>JAFBJR010000123.1:746791-1174291 GCA_016785285.1 Brachirus orientalis
CCCCCCCCCCCCCCCCCCAACAGCAAAAAGAAGAGAAGAAAACAGAGGGTCTAGGATCATAGAGGGGCCTAAGCAATATCTCCTCTCTAACCAAGTGTAACGTTTCACCAAGTCTCAGGGGCCGATTGCCGACTGCAACACAAAAAAGAAGGACAAAGGGAGATTGGGGCCAGTCTCTCTTCAGTGCAAAGCCCCCACACACTCTCAAACCTGTTTGGCTCCTGGGGCAAGCAGAGAGAGAGAGGAGATGGTCCATGCCACATGCAATCACGAGGAGCATCACAGTTGTTTCTCCTTCTCCTGTTTACCCTCTACTGTCTCCTTCAAACGGCTCTACTCTTTTAATTTCCTTCCACTCTTTACACTATCAGCAGGAGAGGAGGGGTGAAGGGTCTGTGTTGGGGGTGGTCAATTCCCCAGAGGTGCTGGAGGCAGCACAGATGAGCCACATGAGGAGCCCGACCAAATGCAGAGCAGCATGGACCTATAGTCTGTGCATTCACATGATTTTTTTGGAAAATATCAAAATCAGCTCCGCACTCCCTACCTCCCTGCTTTGACCAATAAATATTAAAAAGAAGGTGGGACACAGAAGAATAAAACAAGAGTGAGGAAAATATGGCAAAATCCAGAGCCGCATATATTTGGACTGAGGAGAAGTCTGAATTTATGCTCTGTCAGCTAATAAAAGTAAATATTTTGTTAATTTTGTTAATGGATGGTAAAAAGACAGGGACGCCTGACAGGCTAACAACTAGCCCCCAGCTAAAGTTGTTGTCTGTGACGTCATATGTTTACTGGGAAAAGGCCTCTTATTAACAAGATGAAAAGGCAATTATCACCACCTAGTGTAATGGAGGTGGACACGCTTCATTCAATAAAGTGACTGCCTCTTAGTAATTCTATACTGGGACAATGACAGTAGTACATTTAAACAATGCATGAAAAGTCCTCAGTATAATCAGTGTGTTATCATGCATGTCAAAAGTTAGATTTTAGTCAGACTAAGACAATAAGTGGGTTTTCTTAATGTTATATAAACATCCCAAAAAAATAGAGCTAGTCTCAGTTGGACCAACATACCTGGATAATGTAATTCATAGTCAGATTACTCCTGTATGTATACTCATGTATATGCTTATTTGGACTGGAAGTGGACTTGGTGTTCTGTGCAAAATGTCCTCCCGTCTTTGACCCCGGAAGCAGAAGGAGACAACGTATAAACTGCAGTATTTCTGGAAATCATACGGGGGTGGCGTATTTCTTCAGACAACACAGTGACTACAAGAGCCATGCTCAAATCTCAAAATTTATATCTCGGTTAACATGTACAGCAGGTACAGTACGACACATCTCCATCTCACGTCTATCTTGCTGTTTTTCTTCTGAAACAAACATCTACTGGAAACTGAGTCAATACGTATTTGATTATAGAAAGCCACAGCGCCACCTATGGAGGTGGAGTCAAATGTACACAGAAAATAAATCAATTTTCTCTTCCACAAGTACACTCGGTCTTAGTTGGACTACGGCCTTGGCTTGATTAAACTGTGCATGTAAACATACCGAGCGAGTCCTTAATTGTCTGGGCTCCATCAGTCTCGTCGCTCACTGCCAAGCTCCCCACACCCCACTGAAAAATCCTCCACGAATTTCAGATGATGATGATGATGATGATGATGAAACCATCTATCTAGAGTGTAAACCTCCAGCTCTTGTTGCAATATGGAGTGAATTTGCATTCAATATCTGACAAAACAGAACCAACACCACCACCTTCAGCCCTGTAAAACACTGCACCTGAGGGGTGCCTTTGATTGAAAGCACTGAGAAAAAGTTGAAGAAGCATTTTATTTCCATTTGGGTGAGTGATATTGTTGTTGTGTAGGTGCCGACAGAGCTTCAGACAACTTGTGAGTGAGAGTTATTTCTCCACCCCTTCCCTTTTTACACTCTTTTTTTCCTCCCTCTGCCAGTCTCCAGGTTTATTATGCATTCAGCTCATGTGTCCCTCCTGTGAGTGGCTGTTCATTTTCCACATACCGCGCTTAATCCGGCCAGCTAAAACTTTGAAATAGTAGGAGCCGCAGACACGGCAGCAGCAGCTACCCAGGAGGAGCCATTATGAGGTCTGGGAGAAAGAGAGAGAGAGAGAGAGAGAGAGAGACTGATAGTGCTGAGGGGAGGAGTGACAGGCGAGCTGCAAGATACATGGAAAGGAATTCAAAGAAGGCCACAAGCAGAACATGAGGGTGTGCATGTTTTTGTGTTTGTTACCCTGCAAGTGTCTTCAGTGTGCGGGCGGTGGTGATAAGTTCAGGGTGGTTGTGTGTGTTTCTTGACTCGTGTGTGTGTGTGTGTTTGGTGTGGGCTGGCGGGAGGGGGGGGGGGTGAAGGTCCCACTCGTCTCCATTGTGCCAGTGACCTTTGACTTTTTGTGACTTTGAGTGAATGGGAGGAGAGAGTGAGGGCCATGGACTTTAAATAGTGCATGAGCTCAACCTGTCCAGCCACTGATGGACAGCAGCAACATGAGCTTTCTCTGTTTCACCAAAGGCGCCCGTGAAGAGAAACTGCTGCACCTCACTATGACCCCACCAACAATTCAGATATATAGTTTTTTCAATCTATTCATTTGACTATGTCAAAGACTCTATGTAGAAAGTGCCAAGAGCTACTATAGCCAAATGCAATGACTGTTTCCCTGACAAAGACAAAATCTTTGAGATTTTAAATATTTCTATTGATTAAAAAGCAGGAAAGAAAGTGGAAAGAGTTATTATTATATTTGCTGTATGCTCAGCCTGAATACTGACATTTAAAGTCATTACTTATGATTTAAAATTTGTTGTACGACTACTTTTCTTTTGGTTTGTCTGTTATGCTATATTAACACATTTTTGTATAGTGTACTTAAAGTACAGCAGTTATTTGGTCAAACAGGAATTCTTATTGTGTAATTTCATATAATATTTCAAGATCATGTATGTTTTGATACAGGAAAGGCCTTTTTCCCCCAGATAAATGCTGCTCCATAAATCATCGCCATTCTTAAATTCAATATGGTTTGATGTTTGAGCTGATATTACCACCAGCTTATGGTGCCTATTAGCTAAAATTAAACTTCATTTAGCTGTATGACCTCCTTTTAATTATTTATATCGATCATGATTTAATTATGGACATAACAAGCAGCTTTGCAACAAATCTGCACTGGGATCATTTCACTGGGGTGACAAAAAAAAAATACTTTTTTTCATATCAGCAGATTTTTCTTCTGATAACCTCACTGAGTGGACTGATCCTGTGTTAACAGCTTGCTCGTATCTGCAGCCATCAGTCCCTCCAGGGAGAAGCCTCTTGCTCCACAAATGTGCTCAATTAAAAAGAGCGCAGTGTTCAGAGAGGGGCAGTAAGGGGCAGCGAGGGGCCACTGCCTGTGCCTGTTTGATCTGGATTTCCTAATTGGTCAATGACAACACATTACCAGACACATAGACGCTTGATCTGCAGAGAGGAGGCCTTTGACTGCAGCGCTTCTGCCTTTTTGCCCTCCCCTTCCCCCACATGCCAGCGCCATCCTTAAACCACCCCCCCAATGACCAGGCACAGTGCAATGCGTTGGAGTGTGTCTGCATGTAAAGGAGGGGGGTGATTTAGAGGTTAGGCAGCACAGGCTGCCGTAAATCTGTGTCACAAATCTTCCATACAAAGCTGTAGCGGCTGTGTACATGAGTGTGTGAGTGTGTGTGTGTGTGTGTGTGTGGGGGGGGGGTTCTGGGGAGACACACAGGCATGTGATGAATCCCATGCAACAGACAGACCTCCACCTCCCCTCCTCAGCCACTGCTCAGCTCCTCAGCATGCCACTTGCACTCTAATTTGCCAGAGATTGTAGGCTGCCATGTTTTGATTGCCTTTGTGTAAATGGATCGGGAAAGCTCTCATCTCATGTGTGGCTGTGAAAAATGCCAATGTGTCTGGGGAGGAAAAAGAGATTCTCCTGGGGAGACGACTTAGCAGAGTCCTCAATCAAACGGAAGGCATTTACTCAATATTTTTTGTGCACATCTTTCCCTCTTATAGTGGAGGTCTCCTGAATCATTTCTTTCAGAGAAATGTGCTACTGTTTCACACATCCTCATGTGTGTGACCTTCCTGTGAACTCACTTTGGCACAAGAGAAAATAAATTAATAAAAGCAAACCAAAGAGCAGGGAGTTAGTCTCAGTCAGTATGTTTCCATGACATGAGAAAGAACCAAAAAAATAGCATGAATGCTGGGAAAGAGGCAGTAGTTTGCAGGCTTTATATAATTAACTTATAATAATTCAACTTATGTTGCAAATAACAGCCCCACCATTTCACACACATAACAAAGACATGATAGTATGAGAGTGTACTCTTTGTAGCATTATGTGCGGTCAAAATGTGATTAAAGAGTTTCATTTGTGAATGTTGAATAAAATGTTGTATAAAACCAATTGTTTTACAAAAGAAGTGGTTATTTCCACACCCTGGCTGCTTATTTCTTAAATGATTCTATGAAATGAATGTTGTTCTGTATATTTTTCAGCTAAACCCCAAACCTCAGAGGACGAGTCAGTCAGTTGATTCATCATTTCAGTGCCAGAGTAAAATATTCTTATCTTCATCCATGTTCATGGATGAAATTTAGCTACGAACCATTTCTGGCTGTCGGCAAACAACACAGCTCCACATCATCCATCAGGGAAGGTGAGGTAGCTTGACAGGTAAACATAAACAATGGTGCCTGCAGGAGCATTTCAAGAAGTGTATGCCCAAACACACACACAAACACACACAGCGGGAGACAAAAATACAGTATATATAGAGTATGGTGTGGTAGGCAGCAAGAGACTGGAGAGAGAGAGACATACTGGATCACAAAGGAGAAGGCCATATCTGCAAGAAGTGGAAAAAGTGGGAAATTTCTGTATCCTCCCATTTCAGCACTGGAAAAGTGCTGAACCATCAGCAATTACAGGCTGGCTGGGTCATGAATCTCTCTCTCTCTGCAGTGGTTTGCTCACTCTCTGCTCAGTGATACTGCAGAGGTGTGCAGCTTCAGTCACCTGGCCCCCAACAAAAAAAACAAAACAAAAAAAAACATGTAGAAGTCAGAGCTGCACTCCTGTCTGACCCCTGCTTGCTATTACAGAGGTTTCAATGCAAATCAAATTGACACTTTGCATCTCCTTTTCCATGACTACAAACGTCACGCTGATGGGAGGGAGATGATATGCAAAGCAGTTATTTTCATAGCTGCACAGGTGAACATGAACAACAGACCAAACACCATGTCACTGTGGTACAGTACACACAGCCATGGAACAAAGGCGTGTGTGTGTGTGTGCATGCAAAAGAGCCCAGGACAAGAGCAGAAAGTGCTGAACATGTAATTAGCTAATCCAGTAGAAAGCACAGATAGGCAGTCACTTAATTAAAATGATTCATTAAGGCCAATAAAAAAAAAAAAAACTTTCAAAACTGCTGTCTATAATTACGAGTGACTCTGTGTGGGGCTTCAATATGTGCATGCACAAGTGCATTTGCATGTGAATGTGTTTATGTGTGTGCACGTGATTGGTGCATCTCATTGAACGGGAGGGGTGCGGGGGGGAAGGCGGGAGAGAAAAGTCAGTTTCAGTGGCTCATTCAGCGTTAGGATCCTTGGCTAATGAGATTAGTCAATAATGGATTGAAAGCAAGCAGCCTCCCCTCCCTGACACAATGGCAGAGAAGCTGCCTTGTCAGCGACACATCCTCCACTGGTCAATATGCACACAGACACAAACTAAAAGTCACACTTTAAAACGCCGTCCAAGCAAGTGGCCGCCTTTTTAACATACAAATTGTGTTCTAATATTGAATGAGACCAGTTTGAGTCTGCGTATTGTGCCTTACAGGCTGCGGACAATTCCCTTGGATTTACATTCAAATTAGAAGTATATCTAGTCTAGATTTACCAAAAAATAGATATTGTAAATATCATACAGGGCCTTCTAAAGCCCTGGATCTCTTTCAACACATGAATGAGTAAATGTCTGAGCCCGGGGAGGACCAACAAGTCTTCAGAGACGATAAAGGGACGTGAAATGGGGATTTAAAGGCAGACTGCAACAAAAACACCCTCTTTTCAAAGGAACCTGTGAGTTGTGTTTTCAAAAGTGACACTTTTGTCAAAAAAGGCAGCAAAACAGCACTTTGACTTTTGATGTCCACTTTTATTTCCTTACTAAATCTGGATGAGTAGCATTTTCTGTCCTGCTGTATAGTCCAGATGTCAGAGTGGCAGAGGTCACATGTTAATTAACTTTGTTACCAAGACTTATGTGAATTTAATTTCCCTGCGTTTGGTCTGACAGGCTACATATAAGCCTCCTTTTGATTGGTGGAGTTTATTGGGTAACAGTAGGAAGATCTGCACCTATGTAAAGAAAAAAACTTAAAATCCAGGTGATGTACATGTGTGTTTTTTTTAAAAAATCTACCACTGAATGATTTAAAACAACTTAAGGGTCCAGTGTGTAAGAATTAGTGACATCAAATGGAAAGACTGAACGATGCACCAAGACCTGCTCTGCTCACTCCTTCCTTTCTCATACAGAAAGTGAACACATTTCATTTGCCAATTATGATTTATTAATCATCCATTTATTACAAATCATGCATTTTTGTTTGTTGCCAAGTCACAAATACTTTATTCGTTAATTTTTTAGACGTGTTTCATGTGTTTAATATTTAGTTTTGTACATTATTTTTGTTATAAATGATAATGATATTATATTTTTATTATATATATATATGATAATTGTATTAGCAGTTATATAGCAGCCATCTGCTGCGTTATTTATATATAAAAAAACCACAATGGTTAACCTCCACCATTGCTTAGTATATATTATTAAAGATTATAACCTAGTGTGTAACATTCATAAATGTTACACACTAGACCTTTTAAAAAGGCACTAAATTATTATTATTATTATTTTATAATAATAAAATAAACGAAACAAGTTAAGTGTTGCATTTAAGTAATTAAAATACGGTATATTTTGTAATTAGCTAATTAGACATTACATATAAATCAATAATTCTGAAAAGAAATCAATTGTTTATAATTCTTGGTATCAAGTGCCAATAGTATCAAACCATTGGCAGTAACAGACATTACCATTGGTCTGTGTGGGACTGTGGGGTGTTGGTGTTGCTGTTGCTGTCAGGCAGCCTCCCTGGCCGGGGTCAACACTGTGCTACCAAAGGTCAGCTCTCTGGTAATTTGTTTGACCGCAGCTCCATCAGTGTCCAAATACAGGGCGTCATATTGGGTAAACCAATTATTATCTGACATGAATCGGGGAGCAGAGAGGTCCCACACAGCCACTGCCTGTTATTAGCAGCGTTTTTCTTTCTCTCTGCAAAAAAGGCACCTAGTCCCTGATTCACAGCGTGTGTTTGCTGCCACTTATGAGCTGCCAAGTGACTCATTTACCTGCAATGTGCAATCCTGTGTGGGATTTAAAGGTAATTTAACCTACATTCAGACAGGAAAACGAATTAAGCGCTGCCTTTTCTCACTCGCTCCCCCCATTTTGCAACTGTCTTTCTGTCTCAAAAGCATAAACAGCAGTCAGAAAACGGCAAGCTTTCTCCTGTTTAGTATTCAGCTGTAATCCTCCTGGGTGGACGCCATGCTGTGTAGACAATCTGCATTTTGATTGGAGTACACTGGAAGTTTCCGCATAGCTCTCTAAAAGCCAGTGCATTGAAAAACAACACAGTATAGCTATTAAGAAATGCATTTCTAGGAATATTCAGTAGACTGTACTCTGGAACAGCAAATAATTTGGTGAGATTTATCTTGTTTCATTAAGCAGAGTCAGTGCTCACAAGTGGGTATGATGTGATCATTTGTTGCACTGCGACACTGTTGGCCAACATGGAAATGCCAGTGATCTATTGGTATAACTTACTCAGTGAGCCATTTGTACAATCTCACCATTAGAAGCCACTTTGTTCCTGTAGACCCTCTGGCCTCAACCCAGGCTTCAGCCTCTGATGGCTGTAACTATGACAACTGGTTTCATTCAACACTTGCAAATAATGAAGACAATGTGTTTTCCATTTAGATGAGCTCTTTTTAGTGCAAGAAGATATGGAGAGTCCATCCTGACTGTTTCATTAAGGGAGCTTAATGACATGATTCCAGCTGCTGGATGCATGAGCTGAATGCATCCAGCAGCTGGATGTATGAGCTGAATCACAGATTAAATTGGTCTAGTGCGACACGAGTCAATACCGATGTTCACCATTCGATATTATGTTCAACAACTAAAGTTGAGAAAGTTCTTTTTCTTCCAAGCCTCCAAAGACATGAGTGCTGGAGGGAAAGACATCACAAATATGAAGAACTGCCTCGGGCAAAGAATTTAATATCTAGATCACACAAAGCAAAACAGAAAGTAAAAATCAGGCAAATAAAAAAAAACTTGATTGATTTTATCTGGCCTTTGGGTGTTTTGGACCTTTTTACCTCACATAGCTTGAATCATATTTTGTATTGTTTTGACCATCATACCTCTCTATAACCATGGCATATTTCATAGTGATGTGATGGTTCAGAGTTTTGAACCATCAAAACTGCTGGCACAGAAAAACAACTGTATCAGTCTTAATATTCTATACATATAATAATGTATAATATAAATATTCAACCAGATCCTGCAGGTCTTTTTCCCTGTGAGGAGGAGACTTGCATCTTATTGTTAACATTTCAAGTTCAAATTATTTGAAAAATGAAAATGGATGTCTGTGAAATGTCTTTGGATCATACTGAATCAAATCATGCATGTATATTTACTGAATCATCTTTTGATGAGAGATGTCTACCCCTACTACTGTATTTACACAAACACACTCAGAGGAACAAACTCCACGACCGAAGTCTCCTTTCCACTGTTTATAGAGAAAACTCCCTGCGAGCAGAGCCAGGTTTCCAGGCCAAAATTAATTCAAGACTTTTACAAATCAGTAGACAGGAAACATGGTGTTGTTCTTCACTTCCAGTTCTTTTCTCCTGCAGCCCAGTAAACATTCTTTTGATTTGCTGTGCTACTCACTTGCAAGGAAAGCACATAAAGCAGATAGTTACTCTAATTCCTTGATGACAAGAGTTTATCTTGCAGAGTCAAGTGCATGTCATGAGGTGCAGCTTGTTGCCAGCGTGTGGTGTCTGTGTTAATACAAACCCCTGTAAAACAATATTGACTGGAGAAGCTGCTGTCAATAAAATTCCTGTGATTCTTATTGTAGCCGTTGTGCAGCTTTGTCAACCTACAGTCTCGGGACTCTGTTCTACGTACCAGGTTCCACGTTTGTTGCCACAACAAACAACATGGAGAGTTCTGGTTCTTGTGCAATGAGGGCTACAGTGCATCATGATTGATATACAAGAGATAAAACACAGTTTGACTCCTGAATCCGGCTCCAATCACACGCTCTCTGTGACGCACTTGCTGCACGCTATCTCCGCCACACACGGCTCGCGCTGCTGATAAGCAGGGCTGAACCAGTCATATCTGGCACCTCTGGAAAATTTCCTTCTGAATAAATAAACAACCTCTTAAAAAAGGGAAGAAATCAAGGTTTGCAGTGCTGATGTGCTTTGTGGATTTCAGAGGTGGACGTGTCACATGTGGCAACATGAACAATACTTGACAGTAAATCAGATTTAGACAATTTTTTTTATTTGTGAAAATGTTCAAGTTTCAGTCTCAATTTTTTCTGCTTTCATTTATCTCTTGATTTGACCGTCTTTAATATGCTCTCCATTGATGAATGAAGACATAGGAAGCGATACTTCTCCCAGAACTGAAGTTACAATATAAGTCAACACTAAAATGTCTTTTTTTTTGACATGATAAACTGCTGTTTCTTATTTTTACTAACCCAGCACCTTGGATCATTCATTCAGGTAAATGTATCATTTGTGACTTCTTAAAAGTTCTTAAAAGTGAGGAAAATAAAAATATTTGATTGGCGCACAGTTGCACCAATCCTTACAGACTAAATTTAAATGAATGAACCGAAACAGTCAGATTTATGCTGGAATTTTCCCTCAGGTGTAATTTTCTCAGGCTCTCCTGAAATACTGAATGAAACAGTAAGAAAACAGACTTTAGTACGACTAAGTTTTTATGGAAAACTCATATGACTGGTACACTTCAGCTCAATGAGCCTCATGTATTTTTAATGAGAAAAGCGCTCATGACAGAGGGAGGCAGCTGCTGGCATAACTCATGATGTGTTGCACCATTTGAGAAATCTTGTGCGAGTCCTATGATCTTTCAAAACGATCACAAATAGCAATGTTCAATTGGCTTTTCGGGATTTGTGTTCCATGGAAAAAATAAGAAATCATCCATCCTCATGATGGACACTGGCTTGTTGGACACATTTAAGTGCAATCTCTTGCTCCCCGACAAGTCAATCAGCTATTTGTCACCTTGTAGAGGCACCGGGGCATCTTCACATCCAACACAGACTTGCTTGTTATTGGCTGTCAGTGTCGCAGCTTTGCACACACACACACACACGCACGGATTTACACGCTATAAGTACAAAATGCCACTGAAGCACTTTTGAAACAGCGACACATGAGGACACTGTTGCAAAAGGCTTAAGAAAACAACAAAAATGAAAACTTATACAAATGTTGCACCTGACATCCTCAGAGGTGAAAACACACACACACACACACACACACACACACACACACACACACACACACACACATATACTTACTGTATTCACAAACCACCACCACTGGAGAGGGATGGCGGCTGCAGCGAGCCTCTAAGAGACCACCAGGTGTGACCTATTCATTATTTACCAACACAGTCAGCCTAGCAGCATCTGCACGCTGTGCACAGCCCTTCCTTTGTAGCAGAGATGTGTTGGGATCAGAAGAGAGAGAGAGCACATTTGAGGACAGACATCTTTGTTCACACCCTGAAGGTCTGTAACCCTTTACTGTTCCTCACTCACACAAACAAACAAGACAAGTGCTTTTTAATTATTATTATTATTATTATTTTGGTGTGAAATGAGGGAAAACGTGATTCCAATTGTCCAGACCAGTGATGGACAGTAACGCGTTGCAGTGGCGTGTTGTCTTAAACAATTTCGTGCGAGATATCACAGTTTTATAATGAGTCCTTAAGATTCACAGTAAGCTGGGATCAGTATACACAACATGCACGTCTTCGCAGATGGTCACTGTGTCAGATGAGGAGATTTGACCTGCTGTGACCTGACCAGGAACCTGAGCCAACATTACTTTGTTGTTGTTCATAACCTGCCAAAAAGGTCTGGGCAGGAAGAGCCGCACAAGTTCTGAATATAGGTATATCAGAACATGTGGCAACAAGGAGCATAAGTTATGAAACTTGTTGAAATAAATACAAAAACATGTCATCCTTTCGAAAAAAAAATAAAATAATTATACCGATACAACTATCATTATTTTTCGATGTTTGACTTGTCAAACTTTAATTCAGTAATTCAGTAATTGTATTTTTCAACATAAATACCAAATGATACTGATCAAATTAACATGTTAGCACATACAGTATGTTAGCCTGTTTACAAATCCAACAGCTATAGAGCAACGTTTGCATTTATATGAAGTCAGATTTTAGCTCATCTTTGGTCTCCATTAACTACTGGGGATGAAAACAAACGTGCTCATTGGCTGCTCAACGCTCTGCCACCTTCATCAGCTAATTCGGTGCTGGCCGGTGGATGGTTGGAAGCAAGTTAACAGTGCATAAATGGCATTTTGCAGGACTTCAGAGCAGAGCGAGACAATGACAATGGTCATGAATCACAGCAGATTAGGAGGATATGAAATGCTGACAGAGGAAATAAAAAGCATGATATCAAAAGGAAAGTTGAAGAAAAAAAACTGAGTTTAGATGAAACAAACAGGCCACCTTCCTATGTTCCTAGTTTTTTTTTTCTCTTCCAATCAAATCTTCAATCCTCTATAAAACCACAACTCCAGTGGAGATAAATTGCCCTTCCATGGACAGCTTGGCACAGGTTCACACACATCAAGGGTCATTAACACAGCTGACAAAGGCTTTTTTTATTGAATTTGTGTGTAGGGTTTCAGCCGGTGTGTGTGGGTGTGTGCGCGTGCGTTTGTTTGTGTGACATGAGTTGCGGTGTGTGAAGGAGCCTGCTTTCATTTCTTCTTGTAACACCCTAATGGCTTTATTGTTTCATTCTTATCCAGCCTCCAGAAGCCATTACCATATAAACACCTGTGTTATCAAAGCACCACAAACAGTTTCCTGGATAATTTAACAAAGATGCAAATGTTGATTCCATATGAGGTGCTGTCACTTGTGTGTGTGTGTGTGTGTGTGTGTGCGCGCGCGCACATTCTGAGCTATCTATTTTCTCAGTGTGTGTTTAGCTGTGTGTGTGTGTGCCCGCGTATTTTCTGATATCTATTTTCTGTGTGGGAGCTTGTCTCTAAGTGCATTTTCGTGATATCCATTTCATCCTGTGTATGTGTGTGCAGAGTTTAAACTTGCCAGAACCTGGCTACAGCTGGCCACTTTTCAGCTTCAATTGCAGGAAAATATGTCTGAGTTACCTTAAATGGAGGCTGCTTTGGTGAGGAGGGGACAGAGGGAATGTTCTGCATTGCCATCGTGCCCCATGCAATATGTATCAAAGCCCCGGTGAGGCAAACAAAAAAGGGAACACTTGCATAAAATAGGAGCCTGATGTTACCCTCCAGAAATGGACCTAATCTTTTTCATCCCCCCACCACCCCTCTTTGACTCTCCCTCTGGTTCCTCCCTCCCTCTCAGTCACAGGGCCTGGATTGTTCTGCAGAGGCTTGGCAGAGGCCACGGATGGGAAAAGTGCAAGGGAGGCAGCTAACACTTCCTGCCTCCCTGAGTCAGAGAGTTAACCTTCACCGAGGGCACAATGGCTTCTCGTTAGTGAAACTACCCCACATGCAGGCAGCCTGTCACCGGCGATGTTCCTGTTCTCTGACCCCTTTTTGTATTTCTCTGTCTTCTCTCGGACTTTGTGTTACAAGTTCTGTTTTTACAGCCAAAATACAGATTTAGTGTCATAAATAAATACATTTAGCAAAAAACAAGAGAAAGGAGTTCAAAACAGATGAATTTCCCAAAATGGGTCTTTAAAGTCATTGGAAAGATGGAATATGGTGGGAGTAAATGGTTTTGCACTTGTTTTCATCTCATTTTCACTGGCTTAAAAAGCAAGCATAAAGGAAGCTAGCCTTGGAGAAAATAACGCATTGATTTTGCACACTGCCCTCTCTATGGCAGAGGACTGCGATCAATAGGCTCAAGTAATACTCTGCACAAGTTTAATGCTTGAGCTGTCGAGAGGCAGACAAGTGCTTTGTCTGGAAATTATTCCTTCTTTTATTGCACCACCACCGCTGCTGTTGGAAAGCAAAACAAAAGCAACTAGATCTGTTTAAAGGAACAGCATCGTAGACAAGGATGATGAAAGGTTTGCGGTTGTTGGAGGGTTCTGTGACGGGCAGATCATTCTGTGGTCAATGGTTTATCTAAATCAATGGAGGAAGCTAGATATGTTGGCCAATTTGTCGGATCACCAGCAAGGGGGGAAAAAAAGAGAAGAGGAGGAACCAAAAAAAAAGATGACCTCAGGCTGAGGTTGTGACCTTTGACAAAGAGCACTACCTATGCCGGAGAAACAGATACAGTCACTATCCATTTGGTCAACACCAAGTCAGGATAAACATGAGATTTCTTTGGGTAATCACTGACAACTAGACTTGGAATGGCTGCGCAATTGATCTAGTGTTCTGACTATGTGAGAGCAGACAGAAGAATTCTGTGAATGAAGACATGTGGGGAAGCTGAAAAAAAAGGAGGAGCAAGAAAAAAACTACTCCTCCTTTCCCTTACATAAATGTCATTTCCCGAGTACTCATTTTTTCCTTTTAAGATGCCTCCAAAGTCAGTGAGAAAAACTCCTGCACCACCTGTAAAATGTTAAAAAGCATTGACCCAAAGATTTGAACACTCATTAAGCGTTTCAAAGTGGAGAATTCTCTGAGATCCCGTCTCTCAGATGTTTCCCTCTGTGTCGACCAAATGGTATATCAAGTTCAGGAAATTAGCCAGTTCCTGTTGGGGGAAGAAGCCTAGAGAGGCCAGTGTCAATGCAGCTCAGTTTTTACTATGATGCTCTTTAGACCTCTATTACAGCCTGAATCCAAAATCAAACAGCCTAATAGCTGGTCTATGATCATACATTAGCCCAGAAGAATACTGTCTTTACAACAACAAAAAAATGTATAGATAGATGGTGACTGCATTTGAACATTTAAAACAAGTGAACACAGACAGACGAATCTCATCACCTTTTAAATATGGATTTCTTCAGGTTAGTTCTGTGCAAATAACATGGTCATTAGGTCATTTAATATCCTTTGGATAAATTGCTGTGGACCCCCGAGACATGACTACTTTCTTCACATCAGGAATAAATCAAAAACCCCTCCTGTTTATGGCCAAGGCTCTGTCAGGCTTGAAGCAGCAACATGTCCCCAGGGAAATAGAGAAAGGCCAAATAATCAACGACACGCTGCCACTTCCTGCCCTTTTATCGGTCCAGAGCATCTCAACAAGCCGGGTTTTGGACTGTGATGAGGTTAAGCTGGTTTTCCTCGTTTTGACCGAATCAAACACGAGCAAGATTATGCTGTGGTAGGCAGCACAAGTTGACCTCCTGAGTGGTCGGATGAGTGACAGCAACACCGCCACCGCCACCAGACTGGGTTTGGCATGTCACACAAGTGTGACCCCTGTCGCAGTCACAACCCACACACTGTGGTTGTATAGGTTGTAACTGTAAACCTGTTGTTTCCATTGCACTCTGTGAGCAGACAACTGGTCCTGCAGCATATGGTACAAAAAGCTCACACAAATATAAAATATGAAGTTAAGTTGTTTATAAAATTATATCCTCTGAACAGAGACGTAGCTAACTGGGCTCCAGAATGGATTGAATCTGCACAATGTCTACTTAGATTCTGTGGACTGGCAGGTATTGGAGCAGACCTCTGCATGCTGCCACTGAAATTATGCTGGAAGCGGTTATTTGTCTTTTACGGGGTGAAAGCAAAGGGAAAAAAAGAGACTAAAGAGGCCAGATTGACCAGGAAGGCTGTGAAGGGGAAAGAGTTCATGCAGACTAACATCTGTGATATTTCTTCACTTCATACTCCTTCTCCCATCCCCCTTGCCTTGGGTGTGCCAAATGTTAAGGTGGGGCTTGCAAAAACAGCAGAGTGAGGTTTTTTTTTTTGAGTTACCACAAGTGTTGTGCATGCTTCTTCCACTGATGGCCATGTGTCCCCTCAATGAGATCAATCTTTTCTTGGAGAAGAAATCATTGAACATCTGATATATTGTTGTTACCAAAGTTTATTAGATAATTGTGGTTTGGACCAAATCTTGGTCCAAGCCACAAAGTAGTTTGCTACTGCTTTCTACATAGTCTCTGCCTGATGCCCAGAAAACTATGAAAATAAAGCCGCTTTTCCACTCATGAATCAGCTTTGACTCTGCGTGGCTTTACCTCTGATTGAACAAGCACCTTTCTTCTTCTTCTACCCCTCAATTGTGGCAGTAAAGACGCAGAGTCCGCACCTTTTTTGGTGCAAAGTTATGATTTAAAATCAAGTAGTCTCCGTTGACGACATGACTGAGAGCTGCAGATGTCTGCAGCACAGTTGGAGCTTGGTTTTAAGATGGGTGGTTACAGCTAGATTGTAAATGCATCTGCATAAATGTCATATGAACAGCTAAGTTGTTTTAACGAGGTAAAGACTTTATCTGAGTTATGTTGCTATTGTTAGGAATTCAATGATGTGTTCTTGGTATCTTATTGGACCCCAAATAATGTCTGATTACTACAAGTACATGTAATTACTCCACATAGCTACACTCACCAGAGGCAAATATACCTGTTTTCTGTGCACATCACAAATCAAAAGGCGAGAGGCAGACAGCCATTAGTAATGATTGCTTATGAAAAACCTGTAATTTAGTTCCCTTGCAGTTGCTGGTTTGTTTATAGAGCAGAATGACTCTTTTAGGGAGCTAAGAGGCTAACTCATCAATCTCTGGCAGAGAGAAGTTTCATTTCACCACACTGCTTCATTATCTCAGCCTCCGCCCAAATTCAGCATGACCACAAGCTGCCTCAGCTTGCTTGAACCGATATGTGCAGCTTATTGGACTTCAGATACATTAGTAGGAACGCATGCACACACACACATACGCAGTGTTTTGTCGCCTAGAACATTATAAAAAGAAAACATAAGGCCAATTTTTATGCATGAACTAAGAGGGACATTTTTTCCATGTCAGCAAAGTGCTACATTTTCCTAACAATTAATTTATTATGGACATTGCAGGTGTAATAGGACAGGCTGACACGCTAGTTTATTTGGCACACAGGCAAATGTTTGGTCTAACTGTAACACACTCACAAAAAAACTCACAAGAGGTAATGCCTTCACTTAAACACCAAAACATTCAATTAACTAAGATTTAAGAAGAAACAAATGGCAACTTATCTGATTTTAATTAGGAGTCTGAACTTTTTTTTTGCTTGACAGTTGACTTGCCTCATAGCTAATTTATTAATTGATCATTAATTAATGTCAGATTAATAATTGTTCCCGGATGTGCTAGAAGGAAGAAAAACACTGTGGCATTGCTGCCACCTTGTTCTCAGGTCTGGAGACATTGTTTGTTTTCTGGCTCAGATGAAGACCACATCTTCTCTCCCTCCCTCTCTCAGCCCTTGTGCCCCTCCCCCACATGGTTGGGCTAACCCCAAAGCGGGGTGGGGGTTTGGGGGGGGGTTGAATTTAATAAAGGCTCCCCCAGCCACATGCTAAAAAGGTATGCAAATGTGCAGGTCCTTCTGTTTTCTGATGTCCCCTCCCTCTTCTCTATCCAACTGACTGCTCCTCTCTCCAAGCCAAAGCCAAATAGAGAAGGAGGAAGGGAGAGTGTGTGTGTGTGTGTGTGTGTGTGTGTGTGTGAGAGAGAGAGAGAGAGGGAGAGAGAGAGAGAGAGAGAGAGAGAGAGATTGCATGTTTGTTTTTCAGAGGGATGGATTATTTTGTTAGAACCGCTCCTGGGTATTTGATCTGAAAAGCTATTACGATGATTGCGATTAGAATTAATTACACTATGAGCTGCAGGAACAGCGAAAGAGGTACTTGACGCACTTCCTTATGAGAAGAGGAATCATTCTAAGGCAGATGCAACTAATAATTCCTCGAAAGCAGCCAGGTGAAATTGTGCCACAAAATTGACCACCACAAAGGTGTCCCTTATAGATTAAGTAATAAAAATGAAACACGTTTACATACATCTTCCATAGCAAGCAAAACTACGTTGGCCTCTCCAGCTTCCTGCAGCAGCAGCTCCTCCTCCCACATATCAGTGATCCCTGTCTAATACAAAGGGCCCGGGCCTTGCATGACTACCATGATGACCCGTGTTCATGAGGAGGTGAGAGCTGATCATTTTGTTCCGATGTAGTGAGCCGTGACAAGCAGCGGTGCAGGAAGGAGGGTGGCAGGAGGGCATGGGGGGAAGAGGAAGGCCACAGTGGGACCCACCAGAAGTAGCAGCGAGCCGGGACAGACTGAGGGAACCAGCCTTTCCTGCTGCTTCCTTCCCGTGCTCTTGGCCAGCTGAGCAATCAGGTCACCTCTCTTTCCAGTGTCGCTTCTGGTCAATTGTTCTCCTCCCTCTCTCTCTCTCTCTCTCTCTCTCTCTCTCTCCCTCTCCTTTTCTCTTTTTTCTTCCTCCTTTCCCCCCCTCCTCTCTTCCCAGTGCCACAGCCTGCAGCTGTTGTGGCTGATGTCATTTTTGGGTAGGACTCTGTCTGTGCCTGCTTGTTGGTTGCTGCCTCTAAAGAAATGCAAACATGGTGAGGGCTCATTTAACAGGCAGTGAACACGAGGACATTTCAAGTGGGATGCATGGAGGGCCAGGATAAGCATTTGCGACGATGCTCAATTGCAAACTGGAGGTAATGCGCAAAACTCCATATGATTAAAACACTGACTGAACTGGGCAGCAACACCTGGAACAACAACTGCCCTGTACTAGCATGCATCCAGAGTTTCTTCTTGACTCACCAGGATTAACGAAGAGGACAGGAAGTACACAAACATGTTATTTTGACCTACCACACAAAACCATTCAGCGAATGCAGCTACTTCTTCACACTGAATATCAGCTCGAGCTGTAAACAGAGCTGAACCTTTAGCCAGCTATGATTTAAAAAACAATATCAAAGCTTCATCCTGAGGGTGTTTCAGGAAAATCCACTGCAGAAACTAATACAGTGCTCGCTTCAAGCTATGAAGAGAAACAGGGTTGAGGGAGTTGTGATGATGCTAGTTGACAGTTAAATCCCAGCTTTGTGTGCAACATTCTCTACAACATGGCCATACAGAAAAAAAACTCTTCTCATTTTTAAATGTGTTTCAAGAGCTGGATACCTTACGTCAGAGACAGATTATTTCACGTCTTGGCTTGTTCAAAGAGCAGGAATATTTACATTATTGGTTCAAATGGCATCAGATCAGCACATCATCAAACCCTCATCAATGACAGAACAGGACATGCCTGCAGATTTGGCACATTCTTGTACCTATAAAGAGCGATGAACATGATATTCAGAGTCTTAGTTTTTCCCTTTCTTTCTGAGGGTAACGTATCTTGATATGAGCAATCTCACAAGATTGAACAGATTCTAGAGACAGCAATCTGTTGAAACTGAGAACCAGATAAATACAGTGTGTGTGTGTGTGTGTAGCAGTGAGACACACTTGTTGTCCTGACCTTGAAATGACTGCCACTTATGGAAAAGCTGTTTTGGTATGAGAGACACCGATTATAGCCCATTTCTAGGGCAGCACATAATCAGCGTCCAAGTTCCAAATCAATGACCTACTTTGAAGCACACACACATATACAGTATCTACCACACATAGGCAGCGAGGCAAAGTCTAATTTAACAGCTTAATGTGGAGGAAGAAAAATGAAGACTTTGTTTTGATCTGAAAATGTAACCAAGTGTAAATACTTAGAGACCCAAAAGAGGGCAGCATGATTTCCTAACAGCAGGCAGAGCAGTGGAGGCCCTCCATGGAGCTGCTTGTGTTGTTTTGACACAGGCTGGCAGTGAGGGGGGGGGGGGGGGCCCCGGGGCCCGGGGGGGGGGGGGGGGGGGGGGGGCACCGAGGTCACGAGCGACAGTGCTTTACTAGGGAGAGTGGTTCAGATCTGACCTGGATAAAGTGGAGAAACAGTCGGCACCCGCTTCCACAGCCTCCCTCACTGTGAGGAAATGTGAGGGGCAGCTTGGTTAGTGAGGTCAGGACTGCACAGAGAGCAACGCAGCGTGCCGCTCCTTAATGCAGGGTGGGCTATTTACAGCAACAACCCACCGCCACCTCTCCTGCTCCCCAACAACTCGCCTCTACAACCCCCTCGAGCGGCTCCACCACCACACAGCTCCATGTACCATGAAGCCATTCAGACAGATGGAGAGAGAATCTCCTCGCTTCATCCCAGCTCAATCCTCTATAACTATGGAAATACTTCACCCCATTGCAACCTTCTGACTTTATTTTCTAAATAACATGTTCTACGGCTCCCAAGAATAAGCATTCAAGATGAAACCAAGAGAACACAGAGGCTGGATGTGCAGTCCATACATACACATGCTGCTGCCATGTAGAACTACACCACACCATCTGAAGACTGATGGACCTGCAGGCATGATTTAATGGATAGAGTCCATGTGCCCTCATATCCTCATTAATAACAAAAAACACATTCTATTATTTGCATATAGTATATCAGCAGAATCCACATCAGTTGGCAATGAGTTGCTGTGATCCATTAGTGACAAATAGACACAATTAAATTAAAAACAAAACAAAAGACAACTCACTAGCAAAGTAGTAGTATCAAACAAATCTTTTCTCAGTTTGACAATTCATAGGAGGTTTCCCCAGTAGAGACAGAAAGGGAGTGACCTCATTACAAGGCGACTAAAATGAAACGGTCCTCAACCTTGAATAGAAACAGATTTCTCTGTACTGAGTGATGTGAGTACACTACTCAGCAAAATAACAACATTAGTCTCATTGGTTTTAGATGTCTATAATGCAGAAATTATCCAAATCTTATCTTTTTTAAAACTCTTTTGGTTTTATGAGTTGAAAAAAAAAAAAACACTCTTCACAGTTCAGCTGAAGCTGATGTGAGGCTTCACCACTGTTGACGAATCGAATATCTTCCAAAATAATTACCGTCTCTTTGGAGTGCCCCTCCCTGTGTGTTTCCCCGAGGAAAACTTTGGTGCTGAGTAACAACAGAAGAACAATAAAAGAAAGAGTGAATTTTGTATGACATTTAAAACCCTGCAACACTGGGAGATGTTTTTGCTCAGATTACTGAGATTAAATTCAGCTCAACTTAAAGGAGCACTGTATCCATTTTGTAATTCCACATCATATTGTTTGAATCACAATGGGCTGCGTGAAATAAGGACGACAGTTGTTTTTAGTGGATTTTTCTACTTTCCACTTACTACCTGGTACCATCATAACCCACAGTGTCACTCAAACCCCGAGGGATTGGTCATGCCTGAAAATATTTGATTTGGCTTGATTGGACTGTTAAGTGCTTTGTAAAATTTAAATAATGTTATATATAATATTATAATATAATATTATAGATAATATTATTATTATCATTAGTATGATGGATCCGTGTATGATAAATGGCATCTAATGTAGCTTTTAATGGCTGGAATTGCTTTTTAGGGCTATTTAATTTTGCATAGAAACTGGCATGTGGATATTGTTTTATGACAGACTCTAGAAATAATGGAAATTTATCATTTAACAGCCATGCAGAAATGTTGGTTCTATTTCCCTGGCTTTGATAAATCTCACTTGGAAATTTCTGCTGCCACAAACCTCACTCTGAACTGTTTTCATTGGCTCTTCTTTGTACAGAAGAAATAGTTCTGATAGGTGTCGACAGTAAGGTCAGTAAATTATCTTGAGTAACCCTGACATTTTTTTCTGGAAAGATATCTTGCTGTTGAGTCACCTCCATGTTAAACTGAGTTGGGAGGCAGACTGTGTATCTCAAAAATTTGGGCAAATAAAACCCCAGAGAAAAAAAATCTACCAGAGCTCAAGTGTGAAAATATGTGTAAGTGCATGACCCGGATGATTAAAAACTCTTTCATGTCACCTGTCGGAATGGTATGACCGACATTATATGAATTATGTGAGCTGAATAAAAAAACATCCTTATAATTGGTATGCACCTTGGACTGCTGAACCATCAAGAAGAAGCCTGGGGCTGCTGCTGGGGAAGCAATCCTGCTATCATCCATCTCTGTTTCAGTAGGGAGCATTGATCCGGCATTATGGCTTTTGGGGAAAATGCTGTTTTTCACAATGGTCTTGTGTCATTTAAAATTGGGTTTGGACAAGACAGTGGAATCATATGAACATGCAGTTGGTAGATTAATTATCATCCTTTCCCTTTTGGCAAGAGACATCAGGTTTTGTCACAGAATCAGGGCAAAAAAGTCATTATACTGATATGCTTTATAAACGAATCCATTTTTCATGTTCATGCATGGTTTCACAAATGTTTCCTCCAGTCCATAGAAAACATTCAACTGCTAATACCCTGAATGTGTGGAAAAAGTAATGGTGAAATCTGTTTTTTACCAATGACACGGCAAACAGTGTTGACTATTCACCCTGGCCTGGCTTTATCACTGCAGACCAAATGAATGACTTCCTTTCTCTGTGCTTTGCAGGTCTCCAGCAAGGTTAAATGAGCATATCCTGCTGACCCCATTCCACAGTTCAACCATAAACATGACCTGCTCTGGTTCGCTCACTGCATGCAGTGAAGCACAGTGGTCAAAGTGAAAGTTCAAGTTGGGAGAGGAAGTAAGACGAGATGCTGAGGGATTGTTTCCCAGTATTTGGTCTTTTCTTGTATCTGTTTTAATTACAAAAATTAAGAGTAAAAAAAAAGATTGAGTCAGCAACAGGCAGAGATTGAAAGTGAAACGATGTCTTTATCACATGATGAGAGGAGAGGACGAGGCCACAATAACGGACCGTAAAAAATATTATACACACTGTAACTATACACCAACAAAGCTGTCTGTCTTCATCTCTGCTTTCAGCCATCTAAATATTAACAAATCTCCACCCTTGGTTTTCTCATCAGGTCAAAACATTTTTGAGAGAGTACTGAGCATTTTTAGATTTGGTATTATTCAATTTAAACTGTTTTCTTAATCTGTGGTGACATGTCATGGCCATTTTATATCTCAGTAACATACATTTCTTATAAATTGCAAATATATAGTGCCATACAAATTGAGGAATCATATGGAAGCAGAACAACAGCATAAGGAGCCACTGTCCTGCCCTGGGCATTGTAGCCTGACAAAGACCTCAAAGCTGTGTTTCTGGTGAAAAAGCAGAACAAATGGGGATTACAATATTTGAGGAAATAGAGTCTTTTGGCTGACCTACATCCCCCACAGAGACTCAAAATTATAATCCCAGCATACATGTTCAGCTATTGAATTTTTAGATTCTGTATCAACACCATGAAATTGAGTTTGATGGCAACTAAGTAGGTAAAAGGAGATTAGTGGCAAGAGATGCTGACAGCACTTAACTCATCTGGAGGTTGAAATGTGGGCTGACAGCTCATCACTTTATTTCATTCCAACTTGACAGCTTGAGATTCAAATAATTTACATTCATTGCCTACGTATATATACAGTATTAACACCTCCTTTAGACGACAACGGCAAGCTACAACAAGCAGAAGAATTCACTTTAAGCTATGTGAGCTGGAAAAAGACACATTAAATCATTCATTTCCACATTCCACACCCTCATTCTTTTTTTTTTTTGATTACAGCATTCCTTGAACTTTGCACTTTAACACTCCAAATTAATTAGATGCCCCCCCCCCCCGAAACCCCCCGAAATAGGAGAAAAAAAGTCACACTTCCTTTAGTCTGTCTTTCCTGTTTCATCAGAAAGCAGTTCCATGATTTCAGTCAAATGAGTCCTAATTCTAATCAAACCGCCACTGTGTGCATGTGTGTGCTTCAGAGAAAGAGAGAGAGAGTGAATATGTACAGTATGTTTACAAAGCCTCAGAAAACACCAGGACAGACACGTTGACTCTCCAGCGCTTGGGCCCATGTGACTGGAGACACACAGGCCAGACTGTTTGAGTGTGTGTTCGGGGGCCGGAATAAGAGCATTTGGTTAAAGAGAAATATCAAAGCAGGAGTGAACATGTGAACATGGCCTGTCACTGGAGGTGTGGTCCAGTCTGGCAGCTTGTCTCATGTTTAACTCATGCTCTTGAGTTATCAGCCATTCCGCTTATTTGCACAATGACACTTGCGTTTGTGTCCCTGCAGCCGTCCAGTGTGACGCTCCTCCGTTTGACTTCCTGCTCTTATCACATTAGCATAATGCAGATGCAACCAGAGTCAATAACCTTGCTGTTGCTCAGCACTATTTAGAGAAGAAATACACATAAAAGCTGCAACCTTGCTGTGCTCCTTTTACATCACTTACTCATACTGTTTACTTTATACACCACAGGCTATCAGTACAAACTATATTTATACTGTACTTTCAAGGCTACTTAAACGGAGCTATGACGTTTACACTGCACACTGTAATTTAATTTTTTTACATCTAAAATTTAATAAACTTGTCAAGACAACTGTTACTTCACTCAAGCTCCCAATCAATTTTTTTTAACTCAACTAGTTTTACCCCATTGAGAGTGGGCCTGAATGGCAGCTTCACTATGTCTGAATGACTGAATAAAAGTACAATTCAACTTTATTTTCCATTGGCTGAATGACAATTGTGTTACAGCTCTCAACCATGAAAAAGATGAAAGATGACAAGGACACCAAAGAAAGAAATCGACCCTTTCACATTTTTTAAACTTGCATAAAAAACATTTTCAATTCCCAGGAGTGCTCTCCTGTCTGGTAAAAGGTCAGTGGAAAACCCCCGAACCACTGATCACTATAAAACTTGGCTTTTTCCCCTAAACTGTAGAAGCTAAACAGTTGTGATGCACACATAAATATTTTGAGCAAAAGCTCTAATCTCTTACCTCTTCACTTCCTCATGAAATAATTATTTAAGCAAATGTCATTACTGCGGATTTATGCATATGAAACATTTGAAACAAAATGATCAAGTTTGCACAAAATAGGGGATATAGTAGGCATGGAGATGTAGGGTTAAAGAATATGGCAACAGAGGGGGGAAAAAAGGATGCCATCATAAAATGTCCACACCCTGCTTTCTCTTTGTGTTTGTACCTGCCATTATATGGTGTCCTGTAAAAAAACGTAGGAGCAGCCGGTCTGAATAATTAATTCCACCAATTGGTGCAGCAGGGACTCCTCTGATCAGAGCTCAACCTGGTAACATCCTCTGTTATGATTGGCTGCAGCAAGGTCAGTGTCTTGAGAGACCTCGCTCTAATATCCAGCAGCAATTAGTGGCTACTGTGCGGGTGTTGCTCGTGTTATTATGTGACGGGGAGCGAGAGCGACCGCAGATAGAGATTTAATGTCCTGTTTCTGCCGCCAAGCAAAAACGGTTTATTGGAGCACAAGACAAGTGGTAACTCACTGGTGATAAATAGACTCATGGCTAAATGGCTAAACAGTTGCAGTAGCAGGGTTACAACAAACAGCCATAACGATAAAACAAGACACACTCACACAACTTAGCATATATTGCACTTGTCACAAATAAAGCTTCTGATGATGAGGTCATGAAGACAAAAGACTTTTCCTTAATTTCAATGGGATGACCACACTGACAAGCTAAAGAAACACAGGATTGTCAAGAAAAAAAAGAAAAATTGTAATTGTTTTTGCAATTTGTAACGTCATCTAGAAATGCAATGAAATGGCCAGTGAAACATTCATGTTCAAGTGCACCTACTGCTAATATGGAGCTTTAAAATCTCTAAAAAGACAGATTTTTTTAAACAGAGCTTTTAAATGTTGGCCAAAAAATTTTTTAACTGGCAATATTGGTGCTACCTTACAGATTATGAACTTTGCCTTTGGGGCAATGTGACACTGTGTGTGTGTGTGTGCGCATCAAAGGAGTGCTCTGTTATGGACTGGAGTGATGAGAGTTTCTATCATTGTAGGACCCACCAATGGCAATTGACCTCATGTATTTAATTCTGCAACATATATTTTTACCCACATTTGGCAAGCGGCAGACGCTAAATTTGGACCACGACTACACAGCTGTCATTCCCAGATTCTCTTAACCCACGGCACCCCATCACAGGAAATATTTTCAGGGCCCCTAAGTCTCATCATCTTCAGTGTTCAGACTAAATTTAGTTGCATTGCTCAGATTCGATTTTCAGACCGTGCTGGAGATGTATCAGCATTTCAAACATAACGGTGAACTGTGTTGCTATCAACTATTAACTGTTTTAATCACGAAGGAAAGCCGTTAAAAACATTAAGGTATGAATTTTTATGGACCAGGACTCATTGGTCTAAAACCATTGACTGGTCTTAACACAGTTATAGTTCCACAAAAAATATTTGCTGGGGAGCCAGAGAGGGATGATGATCAAAAGATTAGTGCGGTAGGAAACAATAAGGAATGATGATGTGGGTCCATGTCAGGTGAGAAGTCCCTGCAAGAGAGTGACTCACCGTCCACACTCTTTCTGTGACAACAGTGTGAGTTAGCGGTGGGAAAAAAATGACCGTTCCCACTGATCTAAAAGAACGGAACAGTGCAGAAATGTACATAATCATAAGAAAAGCCCACTGTCTGATTCAGAACACAGAGGCAGTGAAATAAGAGTCAAAGTTCCAGTAAAAGGGCTGAGGGATGGACACTGAGCAAGCTCCATGTCTGCTCCCTATGAGTCAAACCATTGTGAGGCATACAACACACAACTCATATTCCCAGTGAATCAGTGCAGTCAGCTGCCATCCACCACCTCAAGGCACAGGGCCAGTCTAGCAAAGGAACACAGACATGTGACCAGCTGTCTCACACAAGCACGGTTACTGTAGCCCATCTCACCAGGACACAGGCACTGACACTGAGGTCTGAACGGATTAACTTCTAAACATGTTTAAACAAGTTCTCTTCGGTTTATTCAGCTCAGACAGCTCAAATACTGGCGATGGTAGAGTGGGAGCAGAGGTGGCAGGTGTTTGTAAATCTATAGATGACTTTGCTGCGTGATTTACAGCCTGCTGTCAGGAGGGTGCAATGACATCAATACTGCAGCACGAGTTTGTCTGAGGCCGAGCTGGGGGCACCAAAATAACGCCACACTTCTGCTCCCCCCCCCCTTCCACTGCTGGAGATACACAACATTACACGTGCAGCTGTCTAAATAATACATCTCCCAACTTCTCCTCTTCATCTTGCCATTTTTTCGCTGCTCCCCTCTCGCCTTTTTTCCGTCCTTACGTGAGCTTGTAGTGGCATGAGCTGGATGAGTTTAGCGACTGTTCCACCAGCGCAACTGGGATGGGATGTCCACATTTGGTGCACTGTTGTCCGACACTGAATGGCAAAGAGCTGGGAATAACTCATCTTCTTCTTCTGCCCTGCTTTGAGCTACAACCAGCAGCACAGCTGTGGTACCAATTATCTTGTAACTAACCACAATTACAGTATTCCAAATGTAAATAATATTTTCCACAAGGCTCTGCAGCAGGCAGCACCCTTTTTGTGAGTTCAGTAAATCACTGTGTGCAATTAGGCTTTTAAGGCAATTTATATAAGAAGCCAGACTAAAGTTAATCTCATAAAAGGACAAACACAGCCATTAAAAGTCCTCTGCTCTTTACTTCATTACTGGCTCAGCTTGCTCTCCTTATGCTAAGAGTCCCCAGGTGCATAAATGTTTCATGGCCACCATGCTGCCTGTTTCCCTCCACTCGGATTCATCCTTTTTCCCTCCTCCCCTAGGAAGCACAAACTCCGCTGTCAATTGCACTCACTTACACTCTGCTACCGTCATCAGCAGCCATTACTGTGGGGGTGGGTGCTGGGGGGGGTGGGGGTGGGGGGGGGTAAGACAGCTGTTTTGCCCCGATGACTCAATCATCCCCTTCAGTGGGATTAGCATCAGTGTCACCGTCCTAATCATCGGCTTTGATCCCCAAAATTGCCAAACAAGACTAAAATTGATGACTATCAGCCTGTCGGCCACAAATTCCTCTGCATTCTGCGAAATCTGGCTTCGTTCTATACCTTTCAATCAACAACAGAGCTCGAGGAGGTGGATTTGTACTATTCTCTGAATTTTATATCCAGCGCTTTCAAAGAACTAAAGGAACTAATTATTCATTTCACAGTTTGCCAATATGAAAAGTACAGTAAATACTGAAATACTTTCTTTTTCTTTTTTCTTTAACTGTGTGGCTAATGATGTAAAATTATATATATAATTATATAAAAGTATAATTAAATGTTTGACATAAACCAATTCTACTAAAACTGTTAGGTAATTGTAGTTGGCTCACATGGAGCTTATTATAAAAGCATTTTCAGATTTTGGGGAATACACTAATTTGTTTTCTTTCAAAGATTTAGAGGAGAATGATACAGCTGTTGAAACAGACTGATCAACAGGAAGCTGAAGCTTGATGATCAACTGGGTGTAGGTTCTGGGCTCATGTTCATCTCCTGCTGTAAATAAATCTTCAAACTGGGCTAGTTGAACGGCACTCAGATCAGCTGATGTGTTCATTCAATGCCCCGCAGCACCGTGACGCAATTGTCATTCCATTTACCTTAACACAAAGACATATTACAAATAGAACATTAAGCCGAGGCTGTGTGGGGACGAGTCAAGCAGACTCAGTCTTTGTTATCTTTTGCAGCAACAATTTACCCACTGAATGAGACCACACTGACTGTTTTCACTGACAAAGAGAAATGCAGTAAAATGCCAGAAGAAAGGCTTGTTGATGTGAGCAAATCTTAAGTAGCAGCATTGAGGTATAAACAATTCAGAAGCCAACAGCATCTTCTTGCCAAGTCTTCTTATGACATATTACCCTATGTCATTAATTATTATGTGAGCTTGTGAAGCGTAGCTTATGCATATTATTCATCACTAACAGGAAATTGACAAGTTACCCACGGATGGAATGAAAAATGGATGTTGGCTTTACTTTTTCTAAAGGAATCAAATGACACAAATCTACCTCCATTTCTTCTCTTCGTTTTCTTTACAGTCTCTCTATTTGAGAAGGGCCAGAGAGCTTATACAGAGGAACAGATAATATGTAAAGGAGGCACCAAAACAAGTTGGTATACCAAAGACTTTTTTTAAACCTGAGTGAACACACAAAAAGAGATTCTTGGAAATTTTTTTTTATCACCCCTGCACCACCTGTGTGAAGTGAAACATCACAAATAGATCAGCAGCAAAACAAGTCATAGGAATCAGTCAACACAACACTATGGAGCTCAGTGAGAGTGTTACTGTCGTTACTATCTTTTAATTAGGTCCCTCGATCAAACTCAAAGGTGAATGAACAGTTTTAAAGTGTTATTAAAGTGACATAATATTAAATAACCTAAGTATTAAAAGGCTCATTCTGAGCTAAAGAAAAACATCTATAAAAACACTTATTAAAAGTATACTTATTGTACATTCAATTCCTGCTGAATAAAAATAGTTCTACCTGAATTTTACACACTGGGCCTTTAAACCAGGGATTAAATGGGTTTTTTTGATCAGAGGGAATGGGGTGCTGTAGATTCACCAGGGTCACAGGACAATTGGGGAAGTTAAGCTTGTTGCTTAATGGCTTCTCACTGGTGTATGTCAACACAGACCATCACTGCAGGATTTGGAGAACATCTGTCCCGAACGCACTGACACTTTGTACCACCGCAGTCACCCTGTCAGTCAATTTCGGGCAGGTTGCCAGCTATGACCAGCAGCTGTGACTGCCTCCTGCACCAGCTTGGGGGTGTGTGTGCAAGTGTGAGCACGTGCATCTCCATTTGTATCTGTCTATGGGAAGGTGATGATGACGCTGTGTTTATTTTTAGCGCAGTGCACTGAGACCTGCCTTTGTGTTGCACTGCTCTGTTCCTGAGACAGGCGACTGGATCATCATCATCAGCAGCAGCAGCAGCAGCAGAGAGCACTGGGAAAGCTCCAGCTCAGCTCCCTGACCTTCACCCTCCACCCCCTACATCAGCAGGAGAGACTTACAAGATTCCAAAGCATCAGTTAAAGAAGGCTATCTGCAGAAAAGAGGCATGTTCTTGATGGATGCCATGTTCATGCACCTCTTTCTCTCTTTGGTGACTAATGGCCTGATAATTCAGCTGTTACCCTGGCACGTTATTTTGCACTTTTTCAAGGAAAGAAAATCACCTCGGAACATCTCAACTACAGACTCAGTTCTGGATGAGATTTGGCAGAGATTCCCAAAGCTGGTTTCTAAGTAAAGATAGTGTGACAACAAAACAACTTAGGATCAGATGGGAAAATCCTCATAAGAGTTCCCCACCGAGGAGAAGATAAGACTATAGATGGGGAGGTTTTGAGAAGGCAACCCTGGGGTCAAGTTTTTTTCATGGCATGCCCAGTTACTCACCCAGTAGGTTACAAGAAAATCATCTTGAAACTCATCTGATGCACATCACTGCTGGACCTTTGAGTCAATAGTCATGCTGACACAAAAGCTTCAAGGGTAAAAATCATTGGATACTTCTCCCTCACTGAGATACCATCAATATGTGTTGCTCCATTCATTCTAGAGGGTTGTGTAATTGTTATCCAGTTAAGTGAATTCTTGTATTTCAAAGAAATGTTATTGCACACTCCCAGAGTCTGAAGCTGACTGGGTCACGTTAAGCTGCTGAAGTGAGAATTTCCAAAATAACTCGTACTATAACTGCAACGTATCTTGTGGCTGTACTGAACAACTGAAGCTACTGTTAGGATAGAAATGTTCCCTTAAGTGTTCTTTTTTTAACTTTACTTACTTCTGGAACTTGTGTGAGGTTTAGAAAAAAACTTCTTGTAATTCACATGATGTAAATTTGGTCAGTTACGTTAAGAAATAAAATAGCCCAAAAATGCAAGGTTAAATATCTCGCTTATGGCAGATTTACATACTAGGTGTCAAAAGTGCCACCATAACAATAAAATTATGAATGCACATGCCAAAAATGTAACATAAATTACATTAACTAATGTTAGGCATTCTCTTAGGAAAGCACATTTTAGTATATACAACATATATTTTTTTGGCTTAGTCACCAATTGATGGATGGGTTTGCTAGTGCACAAACTTGTTTTCCTATTTTCTACAACACTTACAGTCTTCCACTTTTAAACAAAACATGGCGTTTGTCCCTTAAAAGGTTAACATTAAAAAAGATTAAAGATGTTTTCCTTTCCAGGCTCTTTAATCTTCCACTAACTTAAGGGGATAGTCCAGACGTTCTGCAGTAAACAAAGTCTGATTTCTATTGAAAGTACTGTATATATGCAAGGATCATGTGCTCTGTGCACCTAAATAGATCCTGACAACTAACTGTTGTAGTGGTAGCATTACCTCAACTCACATCTTACATGCACACAGCTCTTTGAGCCTATTTTGAGCATGAAAGCCCTTCAAACGTGTTACAATTTGCTTTCTGCGTTTTCCTTTAAGCACCTCTCATACAGACACTAATCATACTTATCAGTTTAACAACTTGTCATTCAGACCTCTAGGTGTTTGGGTTGAACGATAAACTGTCACTGCAAAGCCATGTTCTTGTTCAATAAAGCGCTTCCACTTGACTCTACACTGGTGGGTTGAACAAGGGTGTTGTGATTGTGCTTGGGTGTGAAGCTGCTACCAGAGTTGAGCAGTGATCTATTTTATGAAAACGTCTCTGTAATTATTTTCAACAGAAATACCTTCATGTAGATAAGAGTACACTCTTGTAATTAATAATAATAATCCCTCTGATAGGCTTGAATGCTGTGAAACCTGGAGTTAAGTGGCAGGCTCTGCTCTCTTTGTTTGCCTGCACAGGGGAGGTGGACATGTGTGCCGAGCCAGACCCTCTATCCTTCCTGTTCAGTTACCAGAGGCCTCGCACTTATCAGTTCCAGATCTCACAAGAACAGAGAGAAAGAGAGACCACTGACAGGAAGGGGATTTTTTTCCCTCTACAACCCCCCCCCCCTCCCTTTTTTTCTTTAGCAAGGTTAACAGAATGTCTGCAGCCTTCACATTTCACAGAGGAAAGCAATTATTCATGAAAGCTTTAGGTTTCCATTAAAATGTATTGCAAATTTTAACTAAATGTTTCAAGATCCAGTAAAATGAAATGCACATTTATCTGTATCCACCAACTGCTGTAAAATTATTATTGGGGGTTTGTTACTGAGATAAGCAACAAGCAGTGGGTGGCATTATAGTCAATGTCACCACAGAAGGATAACAAGGCACAATTTGATTTAATACTGAGTGCCAATAGCTGCTGATATATAGTATAGTTGCATTTTGCTGCTGCTTCACTTCATTATTACTGTAATAAGAGTTGTTTGTTGCACTAAGTGGGTGAATGTTGTGGTTCTTTATCAGTTCAAATGTATCTCCTCTCACTGGGTGTTTTTGCTGTTTTATTATTTGTCAAATCTGTTTCTATTGCACTCATTTGCATCTCCCTTTCTTCAATTTGCCAGTTATTCCACCTCCCTCAAGTGTAAAAACTTCTTTTTCACATTGTATGAAAATGTCTTGGCATGGACCCCCCCCCCCCCCCCCCCCCCCAACCCAAACCACCCCCCCCCCCCATAGACCAACGGACAACTTTCACACATGAATCAAAATAAATAAATAAATAAATAAATAAATAAAAGTATGAGTCAATTAACTCATCACTTGACTGACAAACAAACCCAGACAACAGTTTGGATTGCTGAAGTTATATCTCACTGGGCCCATCTTCCCCTGATTGCACAAATCAATGGTGGGCAGTTTTTAATATTTTCTGACATTGTATAGATGAAACCAAACCTAATCAATACAGGAAAAAATAGCTAAAGCCCTGTGAACATTTCATTCTTAGACATATGTGGCTATCAGCCTCAGCGGTAACCGTTCTCTGTGATTTCCTTTGACTGCAGCCTTTCCATCACGCCCAGCTTTATTTCTCCTCCACAAAGACAACCTCACATCGACAGTGAGAGGGAAAAGATCTGTCATCGGCAGCGGGGGAGGGAGAGAGCTGACTGTGAAGCTCTCGTGTCGTGTCCCCCGTTCATGTCATATTCCCCTCCTTTCACTTATTCTCGCTGTCTACCTCGCATGACATTTCCACAATAATCACTTTGGTTTATCCCACTCAGCTGTGTGGCAGGCAGATGTTTGTCAGGGCACCATATTCCTCAGCATTCACAATGCTCTAATCAAGATTAACCACTCTTATCTGTTCTGTGTGTGTGTGTGTGTGTGTGTGTGTGGATTCTGGCTGTCCCAATTCCTAATCCATGGCCATAATCTATAATACAGAGGGTGAACCAATTACATCCCCTTTCCACAACATAATTCTCTTTTTTAGTAGACCTTATGCTGAGCTACATATTGCATAAGGATAAAGTACTGGCTCGCCTCACCGCATATGGACTTAAAGAGAAAAATTTACAGACAACACACCTCAGCACTTAGAGCCCCACAGGGAGCTCCTGATGAAGTCAACATGCTCTACAAGGTGAGATGACCGTGGCTGCACGTAAGCTGCTGCCATCACATGTTTACCAAAGACACTGGAGCACAGTGGAGTACGGAGCATGTCCATGACAACAAAGTCGTGGTGTTTGAAACACTGCAGTGCCAAGGGGAGGCTGTATGCAATAACACGGCCCGATTTGATTCCAGCTGTATCATAACATCCAGAAATATTTCAGGCAAACCAACAGCTCGGTTAATTAGGAAGTGTCGCCTTCATACTTTGCAAAGTCTGTGGCATTAGTTTGTAGTCTCACATTATTTACAATTTGCACACAAATTAGCCATTCCTGATCTCAGATTTACACAACAGGCTAAGCATATTGTTTCCATCAGTGTGTTGTCGCAACACAGACAGAACATTTGCAGGACTCAACAGTGTGGTTCCCAGAGTAAAAATCCCATTCTTTTTCTGCAATTATTAGCTCTAAAATGGTTTACTTGCCACAAATAAAAAAATATGCTCCTCTGGAAGCCATAAGTTTTATGATATCGCTTCTATTTAAACTTGAAAAGACTTTTCAATGTCAACAAAGTACTAACATGTTGTTTACAGTTAGATCTTTCAATGTTACATTGTTCAGCTATGATTTCCTTTTCTCACACAATATAGTGTGCTATACAAGGCACAACTACATACTGTATTATTGTGACACTATAGGCCACTAGTGTGACCACTGGGATGTTAAGTGCAGTTGAGTTGGAATTAAGGGATCAGCCACACTGGCTTATGGGATGTGTAATTGTGTCATGTTCATGATTGACTCTTCTTCTCAAAGGAGAAAATGAATGGGAAATTTACTTCTGGAGCCAGAGTCATGCTACAAATGGGCTGACACTGGTACCATGTTGTGGTTTTTACCACTTTGGCCATTACATGTCAGTTAGGTCAAAATATCTCATCACAACTTTATAAAAAGCTTCATTAGCATAATGTAATCATTTCATTTGCTAAATTCTCTATGGGTACATAGGTACCACAAAACCAAATGACTGCTATTCTGGCTACTGAGTGAGTCCATTAACTTGCAAGTTCCAACTGCAGCAATGACATTCATTGGCAGAATTGAAAAACACATTTGCCACCAATATCTGCTGAGCTCTGTAGGGTTCATCATATGCCGCATATATAAGAGGAAGAAAATGACTCACCTGTGTTGACTACGTTCTGTGACTCTTCACCACGAAAGACCCCCCCCACCCATTCATACACCAGGAGGAGAAACACCCCAGCGCCTTGCGTCTTCAGTCCCTGGGGAAAATCAGGGGAGACAAAAGGAAATACATGAATAACTGCTGCATGTTCAGCCCATCTCCAAACATGAAATTATTACCTTTGCCTAATATGCCTTTTGCCCAGAAAAATATCTGTCCCACTCAATGATTTTGCTTTGGGCCCTGTGAGCATTCCATCTGTGCCTTGCTGTACGTGAAACACTCTCCCTTCACGGATAAGCTCCTTCACGCTCTCTGGCCCATGAAGGACGAATCAAAAGAGCAGCCAATACTTCAAATGATCAGGACGGCATCATAAACATCCCCCACAGAGAGAGTTCACTGTCATGGCACATTCACAATTCACTCCCGATTGACAGATAAGCCTATTAGGAGAGGCCTTCACTGTAGTTCAGCACTTAGCCAGGCAGCCAGGGCTTGTGCATCTGTCCACTTACATTCAAACCCTTATAAAATATCCACTGTGGTTCAAAAGGCGAGAGTCAGCGTTACATAAGCCAGGAAAGGACAATAATCCAGACTGTAATAAAGCAAGGGCATGTATGCATAGTTTATAGCATGATTTGAAATAAAGAGCCATGTGATTTATCTCACAGTTAACAATCGTGTCTTATCTATATTTGCAAGACTTTAATTTTCCCTAAGTAATCAATCATTATAATTATGAGCATAATTACTAGCTTAAGAACATAGAGTGGAATCTGCCATGTGTTATCCTTTCCAAGAAAAACGTTTGCCTCAGCTGCCAAGTAATGGGGAGTGAGCAAATAAAAAAAAAATGGCTTGGAATATTTACATTTAAAACTATTTATTTCAACACCTGAATGAATGGAGCACATAAACAGAGCACATGAGTTGTAAAGACCTCACATGTGAAAGGAAGGTCATATTTAGATGTGGAAAGACCTAATTTAGGCCTTCAGAAGAGGGTCAGTATGTCAGCTAAATCGAAGTCCAAGACCTCGCTTTGAGTCAAGGGTGTAGGTTAATGATAATCATTGAAGGATATGTATTTTTATTAAGTATCGCAAGCCTATAAATGATAGGTAAAGGCTTAGAGGTAAAGAAGCTGTTGAACTTTAGTGGTTGATCCCATTTTTTGAACTCATTTCACCCTTTAGTTTGTTCAAAAGGTATGACACTTTCACCGAGAATGTCAGAAGAAAAAATGTTTCCCCCCCCTTATTTTAAATAATTAATTGTGGATGGTCGAAGAAAAGGACAAATATAGGTGACTGTGCTGTATGTGCCGTAGGTGTAAGTATGAAACAACCTTTCTTCCTTTGTCTCTGCTACGTTAAATGCAAGTATAGCTGAAACTGTCAGGCATCTGCTCAGTGACACAGCATGATGATAGCCATTTCTCTTCTTTTTCCATCCATAACTCCTGAGCCCATTTTTTGGGTGGATAAACCAATTCTAATGCTTCAAGTGTAGAAAACTGTATAACCACAAGGTGAATTTTCACATTCAGCAGGAGAAGGCAGTCCCATGTGCCTTGCACTTTTTTTAATCCCCCTTTTTTTATCACTAGTAGATTTTTTTAGGCAGCATTTCTCCCCTCTTACAAGTGCCGCTCGCTCCAAAAAAAAAAAAAAAAAAAAATTGAAGGAGAGCTGGGGGCTCAATGAGTTGGGAGAGAGGAGGAGGAGGAGGAGGGGTTGATGCTGGGTGCCTCCTTTTTTTAAAGCCAGATTCTCCCCAGATACCTCTGTCCTATTCATCAACAGCTTTTCCAGGGCTGTGAAAAATCAATGTGCTCTGCACTGCAAACAGTTCATAATGACGGGGGATGGAGGGGGGGAAAAAAAGCTCAACTGCAACAGAATTGATTTGTTTAAGTACAATAACACGGCTCTGCAGTGCAGTGAGTAGGAGGCTCAAGCACCCAGACTAAGACTGACTGGCAGCATGAAACCACAAGCAGTAATTGATAAACTGCTGGAAAAGGGCAAATTTGAAATACAGAATCTTCTCTTATCTAATTTAATGAGTTTTTTCTCTGAAATTCGGAAAAAAATACAATTTGACTGTGAAGTAACTGTGTATCTTCTCTCGTAAATTTAAGAATATTTCAACCCACTAAACAGTTCACTTCTATGAAAAGAAATTGCAAACATTGTGAATTAATAACTAAATGAAATTTCATAATTTTATCACAATAAATGTATTTCCTTCAAAAGCAACACAACAAAAGTTATATATATATATAATATATGTCATTTTTGATACTAATGCGAACCTACTTTTGAGACGTAGCACATATAATCCCTCTGAATATTGTACCTCAGGTTCGTGAAATAGTTCTCTGTTTCACAGGTGTTTGTTGTTTTAGGTCAATAATAAAAAAGAAAAGATTGATTCCACAATTAACTGGTTTCTTCAACTTTCAATCAGCAGGAAAAGTAAGTCTTCAATTTCTGACATTGTATGTGATAATTATTGACACTGATACTGAACCAGCCATAAAATTTTTTTAACTAAAATCTGAAGAGATGTTCATTAATGGTACGTCTTCTTTTTTTGTCCTTTAACTTGTGTTTTTATTTGTGAACCATGTGCTGTATATTTATTGTTGTTATTATCAAGAACACACACGTTCTAATCATGCATGCAAGTCACACACACATATTATTTATGAGTTTGGCAGTGCGTCACTACATCTAACGCCAGCTCAGAGCTCATGCAGAGTGTGTTTGATGTTGCATAGGGCCAAGTCATCAGAATATTTTCAAGATGACACCAGGCTTCTCAAACGCAAAGTAAACAAATAAAAACCACAAGGTGAGATCTTAAACCTCTTGATGCAGCACGAAACCGGATCATGGTGTTGGTGGTTAAAACAGGCCAACACAATAAAACATTTCTATCTTTTTTAACCGGACCACAGAGGAGCATTTATCTTAATTATTGTTCCTTCAAAGAGCCACTTCCAGGTTTAAATGGGACTTCATGAGCTGTTTTTACATATGAACTCTGGACACAGAATCAAGTGTGGACATTGTCTGGAGTTCATAACATATGCAGCACATGCAGCACATGTGTATGTGTATGTGCTCTGGCTGACTGGAAAATTAGACGTACCACTTTTTAATGTACAAATATCCCCATTTTGTATAGCCGGTCATTCCGATATCGGTCCAGTACAGCCTTTTTAAATATCTTTTAAACTACTAAGCGGTTAATAAAACATTTACCACCTGACCATAAACAGCCATTTCAAAAACATAATGCTCCAACTGTGTAACAAATATTCTGCTCTCATAAAGAGGAAACATCCACCACACAACAGGATTCAGTTAATATGCTGTTGCTGCTTTTTTATTAACAATTTAACAGTCTGTGCTTGGTGAAGTATTTCTGTGATATTTAAGTTTATTTGTTTACTTTCTTTCTAGTTTTTACTGGATTGAAACTGATATTGAACGCTGCATAACAAGCATTCATCAGCGCGCCGACATGGAATGTCTGGATACCACCTTCTCAAGTCACTCACTGGCTAAACAAAGGACTTTACCAAGGTAAATTTTGCCTGCTGACGTTTGCTTTCACATATGGCGTCCTAATTCCTGAATGCCATGCACGGTGAACGTAGCTAAACCCTCCACTGTCGCTCGAGCCGATCAGACTCATTCCTCCACCTCAGTACTGGGCTTTACTGCCTCCATGACAGCAGCCATATGGGTAATGAGAGGTGGACGCCACCTGCCAAGGCTGGACAATGTCAGTAGAGAGGCACCTGGGGAGAAATCTCGCTCTGCCCTCAATGCTGTTAAGAAAAGCTCTTGAGAACCCCAGGCTGTCCATGCACCCAGCCAGCACTGAGTGGCTATTATTCCCATTGGGCCACATTTGCATTTTAACTGGTAAATATAGAAAGCACATGAACGTGAATCATGTGTATAAATGGAACTGGAATGGACCTACAGAGAATGTTTTTTTTGTTGTTTTTTTTTGCCGCTGTTAGAAAAAGGAGGTGGTAAAATAACTCAGAAACTTAAACATGTACTACTACTGAATATGCCGAGTGAAAATCAATGATAACAAGATGATACAAATGACCTCCAAAAACATCTTTGAGAGTTTTCTCTTTCTTTGAACCACCTACCTTTTTGATCATAGTGCAAATACAGAGAACTGTGTGAAAAGAAAGTTTTAATCACGCCATTATATACTTGGTAAATACCAGCGCTGAAACCTCTGACCTCCCATTCACCTCCCTCAGTAGTGCTCCACTTCCACATGGTGTTACCTTGGCAAAGAAATTACAACTCCTCCTCCAGGCTGCTTCCTGTTGTTGATATTTCTTCGAGACGTACAAGATCAACTGAGATACACATCTCGGCTTTTCAAAAGCCGACCCGACAAAGACACTAGATGTCAAAGGAGGAACGGTGGAACAGAGGATGAAGGACTTTTCAGTGGAGAAGGTTTTTCTTTCAGAGAGATGAGATCAGGACTGAGTGGAAACACACCGTATTCATCACCCCTTCACTGTTTACATAAACACTATTAATGTGACAATACGCAAACTAACTGAGGGAATACAACTGTCTGCAACTGTCATGTGTCATGCACTTTAAATGGGTTGTTTTGGTCTAATTAACTTTAAAGTTTGATAACCAACCAGACTTACAAATAGCATGGTTTGTGTGGAACGGTTTGCTTAATTTCTCAGCAGTTTATTTAGTTACTATTTCTACAATTCAGTAACTGTGAATTTCAGTGTGAAGAAGATGTTAATACTGTCACTGGAATGATGCCGAAAAGGCAGTTAAATGTTACCCAGATGTCTGTTGAAAGTTTGTTTTCATCTTGAATTCTTTTTACCTGCAAAGCACAAGACTGATGCTTGGTAGGTTTTAACGTACTGGCCACTGAGAAAATGCACTTTTGGAGCACTAGTGATTGATTAGTAATCAACTGCTTAATCAATCAGACAATTTAGAGCGTTGCTTTTTATATATTAAAACAAGTTCTCCGAGAGCCAACTGAATATATTTGGTTTGTTGGCAAATCCAACTTATCTGGAAGTCATCAATTTGACTAAACAACTAATCAGTTGATTGAGAATATAATCAGTAATGGAAAAAAATGTTAATTGTACCTCTAATTTTAATGTAACCCAACTAAAATCTAATACACTAATCTATGTATATACAGTATACAACAATAAGGTTATACCATGGTTTACTGAGTGAAACTCATATCTAGTTGAACAGAGGAGGGACTGAACAGCCTCCCAGCACACAGGCAACTGGTCTCACAGGACATCCATATGGAGTGATTACACTGGCTGGAATCATGTTGTGAGCCAAAGCCATAAACATGAACCAGTGAATAAGTGCCGTAGTGATGATTACAGGTTTAGAGATAATGGATTTTCACATGATACATAAGAGAGAAGGAAACACCATATCTGTTAGCTCCCTAATCTTCACTCTATACTGATTAACCCAACCACTGGTGCCTAGTTAAATAGCACCACTGCTGTAATTATATGGAGCATCACACACACACGCACACACAGGCAATTGCACTTTGGTGCAAAACAGTGCAGCAACTGCGTGCCACCAGATCTGCATCACAGCAACCACCAATTACGTGTCTTATTTATGCAAATGCAGGTAATTTACTTCCTGCTGTGCGCTACTTCCCAACCATGTTTGCCCTGTAGCATCAGTTGTTTGTATTGTGGAGTAGCCTAAACAAGTGGAACCACTGAATACACTGATGCCCAGAAAAAAAATGCTTCCCATTCAAAAGATAATTGTCCAGAGGGTTAATTTAAAGGTCTTTAACAACATGGCCTTTGATTTCATTGTGTTGGTAGTGTAAATTCTATTCTAAAACACTTAAACTCCTAAAAATGGTTGCACAATGATGATTTCACAAAATATGCAGTGCTAGAGGCATGGTGAGCTAATATGCTATCGTCGCTCAGGAGGAGGCTGATGTGATTCAGTCATGCTCCAAACGTTCTGTGTTTGTTCCTGACGGAATTTGCTCAAATGATTGTTTTATAACCCAACAGAGAAACGCTAAAGACTGAAAGAGAAGCTCTGTGAGTGAGAGAGTTCACTCATTATTAATACTGACATGAGTGATGGCCAAAATTGTGAAAACTGAATGAAGCCGGATTTCACTTTACACACAAATTTCTTCTACTAGTGGAAAGACAATGAACTGCTTCGGTGCTCCGGTGTGTCTAACATGAATTACTGGCTTCAATATTATTCCTCCTCCCTCTCTCATCTTCTTCACAACATATCTCATTTCAAAAGTGAGAGCAGCCCAGGAGGGTGGCTGTATTTTTCTTCCTTTGTTTCTAGGCTTTCCCTATAGGAGCAAAAGGGTGGGAGAGACAGAGAGAGAGACTGAGGTGCAGGCTGCTGGCAGAGCAAAAGAGCGAAGACATGCTGCACCATCTGACCAGAGACATAAAAATGATGCTCCCTATACCTGCCCTACTCTGTACTGCTTCATCTGCAAAGCAAATCACCTGCCCCACAGCTACAGATTCTTCTCTGCTCACCTGGCTGTTCTCACCATTTCACTGGCCTGGGGAACAGAGGTGGGTTTACTGAAGGTGAAGGACTTTATAATGGAGACAAGAAAGACAGAGAAACAGAGGGCAGACCTTCCAGCCAATTGCAGAGAGGATGTGGGGGTGTAATGAGGCTTGATCTGTCACAAGAAAGAACTACAGACCTGTATTTGCATTTTCATCTCCCTCCCTCATCTTTTTTCCCCCTCCTTTTCTTGTAATAATGGAAAAAAAAAGAACTAGCAATGAGAGGGAAGAAAGAGGGGGAGCGGACATATACACAGAGGAATCCAAGGAGGGGAAAGAAAGCACAGTACTACTGGGAGGAGGGAAATGATTAAAGGCTGAGATGAACACAATCTGCTGGTTCCAAAGGAAAGAGGAAGGAGTTTCCAGAGCCAATAAGCCAAGCATCACGGGGAGACCTGCCTCTGCCTGCTATTCAACCATGACCATGCGGGCTGAGGCGCATTTCCTACATCCGCCCTTTTACACTAGCCTTTGGCATGTGTGTTCCATGCACATTCAATCATTATGAAATCAGATTTGTTTAAGACATTGTTTGTTTCCTAGCAGTAATAGGAAACACTACTGGTTTGTGATTCCTCAGGATCGTGGCTGCAGCAGGTAACCAGGTATAAAAGCGTTGTAAGAATGACTCAGTTGCAAAAGACTCTTGAAGCAGAAGAGAAAGAAAAACAGTAACATCAATAATGAAGTGAAGGAGATGTGGGGGGGGGGGGAGAGAAAACAAAGGCGTTCATAACAAATGAGAAAATAGGCAGAGCATCTCATTGCAAGAGCGCTAACGACAATCAGTTAGCAATTGCTCATGATCTTGGGTGCACCAGAGTATAAGGTGTCTTAATGAGTCCCATTTCCATTAGCTGCTCTACTCGAGAGGCACAAGGAGGAGGCTGCAATAGGCAGAGCGTCTCATTGCAAGAGCGCTAACGACAATCAGTTAGCAATTGCTCATGATCTTGGGTGCACCAGAGTATAAGGTGTCTTAATGAGTCCCATTTCCATTAGCTGCTCTACTCGAGAGGCACAAGGAGGAGGCTGCACCAAACCAGCTCCTCCATCTCAATGCCTAATGACTGCGAGAGTGGATTACTCCATCAATTCCTCGCTTCTCTTTGTTTATCCCCAGCGTAAATAATGGTCAACCATTACAATGCATTAAACGGGCCACTCACCACACAGAGAGTGAGAGGCAGAAAGTGGAGCACAAGTGCTCCGACGGCATCCTCTAGTGATCTCCAGGAAATCGGCCAGTGCCGGCCATGTGGTGGTCGACGGGAGGGAGCAAGGAGTGCTCATGCTCAAAGGATATTGGACTGGTTTATACTCAAGTGTATTGTTGGAGAGTAAAGGACGGTAGTGAAGGAAGCGTGGAAGAGCATGGTTTCTTATAAACACCTCATCAAGGTTGCGTTACATTAAGGTTCCATAAGCCTCTGAGGCAGGTAGTAATTACATGTCCTCACAACTAAACTACTGCTTTCTCACTTCTGTTTCATTGGAAGTGTATTTTCTGAAAAAAAATTATGTTAATATTTACATGTCTCACAAATGCGCATATCAAAGTAACTGCCATAAATGAAGGAATAAGTGTGATGATAACCATATCCTGATTATTAATTTGACTAGGATTAGGGCTCAGAAAATATAGTTTTTCATGCAGTCAATGTCGTCCTCTCCATAATGACTTGTATCACCACGTTCAGTATTAAAACACATAAGATGTCCTTATAGCAGCATTTAAACAATCGAGCACCTGGTCTCGAATTGTGGTTTGCTGCTTGGCTTTGTCACCGTACCCCTTCCAGAGTACGAATTTTGCCTCAAATACTTGTGAAATACATAATTATTGTGACAGGTCATGCCATAAATGTTTCTGTACCAATCAGTTCAGCCTCAAGTACAAAAAAAAAAATCAGTCTAAATGTTAAACATTACCCTGCATTTTTCTGACAATAATGACATACGTAAAAACTGTTCAGTCTAAGTAAGACTTCAGGGTACGAGGCCTATTTGCATTGGTGATTTAATGCATATGTGTCATGGAAAGAATGACACCAGAAGCTAATAATACTGTCAAATCCGGTAAGGCACTTTGCATTAATTGATAATAATTACACCAGAGTGGTAGTATAGTCGTTATGTAGCAATATTAAGCAGCATAAATCAAATAGATGCCACAGACTTAATACTAAAATAAAGCAACAGAATAGCCATAAACGAAACAGTGTCTGCAGCCGGCAAATGAATAAAACATTACATTGTTGATGTCCTCTGCTGTACAGCGAGCTGCAACAATCAGTCATTTGTTGCACGCACCTGTCTGAGTGCCATTCTGGGAGACTGGTGCACTGCAAAGTCCTTCACGATCTGCTTTAGAACTTGTGTGCATGCTTGTTCATTCAGAATCCTCCAAGTCTTTCTGGTGTCACTACTCTACTCCGAGTTTTCAAACACCAAGCTTAATTAGCTCCGCAGTCACAAACAGAGAACTTGAAAGACAACAGAAAGGTGGTGCACGCCTCACTGACAGTAGGAGTGAATGCCAAAGAATCTGCAGTTGGAACCTAAGCACTTAGCATTTAACTGAGGCCCAGAAGGTACGTGTCACCCTCACGACATGGCAGGTGACATTTGTTGTGGTTGGTTTAGTTCAAATGGCTCCCTAAAGTATTCCGTAAAAATGTAGGGTCTATTTCTTCAGTTCAAAGTAGTTCCACTCTTGTTAACAGCAAGATGTGAGAATTATTCTTAGACACCCAGCATGTTTGCATAAGAACATTGTTTTGTGAGTCTGACTAAAACCAGACTACAACACATGTAAACATATTATTCCAACTGAAATTGTCGATCAAATCTCTTAAAGTAAGACCAACACACCCTAATAATGCAGCTGGGAGTGAAATTACTACTGCGTGTAGTCTATACATTCAACTGGACACAACTGGCCTTGGGGCGTCGTATGGATGCTCCACATTTCCCACATGACCGGAAAACAATGGAAGAAGCAGGTAATTTAATGTACGGTAAAAAGACACGGAATGGAAGATGCTAACTAATATCTCCACCTAGTGGAGGAGAATCTGAAACTCTTCATTCAATACATCAATTCCTCACTAATGAGGAACGTATTAAGTGCTGTCCAGCTACGACCTTAGCTCAAATTTACGTGCATGGAAACATATAGATTTTTGTGCTGGAAGACAGTCAACGCTTTCACCAACTCAACGCTCAATTGCACTGGAGCTCTAAAAGAAATATCAACAAGCAAGACAAATAAAGCCAAAACCTGTTTGTAATTTTGGGGAATTTACTCATCACTGGCCTTGATAAAGAGCATCAATGATGTGGGAGGATGGATCCTAGACTTGTGCTCTCTATTCCCATCATAAGAGAGAATATAAATGCACCTCAATGGTTGCAGAGCTTTCACACAGAATTGTCCCAATCAATATTTCACCCCTAGCTCCATCACTCCCTTTCTTTCTCCTTCTCTCTTTCTGGCACGCTTTGGTTTCCCTCTTGTGTCAAAGCAGCAGACAGGATAAAAATTAAACGTATCAGCAGAAAAACACACAAGTGGAAATGATCTTGCTGCTCTGGCCACTCGGGTCATGAATTCAGCTAACAGTGCTTATCATGGATGACTGCTATTAGTCTTAATAGCTTCGGTGACAACTGGCCTTGAGAGAAGGTGGGCTCTGCTTCCCAGGTCTCACCACAGACAGGTGATTCTCTTCTGCGGTCTCCTCACATGTCATAGTAAAGGCAACGGTGGATAAAAAAAAAAAAAAAAGTCTGGCGGCCAGGCCATTATAGAGCCATATGTTCTCACACTCAGCATCAATCAAGGGCAAATTAAGAATTCAGTCAAGTGAAGATTTAACTGTTCCTTCACTTTATCATGTATTGTAAGCATGCAAAGGCTCAAATTAAAAACATAAGCAAATATTACACACTAAAACACATGATAACATACGCTATTCTCATTAATGGTCCTGGACAATGCCCAGAAAATCCAGACATTTTCCCAAATCATACATCAAGAACACAGCAGAATATTGGGTTGTTCTCCCAACAGCAGGAGAGCAGATGTTTCTCCTGTTTAATCACATGGGCTCATTCCCACCTTTTCCGGAAATTTGACTGGGGGGCTGGCAGGAAAAGTTCCGGAGCAACATTTGCAGACATTTGTTCTCTCACATGCAGCCCCCTGGTACAATTTCTGGAAAATGTCTGGAAGTCAGTGCATGTCACAAAATGTAAACAATGAAAAGCTGATAAATCAGCTATTTACCCAGGACTAAAATGCAGAATACTACTATTATTACCCGATGAGAAAGTCTGCAGCTCACCTTTTGCAATCATACAGCAGAGCTTTAAACTCTGTGATAATATGTTTCTTGTGAAATGTTCCGTGGGAGTTATTAGTGACGTTTCTTCCCAATTTTTCCACTGTTTACAGGCCTGTCTGTTTGACCTCCTATCAAGACAAGATGTTCTAACAAGCTGTAAATCACCAAAGATTCTACAAGGAATTTTATGGGTTTCATTTTCTCGCTCTGACTGTCAGTCACATAACATTGTATGTAGAGAAAATGATCACACTTTCTTCCACAGCCTTGAACAGCTAATGTGTCAACGGTGCTTTCAAACAACAAATGTAAGATTTGTGGCTTCAGTGTATGTTGCCAGGGTCAAGAAGTGGTGTGGTGTTTGCATGAATGGTGGAGGTGAGAAAATGATTTTTCTCAGTGAACTAAAAGTTACATTCTCAAGGAGCCATGCAGCGCTGTCTCAGAATAGGACACGCAGCCTTGCTGGGCTTAAGAGATGGGGCAGCAAAGAGAAAAAGTGTGAGAGGTGGGACTACGTCAACACCACCACAGAACAGAAAACCCACAGTGCAGGGCGTGATCTTCAGTCAACCTTAACACGAAGCCACACAAACGGTGTTTTAAAAACAAATGTAAGGAAGTCTTCAGCCACAATGCTTTCCCATGATCCAGAAGAATCCAAAGCCACTGCACTCCCCCACAAATGACTGAGACCAAGTCAACATGCTCCTCCATTAAGACCAGGAGAGGGAGGAATTACTTTGATCCACTTTGAGGCATGTCTTCCTTTACTGTCAAGAGCTGGTTAGGGTTCACGGTAGAAAGGAAGGCACCCGTGAATCCACTCTGTGGCAAAGCTCAGGCAAACCTTTTTGCCACAGTGGCACTACAAAAATCTAAAGATGAAAGTGTTGGCTAATTACGGCAAGTGTGAAGGTTTTGATGTTGATGCAGCTTCCAAACCGCAGTAGAAGTATTGGAACTCATGGCTGCAGCCCCCTTATCATCGCTGAGAGATGACACTGTTTTATGGACATGACAAAGTGTAGAGATACTGGCCAGAACAGACTGCAGCTGCAGATCTGAGTGGAGAACAATGGGAGCCTGTGCTGATTTTTAGCCTGAACAATGGCAGGATGACATAGAGCCTGACAGACACACACAGCGTGGCAGGATCTACACTGCAGACAGGAGAAGCAGCTTCACAGAGTAGCAGTGCTGCCAAAAAGCATCTCCTGGTCTTCCTTTTTCCTCTTCCAGCATCTTTTATGTGTCATGGCATCTCTAGCACTCATAACTCTGAACTTAGAGCATCCCCACAGGCACGGCTTTGTAGTGATTTGTGAGATGCTGCTGAAGACGTTCAGTATGAGCTACGTTTAAATGGCTTAATGTTGTAGTTTTGGTGTCTCCAGCTCAAATTATAGTGTTTAATACAAAATGTAACTTTCATTGATTATCCTCAGTATCAAATAATGGATGTCTGTGAAAATAAAAGCATAATTAGATCAGCATATTTAAAGCTGTTATTTAGCATTGTGGAAAATACACTGATTTGTAAGAGTGCAGGTGTAAATTCAAATAATAGCACACTCTTTATATAAGCAGCCAGTTAGCTTAGTAAAGCACAAAGACTGGAAACAGAGGGAGATAGCTATTTTGGCTCTGTAATCAAGATGGCCAGGTTATGTCACCTACATCTGAAACTGACTGAACCCATGTTTAATGTAAAAACAACAGTTTTTTAAAAAATGCAGATATTTCAACAAATTCATAGACAGTATTGGCATATTTCCCAAAAATAAAGTCCAAACATTTGGGGGATCTTCAGATCTGGCCAATTAACCAGTGTGTTGGGATTTACTATTGAAACCATCCATGAAGTTGATTTGGTACACTTACAATAAATGAAAACAATGCAATTTTTTGAACAGAACTCTTCGTAAAGTAAAGCCTTGTTAGTTACCAAAAAATACAAATAGTGTAAAAAAGTAGAAAAGAAATAAAGTAAAACACAAAAACAGTAAAGCAAAAGTGCTAAATCCAGGATGTGGTGAAATCTCTTGTCTTCCATATGTCACTGAAGAGCTCAAAGTGTCCTTCATTATTCATGTCCTCTGAGCAGGACTTGAAGCAGCTTTGCTTCTCTTATCAATCATTAATCAGCTTTCCACTGAACATGCTCCGATCCTCCGGTGTCAAATCAGACAAGAAGTGGCTAAAGAGACGCCGATCTTAAGTCTTTCCTTTATCAAATGAGGTGAACACGAGCCTCCAACACCTGCTCTCAAAATGAGCAACAACGCTGCGCTAACATGCAGGATCCAACAGCAATCCGTGACCTGTCAATCACTGTACACACTACACTCAAGTCTCATAAATCAATAATAACATGCCAGAGCCTATTTGTGCAGACTCCTGTGCGTGTCCTTGTATTATGAAAACACCTCAACAGAGGGAACGAGAGATGGGATCTGATTCAAATATTTTCAAAGCAAACATTTTAGTACAACAGATTATATGTGTGCATCCAGCCCCTCAGTTTCCCACCTTGTATGTGAGGGATCCCTTTTGTGTTTGCTCGAGTGCGGTAGGCACTTGGTTGACAGCAATCATAATTAAACTTTCTGGTCTGTCCTCTCCGTGTAGTGGAATTCAAAGCATCTCGTGCAGAGCTCTTTGCCAGCAATCTCCAATTACTTTGTGCGTGCAAGTGTTCACTGCAATGGAACTTTTCCATTCCATCGTTACTCTGAAGCTGTCCCCAGCCAGGACGGACAGCAGACCGTGTCACCTGTGCACTGCAGGGAGACACTTCCAGGCTGCAGTGAATTCCACGTTCTGTCTGTGAAAAGATTCATGTGGATCCATACCACAGGTGCAGAGAGCATATATTTTTCCGAACCACCACAGTGAGAAGGGGGCAGGGCAACCCTCGGCTCCCTCTCGGCTATGTTTGTCACAATTATTCAGTAGGTCAACTTTCCCCCAGTCTCATTAAGAGGTAAAAACACTGAGGCTAAAAACCTCTTTTTTTGTGGCACCCACAGGAAATGTTTCAGCTTGCAGACAGCCACGGATCGTTCTCCTCGCCTCACCGTGGGTTCGGGAAAGTAGAATGAGGGATTATTTGATGTAACTTCCATTCAAGAGGCCAATTCAGCCCGACCAATCAATACTAATCAACAGCGAGATGACAGGAGATGAAATTCCTTCTGATGCAGCCAAGGTCTCATGTATCAGGATCCAGAGGCTGCACTCACGATTTCCTCTGCTCCTTCTCTCACAAAGCCAAAGATTAAAAGCAAATAAGTATAAATATACTCATAAACTTATTCTACTTAGCCACAACAATCTAATTATCTATAGGGCCATCTTATAGGCTTACAAATAATTTGTTTAATGCATTACAAATCAGTCAATCATCATCAGGACTACTTCCTGGAAAGTTGGTGGGTAGCTGATGAGGTGGAGACAGAGTAAATTGGAGATTAAATAATTGATTTCCATACATCAGGCGATTCCAAGCATGTCTACAAATATGCATTAATATTCCTTGATATCCGCTGACATGAAAAGTGTGGTCATAATAACATTTTTCGACCAGTCCCCGCAACAGCCCCCACTACAATCTGGAAAGAGTACCTCCGGTTTTGAAAAGTAAATGCAGAAATTAAATTAGATCATTACTCATTCATCAGTGTGCATGTAGCATTTTACTGCTGCATGAGTTCGGTAGAGTCTGTCTCTAGTGTAGTGTGTAATGGGATTGCGACTAATTAACATGAAATTACTCAAAGCAACACCTTTACATTGTCTGTTTCATCCAGCCATTGAGGAAACGTTACATTTGAATTGTTTAGAACAGTGGCTCTCTGACTTTTTATTCCAAGTCCCAACTGAGAAAATATTGAGCTCTCAAAGTAACACTACTATCATCAATGTTAAAATACAGTGGTGTAAAGTCAGCTACAGGCAGATTTATTCCAAATAAGGAAAATTTGCTGTCTCATCATCCTCCACTTGCTCACATGAACTTCAGACACTGGTGTTGTGAAATTAGATTAAGATGGAGCAAAAGATATGGTGGCGCTATATATTATTATTTAATTCATCAATTCATTAATTGTTATTAGTTTAATTTTCCACACACACAAGTAGAACCGTATTTCTGATTTTCTTCTAACCAGAGGATGCTCATTCAGCTCTACACCTTGAGAACCATGGGTTTAGATAATTACAAAGGAAATGCAACAAGTCCTCAACCTAGAACTTCCTTCCTTCCTTATAAACTAACTGATTAAGCAACTTCTTCTTTAATCCTATTCATATATTGTGTTGGTGTGTATAAATTATATACATTCTTTACTCTGAATCAAATCAAGTATCAAATCAAATGTTCTTTTATAAAATTGTCTTAGACAAAAGTTCTACTCAGCTTAAGAATACCTTATCTTTTGCAGGTATAGGCAAAATAAATATTACTACAGTAAAAAACTAGTACCTTAAATATCTACTTTAAAGCCTGATGAAATGGGTTGCATTTCACAAGTGGAACCGAGTAAATTTCCATATTCAAACACAGGCCTTGTATTGGGATATTTTCACATTGTGGTTTTCTGTCCTTTGCTTGAAGGATTTGAATTCTTCTTTCACTACTGCTCAAATCTCATTTCAACAGCCCGCAAATTATTCATCTCCAGCATTAACCATGTTGACAGTTTCAAGCTCTGAGAGAGCACAGCCTGTAGAGGGAGGCCTTTCATCCGCGGCACAGAACAACAGAGTGTGCAAGCTTTTCATGTTAACACAGGAAACATATATTTAATGAGACAACCACTGCGATCTCGGCTGCCATGCTAAGTGAATCTGACCCCACGCCACAAAGTAGCAGTGCTGCCAAACAGCCACAGTCTAGACAAGACCAGAGCTGGGATGGGGGCCTCCCGAAAACTTGTGGTGCATTTTCACCTCAGAGGAAAGAGGAAACGCATGAGTGCGAATAAAGAGGGAGCGAGATCCCCACAAAGGTCAGAGCACATCCCTGGAGGTGTCAGGGGGAGTAAATGGGCATGTCTGCAGTACAGGGGGGTTATACCCACTCCTCTCCCTCCTCCCTTCTCTTCTTCTCAGGTGCTCTCACTGACTCATCCCAGAGTGCTTGAGAGAGCAAAGCAGCACAGCGCCCGTCTCATGCCACGCAAATTGGAACCGGAAAAAAATTTGCCAGCTTCAATTGGAAAAACCACAACTCCATTTGAAAAAGTCATGTAAACGTGACATTAAAAAAAGAGGATCTCTGGATAAACGCAGGGGAGGGAAGGAGATACACATGGAGGGGTCAAGCTTGTTTGACGACTCCAGAGGCTTCTGCTGCTGCTGCTGCTGCTGCTGCTGCTGGTTTTCGTTTTCTGCACGGCCCGCTGAAGGCTGACACAGTATCAAGGCACATGAATATTCAGTGACCAAGTAAATGAGGCAGATAGCACTCGACATGCTTAACATCCACCTTTGGCACCTTCCCTCTACAAAACCAACAAGGTGAAGCAGCAGAACAAATATGTTGGTTGTTTGTGGGCCGCAACAATCCGCTCTGATGAATTGGACAGCTTTGCAATAAGGAGAATGAGTTTACGGAGGGTCAGCTGCAGCAAAATTTGCTGGACTCTGAAAAACAATGTTATTTCCTGTATGGGTTTTTGTTGCTAAACTGGTGGGGGAGACTGGGGGTAAAATAAAAATTGCTGCATTACGCCTTACAATATGCTGACATTTACATTCTTAGAAAAACATGTTTCCCTCATCTATAATCCCTGCTGGTATCAAAATGTTTGCTCTCTAAATATTTACCAACCCTGAGTCACATCTAAAGCCTAACACAGGCACCTTGAGACTGCACCCCCCCCAACTCCAAGTGTTGTGTCCCAAAGGAAATGTTGTGAAAGCATACAGACTAGCTTGTGAGTGCTTCAAATCTCTGAGCACACAACACATTCCTGCAACACATCTGAGGAATAAAATACACATAGTGTATAAATCTGCCACTGACAAACTGTGCCGCTTAAAATCAGTGTCACTGCCATGAAAGAGACCGACACAAACGCCATGACAGAGACACAGCTTTACACCAAAACAGCAGAGAGGAGTAAATGTATTACTACGATAGGCAAAGTAATGTAAATATTGACACTTTGATAGTCCACTTCGTGCTTAACCACCAGTTCAAGCCATGTAACGTCTGCTCAGTACTATTCCAGGTGAGGTGGTTAAAGTAATATTCCACTAAAAATAAATTGTGTAAGTATCACTTCATGGCTGGAACTTGTCAAGTTGACAGGCTGGATGATGCAGCAGAGCCCTGACGCTGTGCTTCGCTGATTTATCCATAATTTAACACCAGCGCTTCATTCACAGCAACCAGACTAATTGTCCATTCATGCTGCTGTGCAGCAGAGACTGTATAACATGTCACATCTCACCGGGGCAAGAACGAGGGCTGAACCATTTGGGTAAAATGACTAATTACAAATTTGGATCATGGATCCTGAACATACCCTGACTCTTGCCCTATGTGTGAGTGAGTGAGTGAGTGAGTGAGTGAGTGAGTGAGTGAGTGAGTGAGCTCATGGGATACATCGATATGCACTTTAGTGTAAAGATGAGAACCTAATTACAGGATTTGATTCTAAATGTTTTTATAAAGTGGCACAGAACATAAAACAACCAAAAACAGAACAGTTTAATTGTAGCATTTGCAATTACCTGACTTGAAATTATTATTTAGACTTATAACTATACCTATAACTATTCAGCTCTAGCTCTAACTAACAACTATTTGTTACAAAATGAAACAAGGCTGTCAAAGTCCCTTTATCCCAGTGAAACCTTTTTCAAAGTGCAATACTAGAGATTCAATTCTCTCTGCTATGAGACTTAAAAAAAAGCAGATAATCCTCTTAGATGTGAAGCTTAAACAACATTTGGTCTCTTTAGTTTGCACTTTAGTGATTAATCGATTACAAAATTACACAATGATCAATCTACAAGCTCTACTTCTACTGACGTACTAAACTCAGTACATAAGTAGTACACTGTTATTTTTGAACTAAGAATTGACATCATGTAAATGTTCATGGAAGATTAGTCCAGCGGATCTTTTACTGCTTCTTCAATTCTTATAGTCTTTTCTGTCAAATCCAACTTAAAAGGTTCTTATAATAGTAACATGTAAAATGGATTCTCTCTTTTGATCTGTTGCTCAAACTAAATGAGCTACAATGTAAACCTGTCACTGTGAAGTGTGAACAGTGACGATGGGGATTTTTTTCTTTTCTTTTTTCTTTGTGTTGCTTTTGTAGACAAAATGATTAATTACATAATCAGCATATTAATCAATAAGGCAAATAAGCGTTAGCAGCAGCTTTACTAACATTCAATAGGATTGTGTTGTGATGCCATGGTGCAATCCCAGTTAATGAAGTTCATTATTGCAATATTGATTTTGGCTTAGCTCCAGTAGTCAAGAGGGAGTTTAAGGAAAGTTTTTTGGTGGTATAATAACTTGAAATGGGGTTGGTTTGGTTACAGTTTCATTTGAAATTTGTGTCATGCTGCACGGAAAAGCGTGTGCATTTCAGCATGCAGGGTGACAGAGATACAAAGAGGACATTATCGTGTAGTCAACAGATGACGAAGGTTACGATAAGGGTTGTTTCCCCACTTTTTTTTTTGTCTCTTTTGTTTTGTGCCTTCACACTTATGTTTATATTAACACAGTACGGACAGGGTTGCAAATAAAAATGGGATAACGGATTTTATAATTACCAACAGCATAGAGCAACTCTTAAACGAACTGAGTGGTTATGTGCTATTAAACAAACACACGCAAACACTCTGACCTCCTCTTACAACCCCAGCCCCCCCGGCTCAGTGCACCCTGACTCCTGATAAGCTGGTGTGCCAGTCGTGCCAGTGCCGCGGATGACTCCGTTTGCACAACCGCTCCATTGTTGCTGTGCAGAGTGGACAACTGCACTTTGGACCTTTCAGTGGGGAGAGCCTTTATTGTGTTTCCCTTAAGGGCATCCACTGCAGTTTATCTGCGACCTGCAAACCACACGCACTTTAAACACTGCATTAAGCATATCTAAGGTAGGAAAACATACACAGAAGCCGCTGCACACCCTGCGCTACTGCCATTGAATATTGTTTAGTTTTTGCTTTTGGACTTTACAAAACACTCATAAAAAAAAAAAAAGTGTCAGAATCATCGGTGTAGCTGGAACCCGATCCACTGCCAGCTGACCTTTTCCACAAAGCAGTATTAAATATAACAGTTGAGGCTGAGTTAAGTAATTGCAATTTATGCGTCCATTTAACTTGATTCAATATTGGATGACAAATGATTACCTTGGCAAAGTAATGCTTACATACAGCAAAAGAACCCGGCCATGCACAAACACACAGCTTCATCAAACTTAACAATCACCTCACTGTCTGTCTGCTGCAAGTCTGCGGAGGGCTGAACAGAATTTTAAAAATGCAGAACAGGGCTAGAAAAAAAGAAGTAGGGGAGGCTGCATTTTTTCCTCATAGTCTGTTAAACTGGAAATGTATGTGTGTTCAACTGGTCAATGGGCCAAAAGGATTAAGTGAATGAAAAAACCCTTTCCTGAAAACAGTGACAACATGAAACATTTTCAATTTAGCCCCGTAAGGTCCCAGATTTCCTTCATTTTGCTTTAGAATAAGCTGCTTACTCTGCAAAAAAAAAAAAAAACAGGCTGCAACACGTTACTAAACACTGGCCCGGGCATTAAATTATCCACACACAATAAGCGTATTGGATTCATTGTGCATTACACAAATTTTAGGTATCAGGCTGACTTTGAAGAAACAATGTATCCTACTTTGTAAACCCCTCACTGTTCCCTTTTCATTCATATCCTCTCGGATTTTATGACTCTGGTGAAAATGCAACCATTAAACATTCATGTTTGAGGGCTTTCACCCGTGAAGCAGTTTCCTCTTTTTCTCTGACACACAGAGAAAGTGAGAAACTTTTTTTGATTTTAAATGACAGAATCTAAATATTAAAAAGATTTTGTTTCTAAAACTCCGGACCACAGTGAGACACTAAAGTAGATTAGCATCCTTCTAAAGCAAAGTAAATTAACATGATAAACAGGGGTGATTAATGAAAACAAATACTCCTCAAAACAAAGTGTAAAATTCTTTCTTTATTATTTATGATGCAAAGCAATTCCTATAGAGCTTTGGTTGTAGCTACCATAAACATGCAAACCAGGAAACTTCTCTTCAACAGGTGTATTCATAAAAGATCAAGATGGCAGATAGCTGTTGTGCCCCAGTATTCCCAAACAGTTGAAGACAAGTAATCAGAAGAGCATTTTTCTTCTCGTCTGAAAAGTTTATATTTCTAAATACTGCAGGTCTCTAATATTATCTGCTCTGGCTTTTTTCCATAATCATTGAAACCCCTCTGGGACATTATCAGAGTCAGACATATTCAGTCTTTCAGGTTCTGTGAAATATTGTTCAATCTCTGTGGATTTTAAGTGCACAGTGAACATCCTTAATCCTTAATATATAGCAAGTTGTCAAGATGTCTATAAAAAATAAGGATGAAATTATGTCAGCACGTATGAACAGGAGTATACATGAGGCTGAAATGTGATTTTGCTGCAGTGAACATTAGGGAAATGTTTGAGGCTTTGTTTGGGTGGATGTGATTTGCACACAAATTCTAGGATGCAACATTCAGGGCTTCTCCAAACAAGTGACTTTGTAAACAAATGAAGCAACTGCTCAGACCTGAGCGCTGCTGTGCACTGCAGTCTTTGTGCTCGAGGTGGTGGAACGCGTGCATGACAACTCACTGCATTATGTTGATTTAGCTGCGGAACATTCATGAGGGGAGAGTAAAATCAAGTCAAACAATAGGGATTGTTGTCACAGAGCGGTGGAAGGGCCATTAGTTCAGTTCAGTTTGTAGATTTGCGAGCAGGGATTTGTGCTGCTTACTAACAAATCAGGGACGGAACTAATAATTAGAACATTTATGGGCAAAACCGTGTCAGCTGAGCAGCGCAATGAGCAAGTGTGCAGTCAATCACCGTGTGAGTACGAGAAGCAATCGATGACTCTTTCATCGTCATCTCTCTCCTGTTTCAGCACTGAGCAGCTGATTGAGATGAATTATTTTTTTCTTCCCTCTCCAGCTGCGCCAGTTTGAAAGGAGCCACTTGCTATGAACAGTCAAACTTTCCATTGCTGCTCATCACCATCTTTGATCCCAGACAAGCAAGAAAACAAAAGGGGGAGCGTGGCTGTTGAAACACGAAGGCTTTCACAGGCATTCTTCCAGTCTTGGAAGGCTGCCTGCTCTTTGGAAATGGGGGGGGGTTCTTCATCAAAGCAAATGCCGGTGATATTACCCATTCTCATTTCAATTAAAATGTATTGAAAACATTCAGGAAACACTGTCAGGCTAATATCATCACAACCTGCTTGACAGGAAATAAACAAATATTGTGCTCACAATGACAAGAGAGAAAGCCTTCCCCAGCCATTTGAGTTCATAACCAGCATTTAATCTGCTATAATGATTTGCAGTATGACAAGTCAGGCAAAATTTACTGTGACAGATTGAATGGGACCCTACATAAATATAATTATGGCTCACATGATCTGCTCCACCTCCCTCCTCTAAAAGAAGTGTCTGTCACTGACACACAGACACTGCACTATTTGCAGCCTTGCGTAATTAGCTTTTTAATTTGCTTCTCAAAATCAGCTGCCTCAAAGCTTCATCCTTGATTTCTTATGTTAAGTTATGGAAGCACATTTCTGAACCAAGAAGAAATGTTGTATGACCTTGACAAACAAAGGTTAAGTGAAACCACAGTAGTAGCCATAGCTAATGGTTACATTTTAATAATCACAGTGAAGAAAAAGTAAAGACTCTGCTCACAAAAGTAGGAAATGTCACAGTGTCTGACTCAGATGTGAAGATTGGGTAGCCTGTACAATATTAAATTAGATATTTATTTTGTTGGACAGGTGGACTGATGCTCAAATAAAACAAGAGCTTGGATGGATGGATCAAATCTCTGGCTGTACAAGATTTATTCTTGCAAAATAAAGAAAAGAAATTGGAACGTGACGTTTTTCTTCACCTCAATGAGCTAAACAAACTAAAATGTGATCTAGAAATATTTGTTGAACTCCTACTATATACTGACAATTTGAGGATTAAATGATCAGTTGAGCTGGATGTACCCTGCCTTTCGACCTATTTCAGCTGGGATTGGCACCGGTTTGGATGGATGGATGGATTATCACTTGATTTATCAAGAGAATAATGGCAGATTATCAGATTACTAAAATTATTCCGAGACCATTCACATAAGGCTGAAATTTGGAACCATTTTACTCAAAAATGATAAGATGAGTCTTATCAGAAACAGGTCGAAATGATGTGATTAAGCCCCGGTGGAATTTCTCAACAGAAAGGTAGTGGAAATATGAACGATATTTAATTAAGCTGACTTGTGGCAAGAAGATCCCTCTCTCCCAAGCAGAGTCATTAAAATGAAGAAGCGGCATCATAGGGTAAATTCTTCTTAAGAAAACTCACTGTGCTCCCCCGCCAACTCCCTCCAGCCAGCTCAGATTAGATTTCACATTCCTACCTCACAAATAACAGCAGCGTACGCGCGCGCATGCACACGCTTGAGGGAGAAAGAAGAGACAGAGGTGGACGGAGCTATTTGTTGGGATCTGACTGTTTCATCTCTGATGATGATGTTTACACGATGAGTCAAGCACAAGGATATCTCCTCTCTCTCTTGCTCTCCGTCCAAGATGTGGAGGCTCAACCCCCCCCCCACCATCAGCCATCACGCTAATGTAACACACATTAGTGAAACCAGCCGCACACTGTGTACGCCCTCAGTAACACGAAGGATGCTAGGCCCTCGGGTGAGCCATCTCCCCCCCCCCATTCCCTCTCCACATGCCAGGCACATCACGGGCACAGCCTCACATCACGGCGTTTGTGACTCAAACATGCCCTGCTTTTAGAACAGATGGTCAAAAATAGCGTCCACCGTCGACATTTTTCTGAGCTGCTGGGCTGCAGCGTGCCAAGACGGAGTAGGGGTGCAGTATACCATGTGCGTGTGTGTGTTCGTGTGAGTGTGTGTATTAAAATAATCTGGTCATTTACAGTTTTTCCTCTGTTTGATACGAACAAAACGAGCACACCCTGTTGTCTGAAAAGAGCTTATGCAACATGCATCTATAAATAGGAGTGTGAAGTGTGTCTGTACATGTGTCTCTCTCTCTCTGTGTGTATGTATGCTCCAGACAACACTGCCTAATTAATAAGCATCATCATCAGCAATGGCATTGGCATTAGCGTGTGAAACAGTTCTTTGTCGCTGCAAAGGTAACTGTTCATTTTTCAAAAGTTGCCAATCTGAAAAATCAGGGAACGGCCTGCCAGAGCTTGGACTGGGGGGGGGGGGGGGGGGGGGGGGGGTGAAAAACCGGGGGGGGGGGGTGTTGACGACCACTAAGGAAACAGGATGTGTTTACAGAGGAGTTATTTAAAGTCAGCACTGGGACAGCAGCACACGTGGCTACAAGCCATATTCTTGGTCCCTTACATGCTGTGTAGATACACAAGCACCCATTTCATGCCCTGATTCCTCAAGTCATTTTGAGAAACAGTCACCAGTGCCAAATTATTAATCTCCATAACACTTGACTGTGTTATACTGTTACACTTTATACTCTTTGCCTCCAGAATGTCATATACAGTACAGTGTGATTATGTTCAGACTAAAACAGGCTGCTCAGGACTGGCCTTATTTGACAGGTCAATTGCATTACACATGTCCTAGGAGACGATATGACACGTACCAAATTTTAAATTTGCTTCACAAATACATGATGCATTGTGATTTTCATTGGATCCACTTAATGCCTCTTGACTGATCTGGATTTATTCCCATTTGTAATGCATATACTCAATTATGAGATTTTCTTCTTGTCTTCTTTTCGGGTAAACAGTAAACAGGATGTACTTCCATGTGTTGACCAGAGAAAGGCAAAAAGTCAGCAGTGAGCTGCACATTTATATTTTAGTCCACATTTGTTTGCAACAAATCTGCACTTCTCTCAGTTTAAACTACAGACTTCAGTTGTAATCCTGACACTGAAGTGACTAAATGTGAATATCAGGAGGTAAAACTGGGGTTTCATTTTTTTATACAAGGGAAATAACAGTTATCCCACTTCATTTTAGCTCTCTTTGGGAATCCTTTCATGAACACGAACATGTAATAAATACTTACATAACTATCAAAAACATTGTATCCATAAGTGCAGGTTAATCAGTAATTCATGCTTTCATGAACATTATAATAAACTACTAAGTGCAGCTAAACAAAACAAGCCTTGAGTGTTTGTAACAAATATGAATACATTATTCCCCCAAAAAGACCTCTGATGCCTTTTATTTATTTTAATTAACATGTACGTTTGATTTCATTTATTTATACATTTATTCATTTGTTTTTGTATCGTTTTCATCCACTTGTGATTAATATTTGTGCTCAGTCCTTGTTTGTACATGTTTGCATGTCACTGCCAAATTAGAAACATTATTGGCCAGATTTTGTCGTGCAAAAGCTTATGTACAAAACAAAGAAACAGTGAAATTTAAAGTTAGAACCCTGAACTGGTGGACTGAAGGACATTTATACCAAAATGGATGAAGGGAATGTTGTAGTCCCTAACATTAGTACTAACCACACCAGAAGGGTTTTGAGTTTTGATCCAAAGCCCATCAGTCAGTTTAAGGGTTAATGTATTCCGCCAAGTTCAGTGCCGAGGCTCGTCTCATGCTCCTCCTGCACTTCCCACAGCTGTCACATCAGTGTATCAGCTCTGGTCTATGATGCATGCCTTGCACCTGGGTAACCGCCTGCACACAGACACCATGTTAGAATGAGGGTACAGTGTAAGCTGACACATAGTCAGTGGGTGTGGTGTCACTGCTGTCTGCGACTCATCATCAGTTACAACAGGCATCCTGCTCAAAGAAGGGGAAAAAAAAGAAAATGATATTTGATCCAAAAGAGATAAAAGTGTGTTAAATTGTCTACAGACTGTTTAAACTCCACTGAAATATTTGTTTGTCAGCATCAACACATCTGTACGCCAGCTTTATTTTTGACCTTTGTGACATTTTGCATAAAATATTATTATAGAACAAGTGCTACTTAATAGACTGTGAAAGTAGCAAAGTAACCATTTGTAGTACAAATATTCAGTAAGCAGAATTGTGTTTCTGAGATGTAGTATGTATGCAGTTGTTCTTCTCACGTCATAGTTTTCATAATCGGCTGTTTACTGACAATAAAGCTTGAACTTTAAACGGTATTAACAAGTGTTTATGCACCAATCATAATTTGACACTTTAGCCTTTTAGCTGATGCCTTATTGATATCTGGACTCTATTAATTGACACATGGCAGAACTCTCAGAGACCAAAGTAACATCTTTTCAGAGGCTTATTTATTTACTCAGTAAGTGGACTAAAAGTCAAAGCAATTGAATCATCAATGACATAAAACAGAGAGAAGCGGCAGGTTCTCTCCCTGAAGAGACTCAAACCAGCAAGAAACAGAACCAGTGTAATGAAAAGGGTTTTCCTCCTGATGCCATGTGACCAAATTATACACAGAGCCCCGACAAAGCAGATTTATATTAGCGTTATCACGACTAATGTCAATTTATATTAGTGTTATAACGACTAATGACTTGCCGCATGCTGTATGGATGGATGCAATGAATGAAAAGCTATTTTAAAACAGAGCACCATTGCTCATATGCCCATGAGGATAAGTTAACAGTGAGCCCTCTTTACTCTGGGACATTGTAGCCTTTGCCAAAGAGGCGATGCAACACAATATCTAACAATGTTTATATGCAACAGTCAGCCTTAAAGATGTCAGGGGACAAATATTACTCAGGTAAATACAGTAGAACACTGATGTCATTGGTACAAAAAATCACATGTTGAATGTTTTTCCTCAGATTTGTGAAATGTTTCTCTCTTTAGCAGGTGTTTGTCTAATTTGAAAACATTTTATCATGATAACGTTTATGGCTGCATCGCCCCACCCTAATGAAAACACTCCCCACGACATTCACGGCCTGTTAACTCTTAAGCTTTCTACAAGCTCTGAGCTAAAAATGTCCTTTTCATGACGTCCCATGTGGTAATTACAAGTTCACAAGTTTCACTTGAACGCAGCAGTAAACACAGCATGTAACGAGTTGCAGAAAGTGGTTCAAAGTGTCCAGCTGATGGAGAGAACCCCTGCTTTTACTTCCAAAAAAGGCCTTCCTCCCTCCTGGACTCGAGTACGTTGTTTTGCCGCCACTTTTGCATTTTACACCCATTCAACGGCTTCTCACGCCTGGAAAGTTCAACAAGAGTGGAATGTAGAAACAAATGAAACATGTTGGAGATTTTTTTTTCTTGTTGTGCTTTATAGCTTGATAGCACCAGGCATTTGTGTTTTAGTGGGAGTACAAGGTGGAAGATTGAGGGTGAAAAGGCAAGTCTGCCTCGGGAAAGAGAGAGAGAGAGAGAGAGAGAGTGGGGGGAAGGATGTTTCCTGTGTATTAGTAAATCCCTGTTAATTTTCCCTGTCAGAGAACAATGAGACATAGACCCCCCAAGGGTTGAATGTACAGTGATTCCACCACTTGCTCAGAATCACCTTCCATCATATGTGTACATATGTATATTTTTATGTGCACACACTACATAATGTGACACTCCAGCAGAGCCGCTCTGCACTCTTTTCAGCGCCTCTTTTTTTTTTTTTTTTTTTTGATTTTGACATTGACACCTCTTGAGACGTTTTCCAATTTTTGAGAGCAGCTGCAAGCTCATGTTGTCTACAATGAAATTTAAGAGGGAACTCTGTCATGCCATGCAGCAGCATCTCGCGCAGCACGCTTTGACAACACTTCAGGATTCCTGGGTCGGACCTGGTTGTTTAATTTATAGAAGCCAGGACTTTGGAGGAGCCAGATGTTATTCATGATTCAGAGCCTTTCATTTACACTTAACACTGCAGTGCGGTGCTGTGACATCATCTGCATATGTTTTTCACAGCATGTAACATTCAACATGCATGAGCCTGCGATTGCTGGGAGCCAAAGAAGCTCTAATTATATCCATCAGGGGTCTCACTGATTGGACAGTAATTTGCATCTTTAACTTTTCAAATAATTGTAATATTTGTTATTTAGTAATTAGTCAGTCCATCGAATGCTGTCTTATGAGCAAAATAAATAAAAAAGGAAGCCACTTCCAGCTTTGAGAGCTTTGATTCTAAAGAGCTTCTTTTGTCTGACTAATCGTTTAAACTCCCAAGTCTTTGACCGGGCAGTGACATACAATGCAGAAACTGAAACTAAATAATGTCTAGTTTTCACCAAAAAGGTTAAAAGGTGTCACGAATACACATTCTCAAGTTGCTTTCGAGCAAATTCTGCTAAAGCTTCAACCATTAGTCAATTTATAATCAATCAACAGAAAATGAACTGGCAGATGTTTTGTGAATCAGTAAAATCATATTAAAGCATAGACTCCATGTGTGTGTCAAGCAGCCATGAGAATAATCCAAATATATAGCATTTAAGCCTATTCATCATGTGTATTTTGTGTTCCGCCTAACTTCCCCTCCAGTGTGGCTGCAGCTGTAACAGGAGGCCGGCCTATTGTTCAGACTAACAAGGGGTGCAGAGGTCACTTGCATTTTCACAACAGCTTCACCAGAGGGTTTGGGGAAGCAAACAGCACACCGCTCTGTTTAGTATGGATCTACTTCTAAAGCTTTTCCTATAAAGTCACACTATTCCCAGTCTATTATAAAGGGGGGATGGATTAGATTAAGTGAGATTATGCAGAGAGGGGCTCCCTAAAAAAGAGCAAAAATAACACACTCAGTGCTTAGCAGGCAAGTCAACAGTGGGATTAAGCCAAAAGGACACATTCAAATCCAATGCTAATATGCACAATGGCCTTACTTCCACACGCACTCAACTTTTAAGTGGTCTGAAAATGTTATTGCTTCAGATTTCTCAACACATTTCGCAAGCTTTACAGCCCCAACAGAAATCTGACTTTTATTATCACATTCTGGTCATTAAACTGAAATTTATCTACAATTTGACAAATTTAAAACCTCAAAATAAGGGCAATTTCTCTTCTCCATCAAACTGTCAACCCATCTTCTCACTTGTCAAACTCTTCTCTCTCTCTCCAAGTAGTTTCTACACCAACAACTCTTTTAAGCCCCAAACAACAACAAAAAAAAAAAGAAAGAAAATGCACAAAGTGGTTGCACCCTCTAAAATGATTAAATGATGTGTGGTTTGGCGTTACTCCCAGCACCTCTCCCATCCTTCACTGTGCTCTATCTGTATCTCCCTCCTGCACAAAAGCAAACTCTCACTCACACACACAGATTCCCTTTCCCTTGGCTGTGTTTTGAAAATAGAAGTTTGATGTTAACAGTCAACAGTCAAGCTGATAGCTAAAGTCTGAACATTTTCTGCAGAAAACCCTCTCCGTGGACTTGGTGCCCGGTCCACGTGACTGCATCGCTGTGTCACTGAGGTGGAGCATCAGATATCCCCACAATCATACATATGAGGAATGTGAAATATCACATGCACGCATATTTAGTTATTCTAACTGGAGAGAGAAGTATTTGGATCCAATACGGAAACTTTACAAATACCACAATTTAAGAATATGGCATTGTAGGTTTAATACAGGTGTGTGATCAAAAAAGTGTGAGCGGTATGAGAGGGATTATATTTCACTCCATCACAGGTCAACATGATTTCCATAATACTAAACCCTTATTACAGAATTATTACTTAATAATGACAAAAATGTCCAAAAAAATCTAATGATCAAATGTAATAATCTGTTTGTTAAAAGGGTACCTTCAGTAAATTTTAGTCAGATTTTACAATTGTGTAGAATTGTCACGGTATGACAGCAATATCAGAGACAGCACAAGTGATTAATTAAATTATTTTCTGGTTCTGTCATGGTGATCACAATGCCAAAAAAGGCAATCATTTTCAAGTCAATCAATAAATAACCAAATAAATAAATAAAAAGATTGTATTTCTCTTGAGTGTGCAAAAACAGTTCATTGTGGTTTTGAAAGACATTAAGCACTTGTGAGGGTAAGACATTCAAAGCAATCTCATGTGTTTTGCCACAAAGTTTGAACATGATATCATTCTAATATGAACTTGTGATATATTGCTATTGAAGGAAAATGTGAGTGTTTTTGTTTTATCATTAAGCCTTGGGTGGAGTAAAGTAAAAAAATAATTGCGTAAACTGCCTCAGTTTAGTTTCGTTTAAGCTCTACTTCTTATCCACAAATAGTCTCCCTGCCAGAGTTTCAAAATAAACATGTACAATGTTTTAATAGCTCAGGTATCACAATAGTAGGATTAATGAAAATTAAAGTCCTGGGTGACAACACTATTAAGCTGCAACAACTATAGTGATATATTTTGGGTTCAATGCCTGCCCTGCACTCTCCTTCCTCACTGAAAATAGCCATACCAGTGTGGTGATTCATCCCAGCAGTTTATCTGTCAAGCAAAGACAACACAGAAAGGACCTTGAGTGAAACCTACAAACCTCCCACAGGCTCTGACCGCGGAGGAAGAGCAGTTGGTCGCTTACTCGCTCACCTTTTCCTGTTAGGGAGCCTAAGAGAGAGCGCTCAGTATGTGGGGGGGTGCCCGCCACTGCAACTGCAATTCCCATGTCGAATCAATGACGTTATGACATTTTATACACCACAGTACAACCCTGTTTACCAGCTACCTGAGCACACTTCACTGATAAAAGGAGGAGCAGGCCAGGATTGTGCACCAGTATTTATCTCTTAATATAAGATACTTCACATTCCTCTGTCATGTGCAATCGGACTAAACTGGCCTAGGCTGTGTATGTTCCACACTTCCCACCCTAGGGCTTTGACCCATGATGAATAACAAGAAGCCAGTTCTGAGAAGAGGACAACAGTGAGAACAACATGGCAAAGTCAAGGCCGGTACATTTTTGGACCCAAGAGGAGACTGAGCTCAAAGAATTCAAAACTCAAAATTCAAAAGTCTGTTACATTCAAACCTCTGTCAAGTTCACACAATGCTGAATAAGCCTCCATCAGCTCCACCCAACTGTCTGTGTTTCTCACTATAGCTGTGTTTTGTTTTCATTATTTTTATGTATGCGTCATGTAATGTAATACATTATTATTCTGTGGCGACACAGATTGCTGCGTTTCATGACTAATGGAGGGAAGACAAAGCATAGCAGATTCACTAGTAAAGTGAGACGGCAACAATCTTTAAATGAAGGAATTATTATCCCATTCTCTAAAATATGAGTCAGGTGAAAGAGAATGGCAACAAATCGTCTTTTTCAGAAAACTCTGCAAACTCACCTGAGGTGTGGTGTAAGTCTGGGGTGGCTACACTGGAGCTTTAAAATTCATGGTTGGAGGACTAGGGGTGGCTGTAACTCGCCACTAACTAATGTTGTTTTGGTCTGTGATGTGACCGTGCAACCAAAAAAATGGCTTCACTTGCAATCTGTAACTTGGACATAGCTGAGGTGGAAACACTTCATTCAGTAAATCATTGCTTACTGCTTTTATAATGGGACAAGTACATTAGTCCAATTAAACAGCATAGTCAAGCAACGGCCAATGCTCACATTGAATGTGCATGGAAATGTACTGAGTGTGTCTGGAATATTTCCAGGCTAAAGGAGCATCAGATGCTGCATATGTTGGAGTGCAGTCCAGTGTGGCCGGGTGCGACACAGCAGCTCTGGGCCTGGGTCTCCTCTCAGGCTGCCCAGCAGTACTGCTGGAGGTAATGAGGCCTCTTGTGTGTCCTCTCTGATCTGAGAGCTGAATAATTTCCCATGTGGCATAGCCATTTCCAGCTTCTGCCTTTACCTGTACCTTGTCAGGTGGGTGGAGAGGCAAGAGCAAAAAAAAAAAAAAAAAAAAATCCCACCGTGCATCAAAAACACGTTTGCCATTGTCAATCCACAGTGCATGAACACAGACCTGAGGCTGCCTGCAGTCCAGCCAAGAAAAAGCTCACCTCAAAGACATGTCACTGAATTAAAGTTTTTAATTTCTGTGCTTATTTTGAGGTTTTGCTCTCTAATCTGCGGCAGAAGCAGCTGAATGTCCTTTTGCAGTTGTATTCTGCCTCACTATGTGCTGATTCTTTTCATTGGTCAGTAGGAAACTGAGAGTTAATAAATGGTCTACTTCAGTGCCCAGACACACGTGCTGGGTTGCATATCTCTGTTTCAATGTGTCTTTTGTTTGACGGCTGGTGTTTCAACATCCTCGGCTTGAATAGAGGAAGGTCAGCCTGGTGGGGTCTGCCCCATGGTTATTCAGGGGCCCAACCTAGGGCCCCTTTAGAGACGGGGTGACCAGGAGGGAGGGAGGGGATGAAGGATAGAAAAACCTCCACCTCTGTCTGATACCACCCTCATGTGAAGACACTGGAGGGTTTTCATGTTTTCTCACACAAATGGACCTCAATCGGGTTTTACACATGCAATCAAGCACTTGTGATCCAAACATTTCCCATTCAGGGATCTGAGAGTTCACGACTATGTGATTAAATGTGGCATCTGGAAGTTTGAGAGCTCTACCAGTTCAGGAGGAGGAGAACATGTGGATTAAAGAAATGTAAACAAGCATCCTGAACTGCTTAGTAACTTCTAACATCACACAAAATTTGTATCATCCTCAGTGGCTGGGTCCAAACAGTCTCTGCAGCTGTGCAGGACCAATTCAGATGGCAAAAAAGCAGACATGAGGAGAATTAACTTTTTCAGCAACATAACAAAAACAGGAAGCACTCTCCTGGACATCTCACCAGAAACAGAAGAAACATCTGCACATTGTTTGCCCACTGCATGCTAACAGGGTATTTTTTTAAGCAGAAACAAAGTGCATATGCCAATTGGTGAAAACACACTCCCTTTTTTCCTCTCTTGTCTCTTTCCGTGACAATAGTTAGGAAGCAGATCAGGCAGTCAAGCTTACTTTTTCCACTTGGCCACAATTCCTGCTTCCTGGAACAGATGTACAGCAAGAAAAAAAATGAGCCCAGTTCAATATTAGAGGCCCCTCTCGATCCCAACTGGTTCCACATTCAGACAGCAGGAATCTGGGGGAGTCAACTTGTTAAACCTTAAACCAAAGCAGTAATGACCTACAACAACAGAGCACACGTTATCACTCCAGACTATGCCACTGATTCATTCATATTTAATGCCACGCACCTGCACATGTGCTTCTGTCCATGACATTCTGTAATAAACATTTAACACGGCATTCGTGAATAAACGGGACGTTGCAGTGGCTGCTGTTTTGCCTTGTTTATAGAGTTCTTGTGCAGCTCATCTGCAGCCTTACATGCACACTGGACAGCACCGCGTTCACACCTCAAGCCTAAGGCATAAAGCAACACCGCACAGAGATACGCACACAGAGGAGACACGCGCAGCGGCATGATTTCCCTCTGCACGGCGAAACGCGCACAGGCTGCTCCAGCGAACCTTCCAAGCCCCAGCGCTGTGGAGATCAACGCGGCATCTGTTACCAACGAAATGCACAACCTGCTAAACAGCCCGCCGGTTCAATCCCGACAGCGCGCGGCAGCGTGCTCGTAAATAAAGCGCCGCCGTTTGTTTGTTTATTACATGCTCCGCCGTGCGCCCCGGTGCCACTCCAAGCGCTCACTCTATTGTTGAGAAACAATCTGAGCCAAAGTGGAAACAAAAAAAAAAAGCTTTTCACCCAAACAAGAGGCTCGCAGCGCCACACCGGGGAAACAAGCAGCGTTTTTAAGTTTGCAGCCACTCACCGGGTTCTGAAGCAGAGAAAGTCCTCGGTAAATTTCGCCTCTTGTTTTTAAATATCTACCTCCTCGTTGAGCCACTGAGAACAGGCTCAACGTCAGTGGGTGAGTAACTGAATAGACTCGGAGAGAGCGCAGTAAGTTGAAGTGTCAAATTACACTGGCTATTCTATTACCAAAGGGACCCGTGCACGGTGGCTGCTCACAAAACGCGTGGCGGATTTTACGCACAGGAGAAGCGACGAGGGTGGGGAGGAGCAGAGGGAGGCAGGAGCTCAGCCCCGCGACCATCTGCTCCACAAACTCTGCTGAGGCGTAATCCTGGTTTATTTAGGGGAGTTAATATCATTGACAAGTAGTTTTACACGCCACAGTTGAAGCTGTTAATTACCAAGAAGCATGCTTGGTAATTAACTATATTATATATATATATATTATATGGACTAATTAACACAATTACCACGCTTGCTTATCTTGTTAATGATATTTACAACCAACTTATAATAACAAGGCTTTTTGTAGTCATTTTTGTAGTCATTATTGACACAAACAACGACAACAATATCAATTGACAATAATATTACATGACGCATACATAAAAATAATGAATTCGAAATAATGTCACCATAATGTAATGAAACAACGTAATGTTTACATGACTGCACCGTTCTAATCACATACTATCTGTAAACAATAATAGTAATAACAATAATAATAATAATAGCTACAGTTTTGAAATCAAAATCATAATTATTGTTGTTGTAACACTGCCACATAAATGTATATCCAAAAAAAGGTCTGCTGATGATTCATCATAATTGCATAAAACAAAGTAATATTGATATGAACCTATTGGTATAAATACTTGTAGGCTGCATATACTTAATATTGATAATGAATGTTTCATGATTTAATTATTATAAATCCTGATTCCGAATATTCACAACAGACCTACGCGTGTACAACATGTCAGTTTATTGCAATGTATTTATACTGAAAACTCAACTACTCTGCTGCTTAAAATACCCAAACAGCAACAAACGCACGCGCCGTGCGCCTGGTTCTCCGTGGCTGGAGCTGAAACGCCACCGTCCGTGTTTTGCAGGTCGCCGCTCTCTGATGGAAAGCTCTGAATAACAAAGACATGTTTGAGAGCAGCGGCGGCGGCAGCAGCAGCAGAAGCAGAAGGCTGGGCTGAGCGCTGACGTCAAGGAGCAGTGAGTTTGCCAAGCAGCATCCAGACTCTGGTCCTACACGTACACCCCCCCCCCCCCCCCCCCCCCCCCCCCCCCCCCCCCCCCACACACACACACACACACACACACGCACACACAAGCTGACCTGTCACTCTGACCTGTTTGGAAGCATCCTGAGTCAAAAGTTATAAACACATCAGCCTGCAGGCTGTGACTGACTCTGCAAGGTTGGAATCAGATGCTCTGATACCTGCCACCTAAACTGATCCACCCTGCTGGGATGTTTGGACTCCTCAGAGCCCCTGATCTTTGGCCTGTGCATCCACCCCAGCTGTCTAACTTAGGGGGAGGGATGGGCTGGAACAATAGACACCATTTGTCCTGGTAAAAGGTGACAGGAAGCATTGATTTCAGCCTGTCCCAGGTTAGTAAGCATCCCAAAATGGTTAACGTGAGCATTTCCCTTCTAAGGAAGATTGGAGTTAAATTTTTTTGGACTTTGAAGCAATTTGAATCAGGATGCTGCAACATGGTATTTATTCCTTTGATCAAGGGCACAAAAGCTCATCATTTTTTTATTGAGCTGTAAAGGCTGTATCAGGCAGGTTTATTAGGAAAATAGTTGATTTTTGAGTCACATCTGTAGCTTGTAAAACAGAAACATTTTGGTATGGAGGCTCTCTGACCCAACAGAGTATGGACAAACATGTGCTTCATACATGACATACGATCCATGTCAATGACCCCCTTCGGGATATGGTATTAATGTCCCGGCTGATCATCTCAAAGTCAGATAAGTACAGGTCTGAACACTTCCAATCTGTCCACAAAAAAACACATGTGGGGATGCTTTGGGATGCATGTGGCTGTAGTCCTGAGAGGTATATTGGGAATCTGTCCACAAGGCTTCTTAGAGACCCTAACCTTAACCCTATCTTTTAAACACTCATCAGCTCTCCTATGTTAATTTGCTTGCAGCCACTGCCTCGACATTAACACAAACAAGCACATGATTTGTTTTTCTAATGGTTAAAACTTATTTCATCTTATAGCACTGACAACACATCTGCACAATCAGACTCAGTAAAAACATTTTACGACTTAAGTTACATTATGCTGGAAGGTCATAGCTTCAATTGAAAAAAATTTTTAAAAAAGTGTCTAAACTGTATTGAAATGAACTTATGACATAGTAGAGTGAGTGTTTATGATTTATATTTATTACCTTACATCATTTAAAATGTAACAAGGCTGTAGTGCAAGGCAAATTCTTCAATTGTCGCCTATGAGATAGCCTATAATATCTCTAAATCACCAATTTTTCTCAAGCCATTTAAGCTTGTTACACACAGCTGGAAGAATTAAATCTGTGATGAATTAATTTACAGTTACTATTTGAGCCACTGAAGGATTTTTACTCAGCTGCAAAAGTCAAAATTCTGCCTCAGCAGGTCCCAGATAATAATGAACCTTCATGAAACAAATTCTCCCTGTTTGTTGCACTGGGATATTTCATAATAGCTTGGCCTGTCAGACCTGTGATCAAAGTATTATGACCCCTCCTCTCTTTCTCTCCCCGGCACCCTTGAGGTGATATGACGTGATGTGCGCCAGCGGAGGACAGACACACTGATCCAAATATAAAGGAGAATTTTGCCTTATCACAACTGGGTCAAGGAGACTGAGTCAAAACAGTCTGTGAAATTCTTTACAAATATATGTAAAGGGGCTGTTCAGCAGTGCAGCCTCAGCAGGCTGATGGGCAGACTCATTGGGAAATCAGAATTACCCAACATGCTTTGCCAGCTGGCATGCACTGGGCTGGTTAACTCTATTGCCCCCAATGTGAATTTGGAAGGTTTGAAACACAGGCCTTTTTTCAAGGGAGCGGTATTCTTTTCATGTTGACCGTAGTTACATTTTTTTTTTGTTGCTTAATACCAGGAGAGTCGGTATCAGAGAGCAGAGATCACAAATCACTTTGTTGATTGATAAGTATATTTCGTTGTGTGTGTTTACCGGTAAATAACACAGGAGTATGAAATCCCTACCCAACTCTGCAGTTGCCTTCAGTTCTAATTTGTTTCAGTCATAAATCAAGGGCACTTGATGATCACATTCAAACTGTTCTCTCACTTTATCTTTTTTTATTAATAAAAATGCAAAGACCCAAAATGTACACTACTACAAACTAATACTATATTACTTTGTAGTATATATATACAGTACTGTGCATAAGTCTTAGGCCACCATTAGATTTGTTGTTTTTATGTCAGTTTTGTGATCATTGGCGTTTAGATTGAAAAGATGTGACTAAAAGTCAGTCTTATACTATATGATCAACCTGTCAATGAGTTGAACTTGTGCAACATGTGTATGTAATGCTCAAACATGTCTTAAGAAAACCAGGTATAATAGACCTTTTTCACAGCAGCTATTTGTTGGCATGAAATAGTTTTACCAATAACATTAGGGTTCCATTCCAGGTTTTAAAGAGCCATGATTGTGTTATTGTTCAAGTGTAAATGTAGGTCACACTAAATATTTGATATTAGAGAAGCATTTTTGTTGTTTGTTATGTTCCAATAAAGTGATTAAGAAATAATTGTACATTATAGCATTGCTAAAGCAACAAATCTAATGGCGGCCTAAGACTTATGCACAGTACTGTGCGTATATAGGCTTTTTGACAGTTTGCCTATTTATATGTTACAGCTGCATGAGAATATTGTCTGGGACAAATGCATTCACAACAGCAGGAACATTTCCAGATCATTCAGGCTTTAGAATGTACAAGGTTCCTTTGCTGTGAATCTTCCCTGACATTTTCCTGCTGTATCCTCACATGGGCTCACTTCTTGAGGATGTCTGGTGGTACATTTGTGGACATTCATCTTCCCATATACAGCTCTGCCACACACTTTCAGGAAAACATCCAGACCTAAGAGCATGAGTGGAAAAAAAGACGTAAACAAAACAAAAGCTTAGACAAAGCTCACTATATGGTCACCACAAAGAGAGCATGATAGTGTTGCTCTGTGGATGCTGCATGTGTAAATGGGTACCATTCTGGTAACAGATTATCAGTAACATCTAGGCCTGTACAATGTGATGAATATGAATGATGTGTTTGCAAATTGTTGCACAGTACTCTAGAAAAACAAAACAAAAACAGCCAGCTGAAGTTTAAGCGATTGCATCACTCTTCTCAACATCATAACATCACTGTGTCTGCTTTTCATTACGTCCAGTCTGTTGCTGGTCCCAACTGTTTTTTTCTGTCTGGTGCAAAAGTAGGTTTACATAAACACTGTTTCTAGGGCTAATATCCACGCAGCCACCTGCGCTGTGTTACCACATCATGTTTCATTGGTTATGGTTTGGTGTAGTAGTATATACCAGGGTTCAGCTATCGGCTCCGATATAAGTCAGTAGATTCAAACCCAAAGAAGCTGCCGACTTGACAAAGGGACATTGACAAGTTAAAACATACTGTTCAGCCTGGTAATTTGTTGTTAAAGATTTATTTGTTCATGTACTAAAAACACTTCCAACAGCCACTTCTAAATCACTAAAAACAGCCAGCGCCAAATGCAATTACTACAGAGCATTAAACGCACTTATTTCTGTCTCTCTCACAAACTACACTGTGCACTCAGCGCACTTACCCGAACCCATATTGGGCAATGATCTTTTTAATAAGCCCATCTGTGTCTTTAATTCTTTCTTATTGATGATGTCTTGTTCATGATGTCTGTCCTCAGTTGGCTCAATCTGCATCTACAATGTTCAACCTGAACTTATTGTCAAAAAAGCCTTAACTGTTCACCTGCAGTGTGCTTTAGGATAATACCAGTATGTGGCAACGGAGGCATGACTGCACAAGTCAAATCACTAGCATACACCAGCATACATACTGTAGAGGGAAAGGCTGTTGTTTTGGTTAAATAAAAGGAAGTTTCACATTTCATGTTTCAGTATAAAACAAAGCACAGTCTTTGCTTAGAATTAACCTACATGTTTTTTGTATCCCTAAAGTGTATGATGCTGGATACTAATATAATTTATAGTGAGGCCGGCTTTTCTCAGATCATAACGGGTGATAACATTATAAGAAATGCATTAAACTATTATTGTGACAGTGAGGTTAAGCTGGTGTTACACCCTGTAAAAGCCCAGTCTGTCTTGTAGAGACAGCTGTCATAAAGAGGAATGAGTTCGCCAGGTCTGTTTATCGAAATTGATTGCGAATTTTCATATTTTCTCTTTTTTAGAAAATGTTTGATTATATTTTTCAAATGTATAGGTTCTCTGTCAAAGGTTTGATGAATTACATCGCAGACGTTGGACTCCTGTGCATCTCGCTGCCCCTTGCATAAAAACAGTACAATGGGATCTTTGAAAGTGCAGGCACGGAGCAATGTCTGTGTTTTCATTTACAGTTTCCACCTGGTTTATGAATGAACAACCACCAGGCTCCAGAGACCAGCCCACATCCTCTGCAACCAACCAACCACTGGCTGTCTTCCAGTCCAAATGTGTTCGCAGCACATACGCTCCTCGGCTGTGGACAGACAGTCTGTATATAGGGAGACAGATAGTGTCAGAGTTAAACATTCCCTAGTGCCTGCATGCTATGATGTTTAAACACTGATGGCATTCTTACAGTAGCTTCTCAGTCTGAGTTAAGTTGTAGCTGTAGATGAAAAAAATTCTTTGTTTTCATTTTACCAAGTCCCTTTTGTCATGTGTGTCCTTCCCCAAGCAGTAATGTTATTGGGGCTCTGTTGTGTTAGGAGATTGTGTGTGAGCAGTGGAGTCTTGGCAACAAATAAGATTGCAAAGGATAGAGGGAAATCGGCAGGGCAGTGAGGAGGAGGAGGAGGAGGGGAAGAAGGACATGTTTCTGCAAACAGGGGAAATGGCTATTGCAAAGGGAAATGTGTTAAAGCCCATTGATTTTTGTTACAGCAGGAAAGGCAAAGAGAAGAGACGAGACATAGCTAGACAGGTTGTGGTGAAGCCTCCTGATGATTTCCTCCCAATGCTTTTCTCTCTGACCTTCTTTTTTTTCATTTTGAGCAGCAACAGCGGAGTGTTGGTTGCAGGAATCCCATGCTGCTCCGCTTTTTTTTTTTTTTGGGGGGGGGGGGGGGGGGGGGGGGCGGGGGGGTGAAGAGCCAATCAATGTGTGCTCATAAAGGGAGAAGAGCATTCAGAAAACCAACTGTTCCCTGAGGCCATGGGTGATGAAGAAGTGGGAGAGACACAGCAGAGAGAAAGGGAGACAGAGGGAAAGGGGGTTGACAACATATTTCCTTTTCTATGATACACTGGGGGGTGGGGGGGTATCATCACTGCACAAAATTTGTCACTGACCGTTCAAAGTAATCCACAAATACAGTAATGCTTGTTTCAAGAACACCACAGTAGAGATGGATCTAATGATTAATTTCAATATTAGTTAAGATTTAATTTGTCCAATCTGTTAAAAAAAAAAAAATTTACATGCAAAAATGTTTTTTTTTTATATATATACTGTAATGTATATTTTTAGATACTTTTAAAGCAAATAATAATTTACATCTTTAGTTGACAATGACTATCAGCTAAGAAGCAATTTGGTGTGACAGCAAAATGTAACTTTTTATTTCACACATGTACTACTTTAAAAGAACTGCTGATAAAATAGATCATTAGCCATTAATTATACATATGCACAAATAAAAGAAAGGCGAATACAATACCATTTCTCATAAGCACTATATTCACTTGGCGATATAGAAAGTAATACTATAATTTAATAACCAAATACAGAATTTTCCAATCAATGGGTTAAAAATGCCTTTAACAATACACTCTAATCTCTTCACTTTTCTAATGATGCTTCATTTAAATGTTGATTGGTCAATTGCCCCTTTTTCCCTGATACTCAGCAGGAACAATTATCATTATATATATCATTATTTTCTATACAGGTTCAGTTGTTTTAATGGCTCAGTGCTGTGCTCTTTAGCCGTACTCTATGTTATGGGCTGAGATGTTTTGTTGTGCATGTAGAATTCTGTATAATTTGTGTCAAACAATCATTGCTGGCAGATTGCGCTCACAGTGGGTGTTCCACTTACGTAATAAAATCACTTTGTGTAACAATTCCCACCTTGACATCCCTCTGTTTGCTCTCACAGGGAAAGGTTGAGTTATATTGCAGTGCTGCGGAAGCGTGTGTGTTTTTATTTTATGTATTACCTGACACAAGGTTAACTACCTCTTTTCAGGCCCATTATTCTCCTGCAACTTCAGGGCAGAGTGAAAAGTCAATTACAGTCAAACCGTACCGTGTTTGTCGGAATCGCAGCCTTGTGTTGGACTCGGCCGAGTCATTTTCTGCTAAATGCTATGGTTTAATTATGAGCAAGACATTATAGACATTATAATGACATACCCCAGTAAATTACACTACAGTATACACACACACAAAAAAAATCATTTTCCCAAGATGGTGCTTCCTCAACAATATCAGATGAGGTCTGTTCATTGCTGTGACATTTAAGTAAGACACACTCCTCATCGTAGAGGATGGGTTCCGGCTCTACAAGTGGGAAATGTCACATGTTTTTAAGGTCAGGCTGAAGCTCTTCAGTTGTTTTTCATCAAAGAAGCTCGATTGGTTCCCTCTTATGATAATTCACTTTTACAGCGTCTTGATATACAGCACACAATCTGAGAAAGCCCAGATCTCAGATCAGTGAAATTCAACAGTAAACACACGACATCGAAACGTTCACGGGTGGTTCTAATTCACCAAGATGTGTTTTTCTTGCATTTTGTTGGCGCTTCTGTTCTCAATTCAACCATTTCTTACTTTTCACAGAATAACTCCCAGCTCCCACAGAGCGAGTGTGAACCTGTGAACTTGCAGCACATCTGCTGATAGCAGAGCAAGAGCTTTTCCATTAGAGAAAGAATAAAAAGAATTTGTCTTTACTGGAAACACAACAGGTCTTGTTGGAAAAACTGGTATTGCTGTCTTTCTGATCAAGAAATGCAGACAATGAAGCAAACAACAAAATAAATAGGATGATAAATGGAAAAGAGATTATGGAATGGTGTTTTGCTCTGTTTGCATCTGAGCTCTCAGGGAATCAGTGGTGCACAGGATGTCTTCTTTTTCTTTTATAATAATGCTTTTGAAACACATCAGCAAAATATTTAACTGTATCTTACACTACTTACACTACTGAAATATTGGACAGAGTGGAGGCTGTTCAGCGAGTGGCAATGTGTTATGCATCTGCAATGGGTCAGAAGTCATCAACACTGGCATATACAGTGTGGGTTCACACTGCATAGTGAGGGTAACACTTTGAGTGGATTCATGCACAGCAATACAAAGTAGACCTTCTTCAGATGGAGCCAGACACCTCATCATTCAGAGACAAATGGTTGTAAACACATTTACAGTAATCCCACTAAAATGAAGAAAACCATGCATATTATTTGAATTCACCCAACTTTATTCTATGTTTCACTTAAAGAAATTGAAATTACCATGTCAGCTGATTTGACCAAACCCTTGGCGTCAAATTTTGCAAAATAAAAACACCTGGTTCATAATCTCTTTCAGCTCAAGCTTGCATTAGCAGCAAAACGTAGAGAGTATTGTTTTAAACCGTTAATCACTTGGTCATCACGATTTATCACAGATCAACAAAAGTTAACAATCAAACATCAAGGGTGATGTCATGTCTTTATTCTTTTATTCTGAGTGCATTTATGTGGGTAAATATAGAGATAATCATACACATATTATGCATTGGTACATGAGTAATGAATGAATCTGTTTTTGGTCTCAGAGAAACAGGAAGTCAGTCATCTAACCTTTTTGTTGTCAGCAATATCACTGGTTCCATTTATTCCAAAAATCATTTGCCTGAATATTGTTTTACAAGAGCAAATGCAAATGTAACCAAATCTTTTGACCTTTCAATGGCCCTTTGTCTATCATGAGTCTTACTGAACTCATCTGAATCAGTCATTGCCTCATTAGAAGTGGGAGGTACAAAAGGTGCAGCAACTTGTTAAGCCCCATGGAGGGCAGTAGTAGTGCGTGTTTGCAGATGCAGGTGTGCGCACACGCACGCACACACACAGACCTGTACAAACACCCTCATGACAACATCTCCTCCTGCTGCTGTACATATTAACCTCATCCACCAGTGTGTTTGGCTGGAGTTGCTGGGCAACAGGCTGCATAAACACACCTGACATGTCGAAAAGGGAGCAAGAAGGCACTCGGGCACTTGTCTGCATAGCTCTGTCGACTCCATTTACAAGCATATGCTTATGCAGAAACTAGAAGCATACTCCTACATATGTACATTTCTGAATTCTTTTAGGGATACAAGCACATCTCTGAGTCTCCACACTTGATTTTTAAGCATCATGGGTCTTGTTTGGGATACCACACGTCAGGATAGAGTGAATTAAATAATAGCATCCCAAAATAAATAGGGGTCTGAAAGTGGGACCCTATCAAGAGACCACCAGAAACAGAATGATTTGATGAGGTTATTGTAGCAAATGACAGATAAACACTGAAAAACGTAATTTCCATTCCTGCTACTGCTGCAGCAAAAGTAAGTGCAAAGTCATTCACAGTTACATTCCCTCCCCCTTTTTTTTACAAGACGTGTCAAGGTCAAGTGTAGTTTTATTATCATATAAACAGAGCAGGATGAAGCAACAAAAAGCAGTCGAAGCCTCTACATGTACTGCAAACTGTATTTAAGCAAGAGATGGGTGTAAGGAATAAATCAGTGAGCAATAAATCATAAAAATGCAATAAAAAATTTGTTAAGGAAAATCAACCTACATACATACCATCTAACTAAAACAACGGAACTGCAATGTGCTGAATGGATGTGACAAGATAACCTAAAATGCATATTTGCTGAAGGTACAGTAGATGAGAGAAGTGATGTGTGAGTCTAGGTATTTATTTGTTTTGTTGTGAAGGGTTTGAAATATTGCTTCAGTGTCTCGTAGCCTGAGGTGAAGCTCAACAGCAGCAGATACTTTTGTATTTCTCAGCAGAGTGAAGACGCTGCAGGCTGTTTGCTGTCCACTGTGTAATTTTGTGATTTTATATTTGTGAAATTCTGCTTGTAAAAAAAACAAACAAACAACCAACCAAACAACAAACCAAACAAAAACAGAGTCAGGGCTGATTTTTGGCTCTTGGGATTTCAATGCCATTTGAATATTGACAGACTGAAATAACTGGGTGGTTTGCCATGGAATAAGACACTTCCCTTTGTTGATTACCACGTTTTACCCAAATATTTATTGATCCCAGAGGATGACTCTCAGTAAGTTTCATCCCAAGGTTATACTGAAGGAAAGATGGAAGGAAAATAAACTTAAATGAGCTTAAATGGCTTTGTCCAAAACTGAGCTGTCATATAAACACACACACACACACACACACACACCCCACACATACTGTAGTGGTCAGTGTGCGTGCTGCTGCCATGCCACAGTAAATTAATCTACTGCTGATTTCAGTCAATTGCTTGCAATATCCATACTACTTCGTTTTCATTGAAAAACAGTGTTTTCAGAAAAACACCTTTCTGAAGCTATCTGAATCTATACTCAAACAACTAAAAGGTATATCATGTGATCATGCAGGTTCAGGAACTTGATTCTTTCCTCACTTGTTTACTGGGTTTTAGAAAGCACTAACCATGATAAACTGCAATGGTGAAAAGTAAGGAAAAAGCAATTGTTGTACATATTATATTGTATTATTGAGGATGAGGTGAAACTGAATCTATAGGTACATTTTTAATGGAGCTTTTCATTCACAGTTGATCAAGTTTCCCATGATAAGAACCAGTCAGTGAATGCAGGTAAGTGCATCATTGTTTCTAAAGTTCTCCATTTTTGCAAACTGAGACCTTTCAAATGAAAATGAGTTTGCAGCATTTTTAAATTTCTGTTTTGGGGGCTCTGAAAAGGAAGATGGGTGGGCAGATACTGTATATCCAGAGCAGAATGTATGCAAAAAAGCATGGATGTAACCTAACATCTAAGTGGGCAAAGCAAACAATTACCTGTGGCCTATGGCTGCAAGGGAGCAAGATTCAGTACAGTCCGTATATTATGCCAGAGCAACAACAATTTGTTGAGAATCTCTCGAAATTTTATGATTGGCCATGTAGAGGAGACTACATTGACATGTTTGGAATCCCATTAAAGGCATATCTACTTTTTTGCATTGCATGTCAGCAGAGAATTATGTACACATTAAAGTAAGTGTTTGTGTTATTTTACTTTATTTCCGTCTGGAGCATGTGCAATCGACATAATATATGGTGGGGATTACAAATTCTGGGCTGCAAAAATTGATATATGACACAATCAGCACACCTATGATTTTGTACACATTAGGCAATGGCCTCAACTGGGCCGCAAGTTTCTTAAAATGATCTTGGAGGTGTGAAATTCCTTTGAAATTCCCAAAGTCAAAATAAATGATCAAATCGAACAGTCTTTAGAAGTAAATAATATTATCAATCAATATCTGGTTTAATTATGTGACATCATGTATCGAATAGAAGCGATTTTTACATCCACGACCCACCTTAGGTCCTCTGCTCACACCTTGGTTGTGTTTCCCAAAGTCAGCTTCTCCTTTTTTTTAGTGATTTTTGTGTCACTATGGACAATTCAAGGAGAGTCTTTCCCATTGATCTGTTTCCTATAGAGGACAGAGTTCAGAAACAAGATGGATTTCATACATCTATTATCTGATGTGACTCCTCCTCTTTAAGAGGATATAGATTTTCTGCCACTGATTCCAGGAGTTAGGTAGGGCTAAGAATCCCCTGCTTCTAAAGGTTGCATCCAGTGGATTTTCTCTGCTCAGTATGATCACAGACTAAAAGGTTGCACTGTACTGTATAAACCTTAAGCTGACATTTATCATCAGGATAGCCATGAAATCCTCTTTTTCAACGGTAGAACATTGTGATAATGTTTTGTTTTGATTTTAGGGTGAGCCAGTGTAGCAACAGAGGAATCATTCAAATATCTTGCAATTATTTGTCTTCTATGGTTTTTTTTTATTTTAGCCTGATGAAATGTGGAGTCGAGGCTCCCATCCTATTCCAATAGCATATTCTGAAAGCCACAATGTGGACAGTGTGCAGCAAAAGCACCATCAGTGTGCTAGACTGTCCACAAATCATCTCCTTAGTCCTTCCATCACACTCCCTGCATTTGGCACTGATAAGGCTCCAACAAAATGACCGGGGGGTCACAATTTCACCTCTGAAGTCAGTGGTAGAGATAGAGCACTGTGTCCATCAAAGTGTAACTTCAGGCTGTTTCTGCAGTGATGTCATCTGTCAGGCAGCGGGAGTCTTTGAATTAATCTGAAAAACATGGAGTGAGAGTTATAGTTTAGCCAGGTTCTCCATTCTCTTCTCAACAAAGTAACAGTATAACAGATTATTCTGTTTTGTTAAAGATCCCATACATGTAAACTCTGGTGTTTAAGATGTTCACAATACGAGTTACATATATTATGTGCTCCAGATCTGCATATTTCTAGAATATAGACAATTTTTGTTTATGACGTCATTAAGGACAACAACAACAACAGTAATTCTAAGGGTTAGAAAATATAATCAACATTTTTGACTGAAACTTCTTAACATGAACAAATGCTCACATATTCAAACTATTGTCGCAAGAGTTCAAACAATCCTCATTAAGCCTACAGTAAGCCTATTTCTCTGAATTTCTCAGGGTAGTGACGTTGCCTTGCTGCACACAGGAACTGATTATTTAACAACATTGTGCTAGAAAAGCAAACTGGCCACAAACAGGTATGACTAAAAATGTCAATGAATGACTGTTCAGCAGCACTACTGCCCACAAGCACTACCCTCGGTCTGATAGTATTGCTTGACAGAGCCTGTTTTCAGATGAAGGATGCACTATACAAATAATTTTTCAAACTGAAGGATTATTTTTCCTATGGTACATTGTTTCTGTTCAAGATGACCAAACACAGGCAGATTAACAACATTAACAAATTAGTGCACTACAGCTTTAAACTGTTTTAAAATTCATCTCTAATCACATGGGAAATAAATTTGATTCACTATGTGTCATTGACAGGTTGCGAACTGTCTTGACTGTGTTGATGTTTAAGGCGTTGGATGATACTGAACAATTCCTTTAGGTTTTTTGTCTCGTCAAACAAAGCACAAGCAGCCATTTTGTCCCCAAGCTCCATGCGGTAGTAGCACACAACGCTCTCCTTTCAAGAAACAAAAGACTTGTGACATTAGATTTATAAAAGTGAGTCAAGAACAAGCATGAAAAATAGCTATTTAAAAAATGTAGTGGTGAAAAACAGAAATGTTATAATCACAAATGCTCTTAATCGACTAAATATGGTCCTATATTTGTTCATCTGATGATATCTACATTTGTATGTTTACATACATGTATGTACATACATAATGTATGCCAATCAAAGGAGACTGTTAACATGTGTCAAGACACCAAAACAAACAAAAGGGCATAAATAAATTGTCCATTTAGTCAGATAATTTGTGTTCATTTTTCAAATCTCAGCAACATCATAATATTTGACTGAATGTACAGTTATGTTTTGCAACATAATGTATTGCACTAACTTGCCCAGAGTGCAATATGATATGTTAATGTTGCAATATAATTTCCTGCCTAAGCACTTAATAATTTTCCTTTAAAAGTGGGATTAAATGTAGTTTTATAGCAAGTAATACCTCAAACGTTATTGTCTGCATCTAATAATTGGTTTACATGTTAGCTGTAAACACCAACAAATCTACTGAATGACTTGTGAAATTCTTTATGTCACCACTACAGAACATGGGGTCACTGACCATAAACCAAGTTAGTGATAAGATGGATATATTTATCAAAACATCACTGCGTCATCTGGCAGGAAATGAGCTGCAGTGATTTAGCAGAGGATTTAACTGTGTTAGAGTGCTCTGTGTGTGAGTGCGTGTACGTGTGTGCTTGTTTGAGTTATCATGGACTAGATCTCCTGTGTGCAGAATAGATTTGTAGAATAAATTCTTGACAATTCCTTTCAAACAAAGTGGAATAAATCCTGTTTAGGCCAACAAGCTGCTGGCACACACTTTTGTTTGTCCGTGACTGAAAAAAGAGAAGCTGGAACATTGAATTAGCCTCTGTGTGGTACAAGGACCTTAACACACGCACTGTAAAATGCAACTATTGCTTTTATGTGAACAAGTCATAACTCCGCTGGAAGGAATCTTTTTACAGTGTCTGCCAGTGGAAAAAAAAAAAATCTGCCTGAGATAATGTACCACAAAGTCCGAGGAATAAATTAAGATTAAATACAAGTAAATAAAGACTTCACCAAGATAAGACTGAAAAGCATAAGAGCTGTGATTCATATACTACTCATGCAATACCAACCTTTTTATATTGCTACAATACCATGTTATAATGTAATTCACAATAATGATGACAAATGATTATATATATATATATATATATTTATATATACAAGTCAACAATTATACTTAATCATAATCATAACCAGTTAATGCCTAACCTTAATGTAACCACAGTTCAAGTCTTAGTCCTAAACCTAACCAGTTCTTCAAAAATTAGTTTCTGCCTTTTAAGGACCAGGTTCTGTTCTCCTTGAGGACTACTACTGGTTCTGACAAGGTCAGTGTTTATGTCAGAATATGTCCTAACGAGGTAACAAATACAAGTGCACACACACACACACACACTCATTTTGTACTATTTTATACTCCCTCACTTCCAATGTTTTATATGTTTTTTTTTGTTCTCTAAAAGGTACGTTTGCAAATACATACACACACACACAGGAAAAACACACAAGTTGTTTTTATATCTTAGTGAGGACAAATTCCCTAATCCCTTTCCTGTCACGACTAAATGCCTAACCCTAACCTCTTACACTAACCCTAACCTAAACCCAGTTGTAACCCTAACCCTAACAAAGCCTTTTGAAAAGTTGGGGGCCCCAGGAGAAATGTCCCCACAAGGTCAAAATGTCCCCGCAAAGATAGGTTTGCACATTTTTAGACCTTACAAAGATATAAATACAAGCACACACAGAAAGAGGGAGAAAGAGGTGTGAACAATACCCTGCTTGCTTGGCTATGTAAGCATTCTTGGTAATCAGACAACAAAAATGTTGCAAACTAATAAAACAAAGTTTCATTTGACTATTTACTAAACTATTAGTCCACAAAGACAGAACAATATAAGATAACTGGCAGGACTCAGGCCAGGCTATGCAAGAAAAGATGTGTTCTAAATGGAAACGAGTGGACGTAAAGTCTCTGCTGGAAGGCAATCATAATTGCAAACAGGACAAGTCACAGAAATGGCTTTGCAACATCAAACAAACAAAACTATTCCAGCCATCTGCAATTTTTATGACAAAAAAATCGAAACTAGTGCACATGAATCAAAACTTACTGACCATGTGAGGGGAAAAAAAAGACAATTAATTTGATTATGAAGTGTGTAAATAACAGTTGTGAACAGCAGACAGCCAGTCATGCTTGGCTCGAGGAGGACACTGGATTCTACACAAGGACATCCTAAGGGCACTGCGACAACCAAAACACACAGACTCGCATGCACAAGCACGCACGTGCACATACACACATCGGTGTTCTGAACCTTAAGACCTTGGAAAAGCTAAACCATCCTCATTTCAGCATTATGTCGGTGCCAACTGTCAGAGGTGCCTCTTGTTGTTCCATAATGATGATCAAGCATTTCAATCCACAAGGCTTTTCTCCATGAGCCCTGTTTGCCAAAAGATAAAACGCTTTTTACGATCCTACTTTTCTCTACCTATATGTATTGTTTGACATATGTTGTCCCCTATATTTTCCTGACCCCTCCTTGAACCCAGCACATCCATTTAATGCAGTGAATAAATGGTGGAGAACTGGTCTCTGCGCTGGGACCTCTTGGCTCTGTGCTGAAAGAACACTTATCCCCACTCACCCACATCAAATTCATTTTCTGGCATTGATGCGGAGCAGCACCGTGGTCAGATCATTTCGAGTCAAGGTAAACTGCCAATAGTACACGCCATGAAACAAGATGAAACATGAAATATGTTGGCACACACTGCACAGTGTGTGTCTCCTCTGCAATCTTCTCCCCTAACTTCCTCTCATTTTCCCTCACTCTCAGTCACTTGCGCTTTAGTGGCACCATAACCCCTGAAAGGCAATTACCATGACAACAGCAGTCAGGATTTGCACGACAGTAATTAGTGTGGTTACCGAAAAAAAGAAGAAAATTATGCATTTTTTTTTTTTTTTTTTTGTCTGAGCATTGATATGACACGCCTCAGAGCGTTATGTGAAGCCCTGTGTATGAACCAAATACAAGGTGGTGACAAATATGTGACTTCCAGTAGTGCACAAAGAGAAAGGCTGAGAGCTGTATCTGGTCAGTGTATTAACATCTCCATTAATCACTGTGATACAGAGAGGAACCAAGCAACTGAGCAGCCCATCTCTATGTAAGTGATGTCATGCTCTCGTCCACAATAAAATAATGAGCAGTGGACTGCTCCTATTTTCTGCTACACTACAAAAAAAAAAAAAAAAAAAAAAAAAATCATAAAACATCATCTGATGAAGAGACTCTTTCTTCAAGGATGTGAACAGCAACGGTGGCCCATTATTCCTCAGCGCAGTGGGAAAGTAGGAGGGTCATTTGTTTTCTTTTTCTCCTTCTTGTTGAAATTCCTCATAGTAGTGGATGCTGAATCTCATTACCCTGGATAGTAGTTTGTTGAAGGTGTGTGCAGGCTCACCTCCAGCCTTGCTCAGCCGCTTTAATAGATGTGTTTGTTGCTAAGTGGCGGGTTGTAATGGGATGCTTGTTTGCCTTGCTCAGTGCACTTTCATCCTTCACTGTAGTGCTAATGCCAGGCACCAATTTGTCTCATGACTGTGGAGCTTTCTGCTAGGCGAGGAAAACAAAGGCGCACAGGGAGTCGTGCGACATCTTACGCTCTTGTTGCACATGTACTGTACTGCATGCAGTACATGTAAACATTCGTTGTTATTTGCCACCACTGGAGGGTTGAAAAAGCCACATCCCTTTGTGCCTAAACATTATTCCATGCTGCATATGTGCAGACACAGTGCATGTCTTTTCTGTTTGAGAAGGGTGAAAGGTCCTACTCTGGGCTGCAGTCCTGTATGAAACTGCCATACATGCTGCAGTGTTCCATAAATAGAGGAGAGTGAGAGATGGGCAGAGGTGGAGACAAGGGTAAAGATAGCACCAGGTCCCATTACACACAGTCACCTGTCACTGGTCTCAGTGAAACATCCAATCATAGTTGATCTAAATTGCCTTTGAATCCTTCTCTCTAATAACCAATTATTCCAATTCATAGCTTCTTTATTTAGTACTTACTGTATTGCTATTCTAAGTGCATCACGTATGTGTCTGAGTATCCTGAGTAATTTGGCCTCTGGATGACCCAAAGTCTCCTTGTGGTGTCATGAAATATTTAGCATCACTCAAAGTAGAGACAGTTCCTTTTTTATGATCTGGTTTGATGAAGTGGAATCCTCTTTGTTACAGTGTCATTATAGCCACATTCTATTAGATTCTATCGTCAGATGCTGCTGCCATGCTGGTGCAGTCAGTGCAGCAGTGTGTGTGTGTTTGTGGTGGAAACATTCCACATTGCCTTTAAGTGCCATTTAATGTAATTAGACATAATCTTAGGAGGCTGCAGTCATGCGAGTCTCAGGCACAGCCTGATATGTGGATTTGTGTATAGAAATCCAGAGAATTATAAAAGCCGTACCCTTGTTTGTTCAGGAGATGTCATGTTTGCTTCTAGTGTAATATGTCTTCTGATCACAAGAGAGTTATATTTAGTGTTTTTTGCACATGTTATCATGTCATGTGACGTAAATAAAGGACCATGAACCAAATGTTCTTGAATGCAAATGTAAACACAGATTTTTTTGTGAGTTTTATCAAACCATGCACTGAGATTATAATATAACTTTACTATCATCAGTCTCTTGCATTGCTTTGAAAATGGTTCTACCAACTCTCTCTATGTCTGCATAGTCTGTCTCCCTGTTTTACATTCGCTAATTTGAAATGCACCCACTGACCAGGCTTCAGTGGCTTTTAGTTTGTCTGTATTTGTTCATGTGTTGTGACACTTTATGGATACAGACCAAACAGATAAAATGTAGCAGTACCACTAGATATTATGGGACATTCTTGCCAGCCAACGGAGTGAGACAATGCTTGGACATGAAGAGGAATTTTTTGACAATGATGGAACATTTTGAGAAAAGACTTGAACAACTTCAGCAATGATGATTAAATATCACTTTGTTACCAACTGTGGAGAATTTAACCAAGTAAGAATTTTTACAGTAATTAATTAACCAACAATGTCTGTTTCTTTTTGTTTTTGGTTAATTTCTCTGCACCTTTATGCTGTTTACCAGCAGAGGATGCACATCAATATGGTGCAAAGCAAATGCACCACATTCTCAGGTTGTCCAGGTAATATCTGTGCGACATCTGTGTCATCAGTGAGAGTTGTCACTGCAGCCTGATGTAACAATCTGATATAACAAGCATTTTTCAAGCCGTACCCTCATTGTTTTAGTACGCAATTGTAAACAATTCCTTATGTGCACCTCAGTTAAACTGAGGTAAAGATCTGTCACTATTATTTATTGTCAACTATTAACCAGTTATTGCTTACTAACCAGTTAATCTATAAGAAGTGTCAGTGTGTAACCTGGTGGGAGCAAACAAATGGAGCAGAGCAGGAAAACAAAGAGACTAACGATATTTTCAGATAATTTTTCAACGGTAATGATGTTAAGCTCAAAAACAGGATGGTGGGAGTAAAAAAAAAAAAACAAGATTTACTGAGCTTTTACACTGGGTGAGAGAGACAGACAAATCGCATTCTATACATAAGGCAGTATAAATAAGCCTTTAGTTCACTTTTTTGCAGTGGTGCATGAAAGTGAAACCCCACAGCAGGCTTCCCTGCCAATTCACTCCACATGGCAGTGCCAAGATATTTAGAGGAGGCAGACTCAGTATCTGAGGTGCACTTGGCAACACATGGAACTGACCACTCATCTCCAGGCTGAAGCAGGCAAGGCAAGGTCACAGCCTGGTGTGGTCAGTCATTTTGGCAGCAGTGGGCTGTGCTATGACCAAGGTTTGGCTTTGCCCTCCCAAAGGGCTCACATGTGTGGTCAAGAAAACAACACAGCTGCTGAAGGCTACAGTAGCATGATGCTGCTGCAAAAGAGAAGGAAAGAATGCACACTGGCACACTCTACAGCCTCGGGATACGTGGTTTGGGTACCTCTGCAAAGAAAGGAACTACAATAGCAGAAGAGAGATGGATTTTCCTGACTAGCCCCAGTAAAAAAAGAACAAATATCAAGGTACAGTTCAACTGGGTGGTTTGCATGATAGTATGACAAAGAATTTCAGAAGACTTGGAGTCCATTTTCCCTCTAAAGTTGTGAATTCATCATTATGAAGTGAGCATGGAATGAACTCCTTCCTGGATGTGCGCTCAAGGGCAGAAGCCAGGATTCAGTGAGAGGGAGGTGTAATCTTCCAGCTCCAACACTGAGCAGTGACCCACGACCAAGGTCTGATGGGATACAATTTCAATCGACAGGCTCAGTCATTGGTAGGTATGGCTCTGGAGCAGTTCAGGTCATATTTCTTTGGCCTTCATTAATTGGTATTTTGACTACAGTCCTCTCTCTTGTGGTAGACCACCCGTCCACCCACATGAAGTCCTTGAAGTGTGACATTGCAATTACACTCACTGTGACACATGGGAGAAAATCCCAGTCTGCTAATAGAGATCTGCCGCCCCCCCTTCTCCTGCACTGAAAGGAAAAAGGAATTTTCAATAACATGGCCATTTATAACCACTACCACGTGGCAGAGTGAAGCAGGGAAACGACGGAGAGCTACTTTTTGCTACTGATGGTCGTATGAATGCTAATGGTTTGGCAATCAATACAACATTACAGTGCCCCTGGTAAATACAATTATGACCTGGAAACACAATATAAATGATCAAATGACTGATGTGTTAAAATACAAAAGCAGCACATAATGGCCTGACAGTAAATTCAGCACAAAGAAAAGATCAGTGAAATGGAAAGAAAATAATCAGACTGGGTCAATAATCTTGGTGTAACCTGGTGTAATTCTATTTGTCAATATATGTATGTTGAGCTTGTTTTTAACCTGTCGCATTATTCATTAATTGGCAAAGTGTCTCATTTGCGTTGATAGGAGGCTCTGTGATTGCCTGCAATGAAAACACACTTCTTCCGTGATCAGCGAAGTGAATGCCAAGCAGCTTAATGCAAATGCTGCAGCCATTATTCAAACATTATGCAACCATACATGCGATGGGATGAGCTGAAATGCACTGCAGACATGGTAATTGTATGCATAAGTATTCTTATACGATTTCATATTTTATACAGACACACACAAACATGTGTGGGTGGGTACGTGCTTGTATTGTAGATACATACCATTTATCTCTTCACATAGTCAGATTTATAGTCTACAATGTAGATGTCATGAAGACAGATTTTAAGTGTATGTTTAGGCATGTCTTTCAGTGATTGTGATAGGAAATCTTGATTAAAACCCATTATTGTGTAGCTATACCCAACTGTAAATGCACTTGGGTATAGCTGAGTAGTATAAGCCTTACAATTTGGTTTATGCAAGAGTGAGGCGGTTAGTTGTGATTTAGGTTTAGGTTTTACTTAAGGTTAGAATTTAGGTCTTGGGAATGTCTTCACAACTAGAGAAAGACAAGAATGTGTTTATTTGTGTGTTTGTACTTGGTATTCTTTATGTTGTGGGGACTTTAATCTGAATACACAGTCACATTATTGGGACTTGTCTTCCTAAGTCAAGTCATAATGTTTCCATAAAGTCTCCATAATTACTACATTTTAAGGTGAAGACTTGTTTTAAACTTAGGCTGAGGTTAGGGTCAGGTTTAGTGCACAAGTAATTATGGCTAAGGTTTGAGTTAGTCTCCAGGAAATTAATGTAATTCAATGCAATGTCCTCTGAAATCATGGAAACCTGTGTGTGTGTGTGTGTGTGTGGGTGTGTGTGTGTGTGTGTGTGTGTGTGTGTGTGTGTGTGTGTGTGTAAGAGAATGAGAGAGAGAGGGGAGAACTTTGGCTTGGAGGCACAGCTTAAATTGCATGACTAATAATATTTAATGACTGAAAAGATTCTCTCTTGTTCAAACCCAGAATAATGTATTATTTTATAATTAAGGAGAAAAGTGCAGTTCGCATACATGAAGTCTCCCACACTGTGTGTGTCCATAGATTCCAGATAGTGAAAGATTCGTTACACGTTATAACATGTATCCAGTCTGCACTTTAACACTGGGTTTCTCCACTGGAAGAGTTAAAGTCTGCTTATGCTTCCACTGGATTTAACTGAAGTGATTTAATAGACCGTGCTATTTTAAAACTTCTCAGGTGGGTGTAAATATACGGTTAAGGCACAAATGTGTGTCGTTTCTTAACTATCAGAAACATCTACGCTAATGATCGGTGAACTGCACAGACCCTCCCACCACTTTCTGGGGTTATGATGAGGATACATTGTCTAACATGCTCTGCTTTCTTTCTTTCACAAGACAGCTTGGGACCGAACTTCTGGAAAGGCACAAATCTACACAAGTCCCCCAAGTCTCGACACATCATGTGGAAACCCTTTTAAATCCCAAACTGAACCAGTGCCACAAAGAGGCAGGACTCAGTGACAGAGTCAAGTGAGTGGACCACAACAGGGATGTCATGTTGTGGTCCACTAAAATGAGTTAAGGATTCAACGCCAATATCATTCTTCCAACAATTCATTAATATTATGTGTTGAATATTGTTAGTTACAATGAGCATACAATACATTTCTAACATTTTGAGACGACCCCCCCCCCAAAAAAAAAAAAAAAAAAAGTTTTAACATCTGCATTTAATTCATATGTCAGTGTACACAGAGATGCTGCTAGAGGTCATATCTCCAAGGTGAGGACTGAGGTTTGAAATGTAAACATGTAAAGATTTATTTGTGTATCATTTTCTTTCTTATGTAAAGAAAATGATACACAAATAAATGATAAATGAACGGTCAGTTATGCCTCTAATATACTGTACACTCTTGCACCAATGTTGCATTGTTGGCACATTTTTGGCTAAGGATGTATGTTGATTAGAGCACAGATACCAAACTCCAGCCTATTGGGACCCATGGCCCCGGATTCAGACAAATATTTTAAAATCACATGTGGATTTACTCAGCTGTCAAACTACCTCAAAAGTGACATTGAAAATACCTTTTATTCATCAATATGTTCTAAAAAAATAATAATAAATAAATAAAAAAACCTATTTGAAAGTGCTTTCCACTCAGCTGAAAGGATGCATTACCTGACAGTTTCTGTGCCAAAATTGTTAAGTAGTTTATTCTTTTGAATCTTTATTTAAAGTTTTTTCTATTTTGCAATATTCAAAATGGCCACAGTGGTTGTAAAAGACTTTGGTTCATATAGAAGCAGATCGTCAGCATATATTGTATACTGTTCCCAGTCAAGTCATACCCTCACAATTCTTCTTGGAAAGTAGCACGGTAGTTGAATGACAACAACAAAATTTAAGAGAGACAACAGGCATCCCTGCATTGAGCCACCAAAGTGATTTAAGATTATAACCAGTACTTTGTTTGCACTGACGCTACTTAAGACAGCATAGTTCACTGTCATCACCACTTTCAGAGTATTGCTAATTCAGGGTTTTTATGCTCAAATTGAAAATGCACATAAAAACACATGGATGGAATTGCACTTCTTTAATGAATAATTTTCCCAATGCTTACTTAGAGTTTCATTATCTTGAATGTTTTATAGATAAAAAAAAATTATATTTCAGAATTCAAAAAGTAAATGCTATTTCTATTCTAATTATATTTATTTGTAAGCGGGTGCTTTTACATTTGTGTGAAAACACTTAGAATGCACATTTGCATGGCTTTCACACTTCAAGACCTATTGAACTCCAGTGTACGACACGCTGACAATCTCTCAAAACACTCTCATCCCACACAAGTTTCTTTTCCTTTTTCCTCAGAAGAGTCATTCCCTCCTGCATCTTGTAAGCTCCTTTTCGCCCCTGAGTGGGGTATAGGATGGGACCCCATTTCTTTCCACCTCTTTATCCCTAAATCCAAGCTGGTTTCCATGAGAAACTGGGAGGAATGTGTTTCATTAACATTCTTTGTGGAATGCATATGCATGTCTTGTTCATCAAATCTAAAGCAGCCCACAGCCTCTCTAATCGAAAGCAGGCCATGACGCCTTTTAAGTGGGGCTCAAGTATCTTCTAAGAAGCAGCATGTCCTTATGAATGCCACAAATGACCACATGTTTGAGAGTGTTGATCCACAACCGGGTCTGTGTTGATCTCCACACTAGGCAGAAAGGATACAAATCTTTTTTGGCAAGATCATGTGGCAGAAATGATGTAGACGTCTGCTGCACGATCATCCTTTAGAGATGATTAACTGATTGCATCTTTAGCTCAAACCTCAGCTGTGTGTGTTTTTTTTTTTTTTTTGGGTGCTGTCATCGTTTATTCAATGTTTAAAGCTTGAACCCAGTCTCATTGTCGAATCTGAGCCAAGGGGCCTTTTTGTCTTTTTACCCACACACACAAAGGAAATACAGCTGTCTGTCATCCAAACACTTCACATTCTCCGAGAAGTGACACGTACCTCGACAAACATGGATACTTCAGTGACAGGAGAAGGATGAAGCCATTATCACAGTTGATTTTTTACCCCCAAATCCACCTGGCTCATGGGAAATCTCTGCAGTGGAATAAGGTAGGTAGTCACTTCTTGTTACTCTTGTTGTTTTCTCCTGTGATGTGATATCCTTCTGAAGAATTTCCTCCTCTGTTATGATGTATTTTAAGGTGCAGGGCATCCAAAGTGGGAAAAACGTGCTGCCTGTCTGCACTTAGGCGATGGATGGATATCCTATGGATATACTGAGACATCTCCAAGCCTAGAAACAACCAGAGTGATGTGTGAGAAAGTACTCATGGATACACTTATAGCCACTTTATTAGGCACATCTGTTTAACTTCTTGTTAAAGCACATATGTATTCTGCTCAGTGTATTCAGGCAAGTAGAGTTCACCAAGACAACGTTCATAAGTTTGAAACAAGCATCAGGATGTGGATGAAAGTTGATTTAACTGATATGGAACATGCTATTGTTGTTAGTGCCAGACGGGCTAGCCTGAGTATTTGGGAACCTGCTGTGTTTGCCATGTACAACAATGTCACATTTTTATAGAAAAGAGTCCAAGAACAAAAAAATATCCAGTGAGCAGCAGTTCTCTGGGTGAAAATACTTTGTTGATGCCAGAGGTCAGTCGAGAATGGCCAATCTGGTTTAAAATAATGAAAAGATGACAGTAACTGCAATAACCACCCGATAAACCATCTCTGTACACACAACACTTCAAACCTTGAAGCAGGCGGACTACAGACACTCCTGACACTATATTTGGTCTCTTGTGAACTTAATAAAGTGGCCGGTTAATGTATGTACAGTTTGAGGAGTTGCCATTGACAGAGTGACTCAAAGACACTTGCCAGAAACAAAGCAGATCAAAACAAGCTCTGGTTCCTCTGTGTGGTCTCTTTGTGGAGCGGCAGACGCGGAGAGACAGCAGGGAGCGCGGGGGAGGCCGTTGTGTTTCACCTCCTTGAAAATCAGACAGAAAGTCATTGATTTTCTCATGACATGCCCAGCCCCCCTAAAACACACCCCTTCCGAGTCAGACGGCTGGCGTGGCGATCATGCACACCATCTCACATACAAACACGCTCCTCAAAACCAGGAGCCCTACCCCCCAACTTGGCCTGGCGTCCACCCCCTCTTCCCTCTATCTTTTCCTGGCTGTCTCCCTTTGCATCTCTCTCTCTCTCTCTCTCTCTCTCCCCCTGTCTCATTTATGCCTGTGTGGAGCAGCTGCTGCCCAGAGAACTGAGGGAGCAGCATTCACATCTGAGCACATTAGTCACCAGATGTCACCTTTTGCTGCCAGCCCATCGAACATCCAGGCAGACAATGCCCCATGCATTTTGAACATCTGACTTACGACGTCTCGTACAAAAGGGGGCTGGGTGGTGCACCGGACTCCAACGCTGGAGCTTAAATCCATGTCGACAGTGACACCTACAGTTTGTCCACACACACCCTTGAAGGGGGAAAGCTACTCTTGAGGCATCAATATCAAGCATGCCTTGAGATGCACAAGCTCAAAAGGGATTGCATTTCTCTGCAGAGTGGATTAAAAGCCAGAGGATTTTTACACCCCAAACTGTTTTTATTTTTTACATTTTCAAATCTTCTCCAAATACTTTATTCAGAAATGTTAAGGGAATTTTGAGTGTTTACCTGTTTTTCTGTATGCTCAAGATGTGTGACTCAGAGATCTCAGTGCTGCTGTCACCTTCAGGGTATCAAATCAGTATTCAGACTCGGAAGACAGTAGATCTGTTCTCTCTGCACAGCAGACATAAAGAGACAGTTTGTATGGGTTTGAGAAGTCAAAGAAGGTCCAATACTGAGGTACACAGGATAACAACAACATTTAAAACAAAAACAAGCCCACAGATGTGAGTGAATTGCAGAACCCCATTAACTGCCACATGTCATTTCTAAGCCTCAGGTTAATGTGAGTTTTCTGTTTCAGATGATTAATCTCTTTCAATCTTATACGCATATGCATCAAGAATATTAACAGGTTTTAGATACATTTTTATTTGAAATGTTTTATAACATTTCTTAGATAAACTTCAAATTTGACTCTTAAATTAACCCTTAAGCTTCAGCTTGATCAATTTTAGAAACTTATACCTTAAATGTCCAATGTATAACAAAGTAAGGAGGGTATTGCCAGAAAATGAGCATGCAACCCAATATTATGTTTGCATAAGTGCTTTTAAATGAAATACAATTGATTTCACAGCCTCAGAATGAGCCTTGAATATGGATTTTAGGCTTGGCCGCTAACTGGTGCTGCTATTGTTTCTACCACACCCAACACAGACAAACCAGACAGAGCGTGCATTTCATATTTTTAAGTGGAAGTTTACTATACAGATGAAAAATGAAAAAAATCTTTTCTGGAATGTAAAGAGCTGTGTAGTTCCCTGATGCACTTAGGGAAATTCCTGTTTATTACAATCTGCAGTCTCACCTTTAGATGTCACTAATTCATATACACTGGACCTGTACATGTTATATATATATGCCATAAATCTTGTTATAACGTGTGATTTTATAAGCCAAGAAAAGCAAAAATTGTACAAAATTTTGTCAAAAGAAAGGCATGTCTAGTGATACAGTTATTTAATTTGATACAATAAATTATTAACAAAATTTATGATTTAATTTCAGTTACACCTTCACCTTAAATAGTTTGGGTAATTATACCTAAAATGTTGATATTCATTTTGTAATAGTTGAAGCAATGCCATTGTGCTCCCACATTTTAACAAGTCCAATGTCATGGCAACTGACAGAAGGGATGGTCATAACAAGTTAGTAATAAATAATAAGTAGACTCCTAGTTTTTTTTTTTTTAAAAACTGTATTTAAGCTTTGTTAAGGAAAAGGAAATGCAGAGGGAACAAAAACTTCAGAAATTCTTGTGACACACAGTTCATCTGATAATGTCACTGACCCCTGCACTACAGTATGAGCAGTTTATGACGCACATAGTTGAATGAGGCATGTATGACCAAGCATTTCAAACACAGTTGACTCTTCTCTATATGGCAGTCACATAGCCACAAATCAGAGCCCTGAATCAGACAAAGTGACAATTTAAGTGCTCTTTTACTCCCATTGTTTATCCTTGTAATGCCTTATCAGTGGCGTGATGCTCCCTCCTCCATCTACCCTGCCTCTCGCTCCTGCCTTCTCTCCATATATTAAACGATGGGTGGCACTTTCCCCCTCACAGTGCTATCTACTGCGTCAAGTCACCTCCAGACACATTAGCATATTTATCATCAGCCTCACAGACTTCAAAGTCAGTGCTTGCAGAGATGGGGAAGCGCCAACAGGAAACCGACACAGATTGCAAAGCACTAGGTGTTCCCCAGGGATTGAACATCCATTTAGGTATAAGAGGAAAGGGGGAGGCCATAAGCAAAATTCAATTCATTTATTTGCAGAGGTGATGATGTCTTTAGCATTGACTTTAAATATTTGTTCAGTGCTAACCATAGCTCTAGCCACAGTTTGATTACATTAATGTGCAGCAATGGCGGATTTTTTAGGGTTTAACTGGACATGTAAAGAACGACGTTGTCTAGACAAACAGACAATGTGAAACAACGCGCCAGAAACAAACAAATAGAGTGTGAGACAATTACCATGAAAAAAATCATATCACATAGCAAATGAACTCTTTTGCTTCTTGGTAAGTCTACAAATCTCTATATCTGTGCTGCCATGCAGGCAAGTGGAAAAGCAGCACACTGCATCTGCTGTAAACAACATCAGTCTTACATGCACTGTGTTCGCCTATTTGTCCTCTCTGACCTCACACTTGATAGACAGCTTGTCCTAGTGTGAGACTGGTGAAACAGCCACTTAGGTTAAAGAGAGGTCAGTGAGCAGTGGATCTTCCACTGAATTACTGTGTGTGTAAATGACAGCCCTTTTATTCCAACAGTGACTTTATACCCTTAATAATTAAACTCCCACCATCCGTCCTGCCCTGTGCATTGCTCTGTCTCAGTCTCTTTTAGACTTTTGTTTTGATTTTTTTTTTTTTTATAGAAATTGTATTGGTTCAAATAAAAATTGTATCGACCACTTCTGTTTAAAGAGACTGTCACAGTTCCTCTGTGAGTAGTGGATTCATAAAAAGGGTCAAAATGTAGATCTTTCAGCTTTGGTGAACTTTGACCCGTGAATCTCACCAATGCTGAACTGACTCTGCAGCTCTGACCTTTGAGAACATTAAGCCATTAAGTCCAAAAGAGAGTAAACAATAAGTTTTCTAATCTTTCAGTTTGCCACTGAGGCTTATCAGGAAGTAAGAATATATTGAATAGCCACCAGGAGACAACTCTGCTGTTTATGAAAGAACTGCATTTGAATGGAGGTCTATGGGAAAATAATGGCACTTTTCTACTATACAGTTCCAGCAAGGCTCGGCACAGCTCAACTCTACTCAGTTTTGGTATCAGGCACATCATTTTCCATTCCCATAGTACCTCCTCTACATGGTTGTTATAGCACTGTTGCACAAAACTGCCGTGATGTGCTGTGACACAGTCACTGAACTAAAATGTGTTGGATGGGGTTGTGATTTGATCGTTGGCTTTTGGCAGTGCTGTTGCTAGAAATGTTGAGATTTTAGAAATTCCCTTGCTAAATATTGGAGATTAACACGTTTCCAGGATTTCTACGTCTTTATAACTAACTACAGTTAAGCATTGCTCAGTTTGATCATGATTCTTCCAGTGACGACACTCTCTGCCAATCTGTGGCCAACAGTCTGTCGACGTCTAATTTTAGTATCGGCTCAGCTCACTTGCCAGAGCAGGTACCTAAAAAAAAGCACCAGACTGGAACAGGTAATGGAAAAACAAAACAATAAAACAGTAGAGTCCAGCCGCGTTGGAACTGTGTTGTGGAAAAACTCCATAAGTCTGGTCTGAATCACTGGTTCCACATATCTTTCAATCAAACCTGATGTAAGTTTAAATTATGTTTCAGTTTAGAGGAAAACAGAAGATTAACCTTGGTACATGTGAGTGAACACCAGTGTGACAGACAGCTGGTATCATCCAATAGGTGCCTGGTTACAAATGATGTCTGTGAATCTCCGTTTTGCAAAACTTCCACATGGCACTGACCAAACTGTGAGTGTTGAGAATGTCGATTCTCGTGAGTGATGTCATGGCCGGTTGCCACTTCAGCTAGTTTTCCAGTGTGTTGGTGGATTATACACAAAAAAAAATCCCTGCACATTGCCCCAGCAATGGCGCAAGACGCAGTCAACACTAACAGGGTGCTGTCTATTTATCACATGACACCTGCAGCTCAAGGTTTCTTATTTGTTTTGATTCCTTTTAATTTGCTCTGACACTGACTCTGTGACCCACCGCTGTTTGAAATACATCCTCTTTTCTCACAAACTCTGTCTTGCTATTTAAACATACATGCTCTGTTAATAATGTGATTTGAATCATTTATACACTACATTGTAGGCACCCATTATAATTGGAAAATTAGTTACAGCGCAGTGTCTAACAGCTTTCTACAACGCTAATGCCAGCCCTCTCCCTGTGTCATCTAAACCCTATGCTAATGAAGCCAGGGCCCACAACATGCAGGAGGTTGAATATCAATTTAATCAGGCTCTCCCTGCAGGGGCTTTCAGAGAGAAATGACAGCCAAAGTGCATTAGTAATTCTACTGCTGTCACTTCTCATAGCTGCTTACCTTGCAAACAAACTGCTCTAATGGCACCTGCCTGCTGGGCAATTTAGGCACTGTAGAGGCAACAGAACATGAAATGGACTGAAGACCACTGACCTAAATAGGGATGGGCCAATTCTAAACAAGTAATGGCTGTTTTATTGTCTGACAACAAAACATGTGTGCAATGTGAGTGTTCACTAAAAACGCTCTGTTTGCAAGTACATCTCCGCATCGGGTTTAGAAATAGCATTACTGCACATTAAGCAGGCCTTTCTTTGCAAAATAAAAGCTCGTGAACCGAAATCCTTTTAAATTACGTTGTAATCCAAAGTGTTTTTTATCATCCTATCCCAACCGGTCTGATTTTCATCAGTCGATAACAGACGACACAAATAAATACTGTAATACGCAAATGAATAGATAAAAGGAAGAGTTCATTACCTCCACTCAAAAGCTACAATTGAATTGCTTTGACATAATCCCCCATTATTTCTCAAGGGGATGGGGGAGGGAGAGAGCATGATGGGATTGATGGTAATGTGCATATGCATACAGTATTAGTGTGTGTGTCTCCTTCCAGTGTCAGCCTCTGTGCTTGAGCAAAAGGAAAAATATGTTATTTTTTACTACAAAGTGAAGCAGCCCATGTTTGCCCATGTTTTCATTCATTCTTTGACATAATAAAACACTGCTGCTGCTGCTGTTCCTTGCCATGTCAGATTTAAGACCTGATTTGGTGACTGAAGAACCAGCGCCACCTGTTGTTTACACTCACAACTGACTCAAACCGACTGACTAAAGTAGTGCAAGTACTGTATTTTCCATTGTTTAAGGCACAAGAGGATCTATCATGCTGGTTCTATTTTGTACATTTTCTATCCTGGACTGCAACACCGTCCTGTCCTCTGTCCAACTGTTCTGCTCGATACTCTGCAGCTTAATGCCTCTTAGCTCTTAGCCAGGCCCTTCCACATCAATATATCAGGTCAATAACGTTGGGTGGTATTGAATGTGTCAGAGAAAAGAACTTCACTCGAGGAGGAGGGGTGATGATGATGGGGAAGACAAGATGAGATCCAGGTCTCCTCCAGGCAAGCTGATCCATTCCAAGAGTACAGAAACAAACAAAACATCAAGGCCAGGACACAGTGTGAATTTGTCAAGATTACAGATGATTGTCCCAGACTGGGACTTCAACACCTCTGAATAAGATTTTTTTTTGCAAAAAAAAACATGAATTTTTGACAGCATAAATCAGGGGTTCCAAACCTTTTTTGACCTCAAGAACAGGTCAACAGTTGTCATGTCTTTAACCTGTGAGAGAGAGGGGGCACAATAGCGTTTGTTAATATATACTGTATAAAGAACAGTTTACAAAACACACAAAACTCAATACTTTAACTCAACATCAATTCAGGCCCTGAGCCTTTGTTTTGGAAATAATGTGGTCATTGATTGATATTATTTGTGGTGGATTTTTAACATTAACTCTGCTGCTGAGTCTTGTTTTAAAAGAATATACACTCATTGACCACTTTAATAGGTACACTGAATAGTTAATAAAGTGGGAAGAGCAGCAAACAGGGCCATGCAATGCTGCTATGGTGAGCATTGTTGTCTCACAGCTAGAAGGTCCCCAGTTTGGATCCCGGTTCAACGGAGGTATGGATTTATCCCCATGTGCATGTGGGTTCGCTCAGGATACTACTGCTTCTTCCCACAGCCCAAAAACAAATAAACATTATGTTATGTGGGCACTCTAAACTGATTAAAGATGTGAGTGTGAGAGTGAATGGTTGCTTAACTCTGTTGGCCCTGCGATGGACTGGCTTTTTGTTCAGGATATGTACCCTGCCTTTCACCTGATGTCATTTGGGATGTGCTCCAGTGCCCCCTGCGACCCTCATGTAGAAGATAAAGTGGCAGGAAATGGATGGACGAGTGCTTCACTGTGAGGTCTTCTGTTGGTGTAGCCCATCCGCTTCAGTGTTTGACATGTTGTGTGATTAGAGGTGGTATTGTGCATACCTTGGTTTTTAACAAATTAGGTTATTTTAGTTACTGTTGCAAGTTGGTGTTAACTTTCTATTATTTATTGTTTGGCCGTTCTCATCTGTCCTCTGGAATGAACAAGGCATTTTTGTCCAGAGAACTGACACTCACTGGATATTTTCCCTTTTTCAGACCATTCTTTGTAAACATTAGAGTTGGCTGTGTGTGAAAACCCATTCAGTCAGCAGTTTATGAAATAATCAATCCATCCCGTCTGGCAACAACAATGCCACATTCAGCCATTCATTCACATTCAAGTCACTTAAATCACCTTTCTTCCTAATTCTGATGCTTGGCTTGAACTTCGGCAGTTTGCCTCAGCTGTCTACATGTCTAAATACACTGAATTGCTGCTGTATCTTTGGTTGTTTAGATATTCGGTGTACCTTTTCAAGCCTCTGGTGAGTGTAAGTTCTCTTGTGATATGTAATCAATTAAAGTTTGACATTTCAAGGCAAATAAATATCCAGTCCGGTTTGGCCCAATCAACAAACCCGTACCAGTTCCTCACCTGGGGGTGAGAACCCTAAATGGTGCACCACAAATTTTAATTCCCTGCTTTCACATCACAGGAGTACTTTGCACACTGATGCATCCCTTTGCACATTCACTTGTACAGACATGATATTATACGTGATGTTCTCTGGTCTTCAACATGGCAGAAACATGGCAACGTGGCTTCTCTTACAGACATTACGTAAACCCTGTAATGAGCAGCAGCCTGGTGTGATTAGTATTGTCTTGGGCACATATTAAACCCTGATTGGCTGACACGGGGCAAGACTAAACATTTCCCATCCAGTCACGGAGACTGCTCATTTAACCATGGCAGATACTGAGTCTGTTTGAGCTCAGCGGCCGCTGGTTATATTTCCTCCCTTAAGCATACGTGAATATTTAAGGTGCTGCTTGTAGTCGGTGAGACTACCTGATGGTCCGTTAAACCAAGGACGTCTGGCTTTTCAGTAGACTCCCTCTTGTCTTTAACTACTACAGTGCCCCAGTGAGAGTCCCCTTCAACACAATTGATTCATAGTCATCTATCTCATAGCCGAGGGCTGGGTAATCACAGCCAGAGAATCGAATCTACCACACACTTGCTCTACCAGGGAGACGAGTCTGTAATGAAATAACCCTCCTCTCTGCCTTAATTGTCTTTTGGCCAATGGCATACAAATTCACATTGTTGCCTTTTCCTTTCATTGGTAAAATTGGAGGAAAAGATTTAATTAGAGTGTGTATTTTCAAGCTTTTGCTGAATTAAGGTAAAGGTGCAGGTTCATGTGCTGGAAAAACTCAAGACGACCTTACCATTAATCAACTGATCATGATTATTTAAAGGGTCAGTGCACCCAAAATACAGTATGTCAGTAAATATTTTATACTCATTGGAATACCTTCACTACTTGTTGAGATATTATGTTAAATTTCACCATTGACCCCTCCACCTATGGGTGAGAATGTTAGCTTTAATACTTTGTCACTTTACAAATGTTGATATTATTACATAACAAATCAAAAACCTATGGATTGCCATTAGTTAAATTGCAATATGTTTTCTGGGAGACAGTGTTGCTGTACAACATACTTTTTATGAAACATAAGCAGATATAGAATTTCTGTCAAACTCACCTGCTATATGACTTACATGTCAACTTTTGGTTTTGGTGAGGACTATTTCTCCAGTAGAAACTAGTTTCTAGTTTCACTGAAAACTCAAAAGAGCGACTCTATAAAGACCAATACGTCTGCGTAATTTTGTTACTGAAATGATTTAATTGTTTACGGAAAATGAACCCCCTCGCCCCCTTAAAATAGGAAATGATAGGGAGAAGGGAAGGAGAGATGCGCATTAACACACATTGACACACTCAATGAACACACTTCTCACACCGCTCTGATCACTCAGATTGTGCCATATGCAAATGTTTGCCGTCAAGTCAGCCTCACGGAGAATGACAGGAACATTTGATGCAGTGCTGCTTTTTAGTGGAGTCCCTGCAGAAAGCTATTTTCACAGGATGTTATGTATGCATTTTTCAGACAGATTGCTGCAGGAGACAGGAGCTCTGGTGGGAGAAGTAAAAGCACAACTGGAATGAAACACAAGCCATCATCTGCTGAGTGAAGTCAACCACAATGCAGGCCCTCAAAACAAGCCACATTCATCTCACAGTTTTGCACAACCAAAATAACAGGTTCAGTAAATCTTTAAAAATCTTTCCATGAAGCTACACGGGCAGTCATGAAAGGAAATTTCAAATCTGAATTGCTTTTTTCCTATAAGCATATCTCCTCGAGGTGTTTCATGACTACTTGTTTTTTCTTAAATGAGCATGCAGTACTTGTTCATTTATTGCATCATTATTCAACCAATTATACAATAAGCTGTGCATCTCTGACTCCCTAATCTGCTGCTGCAGTTTATTTAGATAATATAAATGCAAAACCATTACAGCTTCTAAAGCGTCACACTATTCCACAATGGACTTTGAAAACATTAGTAATGTTAATATGATGAACTGGGTATTAGGAAAAAAACAATAACTATAAGAGAAAACAAATGACATTCATTGTAATTTAAATCGTCTTGAAAACTCTAAATCTGTTTTAATTTTACCTATATTACATACTGAATAATTTATCTTGGCAGAGTAGTGGCTAGCACTGTTGCCTCACAGCAGGAAGTTCACCAGTTTGATTCCCAGGTTGACCAAAGTCCTTTCTGTTTGGAGTTTGGTTGAGTTGTGGTTCTCCCTCTTATAGTCCAAAGGCACGTAGAATTAAATTGGGTAAACTGAAGATTCTAAATTGACTCTAGTTGTAAATCTAACTGTGAATAATTGTTCATACTCCTCTGAGGCAGGTGACCTGTTCAGCTGGTTCCTTACCTCTCACCCACAGCCTTCAGAGGAAGTAGGATGGATGGATGGATGAATGGATTAATTTGGCTGCTTTATCCTCACCCTTACAAAGCAACATATTTGGACCATGGTAGCAATAAAAAGTGTCATCAACTGCTTTTTATCCCCTGTTTTTCTTTAAGGTTCAGTTTGTAAGAATCTGTGATTTCTAATGGTGAGAACGCAGCAAGCGAAGTGCTCCTCCGCTCAACCCGTCCTTTCCCATATGCTTCAGGGAGCTATGTGGTTTTTGCATACCTCTCTCCACTCTTCTTCTCTCCACATCTAAACACCAAATTCTTTAATTTTCCCAAGAGATTTTACAATTGCCAAATGTATTTTTGTAAGCTTAACAAAATACTGGGCAAATCTCTCGAACAGCTGCCTTCCTCCATTCCACCTGAAATATTAGGCTGCCATTTATCTGTGGTAATTTAAAAGCAACACATAATGAGGACTTTAAGAGAGATGTCTTTTTGCTTTCTTTCCCTCCAGAGAGGTCCAGATCCGACCCTACCATCTGCTCACTCCATCCAGGTGAACAAAACTGGAAAGCACCTCCGTGTTTCTACTACAATGAACACAGGTCAGAAATGCTTTTCCCTCAGTAGTTTGGCCTCTTGTTTTAATGTGTTTGATTGTGACTCAAAAAAAAGGTTCATTTACAGAGGAAAGAAAGAGCAGAAGGGGAAAACAGTGTGTGGAGGAGAAAAAGAGAGAAGTGTAGGGAGGGTCGTTGGAGGGTGGGGGTGGGGGGGCGGGGGGGTTTCAATGCTTCTGAGAGGTGCCTCATTTTCCAGCACCATCTGTTCCTGGTTCTGCAAGCTGGAAACCTTGTTTGCGTCAAATACCTCCCACACGCTCGGAGCAGCTAGACTCCAACAGCAAGGACTCGTCACCTGTTTCAAACAACTGCACAATGTGACCCGCTGCATCCGTTAACTACTAATCACACCATGTTTGATTATGTTGTTAACCTGCTCCATGAGAGGTTCCTTCCTTCAGGCTCCAACTGTAAAGTTCTAACCAGCCCCAAACCACTGATAATCTGTGCTTTGGTGGTGGATGACAATGAAAAGGTTGATGGAGGGAGAGAAGACCTACAGGCTGGAGTCAGACAGAGGCACATGAACAAGTCCATGCTCCTCCATTTCAATCAGCTGCTGCCGTCTCACATGGCAGCAGAGCATCCGGAGGGGAGGTGCCGCCATGAATCCTAATTGCACCCATTTCGCCACATTGCAGAGTGTTTCTATGCAAATCTGTCCAGGGAGGTATCTAGTTTAATACAAGGCCAACTGTAACAACTGAAATGTGAGCAGGAATCTCACTCAGACAAAAGCCTCGTTGAAGGAGATGCAGTTATTATTATTCACTTGCATAAATTATTCATTTTGCACATGGCTCTCCTGAGTGCAGGACAGAGTGTGGTTTCATGCACGTATCTAATGTTTTGACACGTATGTTATTCAGCACATCGATTGGCACCGGCCTCGACTTAAGATATATGGTTTTAATAAGAGTGACAAAGATGCAAAATAATGAAATGTCTGCAGGAGGAGAATGACCGAGTGTCCATGGAGAGAAAGAGAAAAACAAAAACATTATTCTTCAGCACTCCTGGCCTTTGCACACATCTTTCTTTACCCACCCATGTCATGTACATGTGCAGCACATACTGCGCCGTACTCTCTTGATATGGGGACTGCGTTAGTAAAATCTGAAAATCGTTAACAAAGCCAATAAATAATGTGTGCTGACATTGTAGAAATAAAACATTGACGTGTTAAATATAAGTCACTCTGCTTTTTACTATTTCCCTCTTTGCTACTGTAACAGCTCTCAGGGTTCTTCACACTAAACGATAATTTTAAAACTGTCATGTACATTTCCTGAATATTACTGCACATATTTCAGTAACAAGGCAATTTAGCTACCATGTGAGACAACTTATGACGGATGTCAGATCATAAGTAAAGCGAACGTGTTCTTTTCACTCAAGTCTTTTATCCTTCAGTTCTTTTAGGTTGCCAGTTGCAGTGTTTAACCTGGCTCAAGGCATTGGTGGGTAATGTGTGACCAAATGCTCCATCTGAACCCCCTTATTATCCTGCTACTTTCCAATAATAATAATAATAATAATAATAATAATAATAATAATAAACCAATAGCTTACAGTGATATAAGGAGTAACAAGACTTAAAGTGTGGCAGTTAGTGGACAGGTGATACTCCTTAAGTCGGTGTCATCTTCAGGGCTTACATTTAATTTCTGCATAAATTAAATTAAAGCTGCAGTTATTCTGTTTGTGTATTGTGTATTTTATTTCTAATACACCTTGTAATGTACTTGATAGCCATCGGTAAAAATAAGTCTGTTCTGAACAAAAGAAATAAGAAAAATACTTAACTGTAGCTCACAATACTGTTAAAAACACAAACACTCATTTCATTCTGAGAAAATTGATTCATTTGCAGCTGACCCATTTCCCTTTGCGTTTCATTGTGATCATGTTTAGTTTTCTTACAGGTGATTCAGACATGATGTCGTCAGAGACCACTTAATCTATTGATGGTTATCTGAAGATAAGCATGACAACATAACATAACAAACTGTTTCAGAAACAAGTTACAGACTCCAGCGTTGAATGGTTCTGTCCAGAGGAAAGAGACATCTGTATGGATTTTCAGTTAGATAATTCATGGTGGTGTTTTTACTTTAATATATTCCCTGGTTACGAACAGTTTTACTTGATAGTGTTTTTGTCTGTTGAGTTTTTCCTCCTGCCCTTTTGTTTATCCCTAATTATCCACACCTGTTCCTAATTGTTTTCAACTGGGTCTCGTTATCTCACCTTCCCTTGGGTGTTTCCCTTTGTTTCCTGCATTTTTTTGTCTTTGTAGCAATCCTGCATTTGACCTCGCCTTCTGCTCTTGTTTTTTTTTTTTTTTTTTTTTGGAAATCTTTGCTTTGCCCCCTTGTTTACTGGTGAACCAAATCTGTTTTTGTCTCCAGCAAAGAGAGAGACAGACCGAACCATCCCCGACTCAGCTCCTGCTTCTGGGTCATAGTAATATTTTGACAATAATAGAAACCAGAGTGTGGTTGAATGATTTGCCTAAATTAAATTAGATTATTAGTTAATTAATTTAGGCAAACACATTCATGGTTTCTAATATCGTCGTAATATTGCTAAGACCCAGAATCAGGAGTTGAGTCGGGGTTGGTTCGGTCTGTCTCTCTCTATGCTACCAAAAAACAAACTAACAAACAAAAATCAACATCATGGTAGCTCCAGAGGAAGAGGCAGTCTTTGAGTCACATATGTCTATACAAACATTTGTACTACTGCAGATTAAAACTGCAGGGTATAAACTTTTTTTTGGATTTACTGTTGCTATGATTTTGCCTCTGTTTGGTCGTCATAAAGAGAAACTCTGTAAGTTGAGTCCTTCATATGACAACAGGCACTGTCAAGCAATACTATCAGACATGACTGAGGGAGCCGTGTGTATACACCAGCTTTTTAGAGCAGTAGACTTCACTTATGAAAATTTTTTCGTGCCAAAACTCTGTCATACTCTTATGTCTTACTCCAACCTGTCACGGAAAGATTTGTGTGGAGTTGATGAGCTTAGCACTGTGTGAACTTATTTGACAGTGGTTACTGCGATGCTTTCTCGATCTGTTCATGAACTGATTATTAGTGTCTTCCTTCCTGTCTTGTTTAGTTTGATTAATTTTATCCACTGACACAGCCTCACAAACAGGCCATGTAGCCTGGTGACTGAACAGAGACCACAAATCAAGCACAACTGTTTCGTCAATCCAGTGGTATACAACTCCATGTGCATTTTGCTGATCAATATAAGTTGTGCAAAGAATAGAGTGAGGCTCATCTTCATCCCTGCCGTCAATACATTCTGCATACATACAGATACACTATATACATAAATGCTCTCTGACATGGGGCTCTTATTACCAACCGCTCTGTCGCAAATGACCATAATCTATACTGTGCTCCCAATTTCTCTCCAGGGAAGCTTGGCTCATTTGATTTTTCATCTTATCCTCTTTCACTGTGTTTCCAGTAATTCAAGCTCACCAAGTATAAATATGAGGAGACACAGAGCCCTCCTGTTTTGACAAGTTAAATAACTAGAGGCGATGATGTGCTTCTCTGCCAGTCAGTAAGCAACACACATCGCCAGCCACCGCCTTGCTGTGTGTCCAATGGAAACGTGTGCCCGCGTATGAGCGTGTGTGGACGTACGCGCCTTTTCCTCGTGCACTGCGCTCCTCATTCCCGCAGCCATGTGACCCTCTGTCATATAGCTTTTAAGGTGAAATTGAAATGGATTGTGTCGCTCAATATTTTATTGACATCAGCTTCACAGAATGTTGCTACAGTGACACCGGGGATAATTATTTCGCCACAGATTTCTTCCTCTCCACATTTTTCCTTCCCTCCCTTTCTCCTTATCTCTCTCTCTCTCTCTCTCTCTCTCTCTCTCTCTTTCTTTCTGTCTTCCTCCAAGCCCTTCCATTCCTGTAGAGAATTAGTTCTGCATAAATTACCCAGTGGAACATTGAATCAGTCTCTAGCCACCAAAGGCAAGTCTGTGTGGCTGATTATCAAGCGGTGTCCACAACATGCATGCACACAGACATGCACAGAGCAAAAAAAAAAGAAAAGAAGCAGGGCCTCTAAGCAAGGAGCAGACACCACTGGTGTGGTGTGGAGGGGGAGGAGGATCAGCTGATGTATATATAGAGAGCGAAAGCTGTATTTGCTACCTTAGCTACACACTATCTGCTGATTACTTAGTCATTAGTAAGGGCACGGTTTTAAAGGAGGGAGGGATCAATCAGTTGTCATGGGTCAATATGTTGCCGCCACATTATGAACCTTGGGTGGCTCTGTAAATGAAGCACAGTAATTACTCATGTTAATTACACAAAGATGGCGCCCACATTGCTGAACAAATATGTTTAGTATGTAAATAGTGTGATGAGTAAACGCTGGTTTGCACTTGAGTGTTTAAAGGTGACAGACACTCTTCTCTCAACTCTGAGTGGTGTCGTTCACTCATATTCATACAGAAGCATGGGGCGGGGAAAAGGTCAATTCACCTACCAATTATTACTCAAGCAGGCATTAATAAACTCTTTAGACCTTTAGATTTTGACATGCAAGTGAAGCCAAACAGGAGTGAATGGGGGAATTTCATTCTTTTGGCTTAAATTCACAGTATGAATAATTTAGCAACATTTATCGATGAAGCTGCATGCTGCAGCTGAATATTCCTTTCTTCACATTCACTTCCAAGTGTGTTGGAAAACCTATGTAGCCTTCACTTAGCATCAAAACTCAAAAGATATTTAGTTTCCCCTTTTATGGGCTACTGCAAAAACATGATGAAAATATGCAGCCTCCTTAGAACTGACCGAGCTCCTGATATGAATATAAAAGGCTCATTCTGGGTTAATGAGATTACCAATTCATACAATCAGGGGATTGTACACTTTACAGCAAAAATGTGTATAATCACTTTCTCTTCATTCTCCGTTAAATGTCAATAATATTTTACACATTGGACATTTAACAGACTAAACTATTCATTTATTGATTAAAAAGATATCTGGATAATGCGGCACAATCACTGACTATTATAAGTGGAGAACCTCCATATTTGGTCTGCAAAGGGCATGAGCTGGTCGTTACATACTCAAAGGGCCACAGTCCAGAGTGAGACACAGTATATTTCATCGATCTGAGCAGTTGTGTGTGTGTGAACACAAATGACAATGTGTTTGCTTATGTGCAGAGTGTCTATATGATAGACCTTTGTACACAGAGATGCTCAAGAGGCACTTTAGGGCAAGACCAGTGAGCTGCCTCTCATGCTGAAACACATTGTTAACAGCTGTCCCTCAAGTGCTTTTCAGGATCATTTCTTATGCTCTTTAGATGATGCATATTTGCACAGACTGATACATCTTTATTTCCTTGAGTTATGTGTCCCCAGATATAACGATTTAGACAGAGCCCAAGCTCTTATATTGTACAGTCCTCCTGAGAGGTATATAGATCATGTTAAATAGAGTGTAAGTGTTTTAATTAGAGGCCTCTGTATGGATCATGCTGGCAGCCGAATTAGACAAATGGAAAGATCGGATTCAGCTGGGCAATTTTCACTGTGTGAGATTGTGGTGTTTCAGTACAGTTAATCAGCTCAAAAATCTAAAGAAAGGAAATCCTCCTCAGGAAGTCATCAGTCACCATCGGCGCTTTCATACTGTTGCATCAAACAACACAGGTATGACAGCAGGTTTGTTTTTATCTGTGCACCTCCCCTTGCGTTTTAATTCGAGCTTTTAGAAATTAATTTGCTGCCATCTAGAGGTCAGACTATAAATTGCAGCAAATTCTGCTGTGAGGTCTTTTGAGTGACACATTCCTTAAGAAACTGAGTCATTTCACTTCTGAATTATATGGACTTGGTTGTGAAAAAAAAAAGAGACAGCTCTCCAGGACCGCTTCCTTTGAAGCCTTTTTTTTATTCTTACACGTTGCACATTAGACAGGCCTCTTCCCCTTTCTCTTTTCATTTGCCTTTGACACTATTTAAGTTGTTGATGTCAATATTTTATTTTTGTACTTATTCATTTTTTTCTGCTACTTATACCCATGCTTTTAGTTGTGTGTGTGTGTTTTTTAAGATGTATTTTTTGCTTTGTGTAAACGTTTTATTTATTTTATTTATTATGTCTTTATTATTCTGTGCAACACTTTGGTCCACTGTGGTTGTTTTGAGGTATTTTATGAATAAAGTTGGATTGGATTGGATTACATAAATACAGTGCTGCTTTTACCGGACATGATGTTACTCGTTGACTTCTTATCCTTTTAATTCTGGACTTTTGTTTGCAGTGGACTGTTTCTAGTTTCTGTTTCTATGTAATTGCATTATTTTAATCAAAATACATAACCTGAAGCTACCACTGCAGTCATGGTAAAATGTGAGAAAAAAACACAAATAAATTCTTTAGGATTATTTCTATTGTTTCATATTTAACATCTTCTGTCACTTATTAATGTATTAAGTTGTGTTAACATTTAAACCACTAGGTGTCAGCACTCACTTTTTTACGACTATCTCACGCTCCCATTATTTCTCTTGTTTCCTTTTGTTGAGCCGAGCAGTGATGCGTTCACGTGCAACATTTTACACGAACAACAAACATTTTTGAAGTTGGTTATACATTTATTTACATACCAGCAGGTTTACTATCATCCGAACAGTGACTATACCTGTAAATAATAGTAGAGAGACTCTCTGCCCCCTAAATGCATCATCATGTCAACTTTATGACTGAACTGGTTTATGCTTCATAGATTTACCGAGGAATCCTTGAAGGCAGCGCTGCCGTAACTCACATGCAATCAACACACAGTGCCGCTAGCATTTCCACAACATGGGGGATCAAAGTGACAGCACGCTGGTTAAACGTTAAGATTATTCCATTGGAATGAGGACACAATAACGGTTTATTTATGTTTGTGTTGTATGATTAGGTAAACCGGCCAAAATGGTGAAAGAGCAGTTCAGGGAGACAGATGTGGCCAAGAAAATGTGAGTATAACACAGTGAGGAGCAGCGCTAACATGTTAGCTCGCTGGTTAGCTACTGGCACTCACTTTGCAATGTGGCTCCTTTTCACAGGTGGTTTAATACGTCAGTATTTTCAGAGTACTCGATAATATTGTGGAATAACTAAAGTAACTCGTTGTGTTTAACGTCAGCACGTTTGCATCTTACATTTAATTAGCTGACCTATGGACAGAAAAGCTGCAAGAAAAGATGACGTTCAGGAAAAGATGCTGATATTGCAACTTTTGCTTTCAGTTGATATGCTATAAATTGAACATTTTAACAAAGCAGCATATGTATGTATATAATAGTGCTGCAACTAAAGACTAGTCAGTGGACTATATTCTTGATTAATCAATTAGTTATTTGGGCCATAAAATGTGAGTTATCTTGTTTTGTCCACAATATATGTTATGTACATATTATTTGTCATAGATGTTTTTTGTTATATGCAGCAAAGAAACCAGAGAAAAAGAATCGAGACGTTAATCCATTATGAAAATAATCATTAGTTGTACCCCTAAACAAAGGTAAAGAAAACTTAAATAAAACTTAACAAAGAGAACAGTAATTCTCTATGTCAGACATTAGCTTGATGTGGTGTTCCTTAATTAACACAATGAATTTCTTTGCCTCACTGTTTGCATTTGTTTACAGAAGCCACATCTGCTTTGGTATGAAGTCTTCTGAGCAGATGCGTCAGCAAGCTCACATCCAGGTGGTCAGTAAAAATCTGTACAGCCAAGACACCAAGCGCACTCCACTGCCCTATGGAGTGTTGGATCACCGTATGGTAAGACACAGACTTGCACCTCAAATATGGCCTCAAATCACCTAATGCTTTTGTGTGTATATGTTTTATTACTTTTACATATGGCAAACATATTTTGTACCCAGTTTGTCTTAAGAAAATTAAAATAAAATATCTGCTCTGTAGTAAGCCAGACATGCTGCTTGCAGACCTCTGCCAATTAGCTTTTCTGTGTTTTTGTTTTATTTGACAAACACAACTTAATTTACTAATTATTAAATGGGCCTTGTAGTTTAGCCTTTTTACACTGTTTGCTTTAGTGTGAAGAGATTTAATTTTTGTCACCAGTCATTTAGTGTTCAAGTACTTCATCATAATTCATCATATATATAATTTTTCATGTATACAAACACAAAAATCAACTATGTGTCAGTTTGAAAATCAGTAAAAGAAGTAAAATGTTATTCATTAAAATTTAAGTGAACAGAACAATTGTTATTCACATTGGTGCAGAGAATACAGTAGTAACTAATGACTGATATAAAAATGATGGATAAATTAAATTTTATGAATGTTTTACACTGTATTTAAGTCATTATAAATTTGACAGTTATTGCTTACAGTGTAATATTGAATATGTGGTAATATTTTTGCACAGTGGAGAGGTGTTTTCACAGTTCTTCAGCTTTGTGTTGGTAGCTGTTTTTCAGAGTAGGCAGATTGGAGGGGCTTAAGTAGACGGTGCTTTTCATGGTTTCATGATTTTTGCCCTCTTCATATGGTACGTATGATGAAGGATATCACTGCGTCTAAGCAACTGCAACACTCCCCAGAGACAGTCCACTCTGCAGCTGTTAGGGAACAAATTTCAAAATTAAAGATTATACTGAATACATTATTGCAACTGTGAATGTGAGAGTGAATGGTTGTTTATCTCTATATGTTGGCCCTCTGATGGACTGGTGATCTGTCCATGTGGAGGATAAAGCAGTAGACAATGAGTGAGTGATATAATGATAATAGTAACCTTTGTCCACCCCTATACTTGCTTATTGAGGTTCTCTGTTCTTTGCTGTGTGTACTGCAGGGTACCAGTGAAAAAGACCGACCATGTCTGACTTGTGGAAAGAATCTGGCAGATTGTCTGGGACACTATGGCTACCTGGATCTGGAGCTGCCATGTTTTCATGTTGGCTATTTCAAAGCCATCATAGGAATTTTGCAGGCAAGAGTTTTCTGAAATAACACACCGATAACACTCAAACAATGAGATAGTATCCTGTATACTTAAAACTCCCACTGTGAAATGCACGTGATTACTAAGTTTAGTATGAGCCTCATTTTGCAAGAACATTGTTTCCTTAGAGTTCTTTGAACAAGAAAACCCTATTTTGAATGCTGAAAGTGGAGATGTAATACACATTGTCCTCTAGATGTCACTGTAGTACTAAAAAGAGGCATGATATGTTTATTCTTTGATTCAATGTGCAAATCAATAAAAGTGTTGTGTAAATTACGTTTTACATAAAATATATAGTTTGTAAGTTCTTCTTTTTAGTATTACTCTGTATTTTTATTATAAATGATCATAGCAGTGTTTAATAATTGCTATTACAGTGTTTAAAATTAATTCAGTTCTCTCATTCAAATGTATTTTGTCATGTATCCAGATGATTTGCAAGACATGTTCAAGCATAATGTTGACAAAAGAGGAGAAACTGCAGTTCATTGATTACTTGAAGCGGCCTAGCCTGACCTATCTCCAGAAACGAGGTTTGAAGAAAAAGATCTCTGACAAATGCCGCAAAAGGACAATCTGTCTGAACTGTTCCGCTTTTAATGGTGAGGAAAGACCTTTTTTCCAGCTCTGCTAATCACTTTGTGACACAGGCTTTCTGTCAGTCATCCTGAAAAAAAGCTGGACAAGGCTGAGGTGTGTCACCCTTTCACTTTTATAGGACCAGTGAAAAAGTGTGGCCTGCTAAAGATCATCCATGAGAAGTATAAAACTACTAAGAAGGTGGTGGATTCTTTTGTGTCAGAGTTCATGCAGTCCTTTGATACTGCCATCGAACACAACAAACTGATGGAGCCTCTTCTGACCAGAGCACAGGTGAACTTTCGAAACTCTTACACTGAACATTAAGTATCACCAAGCTGTTGTATGGCAAATGAGAAAGTAAGAAAGAAAGTAGGCTTACCTTTTAAACACCGGCAGAGTATGTAATTAAAGCACACCAGTGACTGCAAAGCAATTTCAATAGTAATTCATTGCACGATGAAGAGGACACGAACTAAAATCTGCCATTAATGCAAGCATTGTATAATTGTAGTTCAGTGTACACTACCAGTCACAAGTTTGGACACACCTTCTCATTTAATGGTTTTTCTTTATTTTCATGACTATTTACATTGTAGATTCTCACTGAAGGCATCAAAGCTATGAATGAACACATATGGAATTATGTAGTAAACAAAAGAGTGTGAAATAACTCAAAACATGTTTTATGTTTTAGATTCCTCAAAGTAGCCACCCTTTGCTTTGTTGACAGCGCTGCAAATCCTTGGCCTTCACTCAGTGAGCTTCATGATGTAGTCACCTGAAATGGTTTTCACTTCACAGGTGTGCCTTGTCAGGGTTTTTGTGGAATTTCTTGCCTTCTCAATGGGGTTGGGGCCATCAGTTGTGTTGTGTAGAAGTCAGGTTGGTGCACAGCTGACAGCCCTATTTGACAACTGTTAGAATTCATATTATGGCAAGAACCAATCAGCTAAGTAAAGAGAAACGACAGTCCATCATTACTTTAACATGATGAAGGTCAGTCAGTCCGGAAAATTGCAAAAACTGCTACAATGAAACTGGCTCAGCAAGCCGAAGAAATTTGTTTGGGCCAAGAAACACAAGGAACAGACAGACCAGTCTGTCTGTTCATCAGACCAAAACCTTTGTTTTGGTCTGATGAGTCCAAATCTGAGATCTTTGGTTCCACCTGCCGTGTCTTTGTGCAACATAAAAAAGGTGAATGGATGGTCTGTACATGCACGGTTCCCACCATGAAGCATGGAGGAGGAGGTGTGATGGTGTGGGGTTGTGTTGCTGGTGACACTGTTTGGGATTCATTCAAAATTGAAGGCACACTGAACCAGCATGGCTACCACAGCATCCTGCAGTGTTTAGTTGGACCATCATTTATTTTCCAACAGGACAAATGAGTCCAAACACACCTCCAGGCTGTGTAAGGGCTATTTGACCAAGAAGGAGAGTGATGGGGTGCTGTGCCAGATGACCTGGCCTCCACAATCACCTGACCTGAACCCAGTCGAGATGGTTTGGGATGGGATGAACCTCAGAGTGAAGGCAAAAGGGCCAACAAGTACTCGGCATCCCTTGGGAACTCCTTCAAGACTGTTGGAAAACCATTTCAGGTGACTACCCCATGAAGCTCATCGAGAGAATGCCAAGAGTGTGCAAAGCAGTAATGAAAGCAAAGGGTGGCTATGTTGAAGAATCTTAAATATAAAACATGTTTTGAGTTATTTTACACTTTTTTGTTTACTACATAATTTCATATGTGTTCATTCATAGTTTTGATGCCTTCAGTGAGAATCTACAATGTAAATAGTCATGAAAATAAAGAAAAACCATTAAATGAGAACCTACCAAGTTTTATACAACTAGGTCTTTCCTGCTTCTAGCTATTTCTGCAAACATTCTTTTGACCACCAGGTAGTGCTCTGTAGAGACAAGAATCTTGGACCAGTGTCAGATCACAATTTACGTAGGTCATGATGTCCATGCAAAGTTTGGTGAGTTGTCATGCATGGCAAGACCCTCAAAAATGTGCTCAGATAATAAGTAAAAGAAAATGAAGAAGAGGAAAAATACTATCATCAGTCGGTGCTTGGGCCCTAATTATCATATAATCGTTACTGCAATTACAATCATGGTATGATTTCTTGGTAAGAAAAATTATTAATCTATTTAAAATACTTACCAGCTTTTTTAAAAAAAAACAACAAGCCCCAGATAGAAATGTTACACACCCGTATAATTTCCCTAATTTTGCAATAATTATGTGTCCAGGAAAACTTGAACCCTCTTGTGGTGCTGAACCTGTTCAAAAGGATTCCCCAAGAAGACATTCCCCTGCTTCTGATGAATCCCGAGGCTGGTAAACCTGCAGATCTCATCCTCACCCGCCTCCTGGTACCACCTCTGTGCATACGACCCTCTGTGGTCAGTGACCTGAAGTCGGGGACCAATGAGGATGACCTCACCATGAAGCTCACAGAGATTATCTTCCTCAATGATGTTATCAAAAAGGTTGGTATCTGTCACTGACAGTCACCGCTTATCATGCAGTTAAATGACTTTGGCTTCTAAATTGTAAACTTAAATCTAAAACTTAACAAGCTCTGAGCAAGCTGGCCATATGCTTCTGAAGGAAAATCACAGCAGCCTCATACTAGAGTAAATCAAATTTTGCTCAGCATAAAACAGCTTCACAGTAAAGCTTTAGCTCACTTTCTTAGCATCTCATTTGAAAATATTCAGGCAAGCAAAATGCAGGGTAGTAAGTTGATGATGGACTTGATGATGATGGACTTGATGAGCTGAAACAGTCAAGTTTCATCTGTAAAATATCTTTAATTCAATTTACATCTAGATTGCCCATATTAACAAACTGCTCTCATCCAGCATCGTATGACAGGGGCTAAGACTCAGATGATCATGGAAGACTGGGATTTCCTTCAGTTGCAGTGTGCCCTTTACATCAACAGTGAGCTTTCTGGCATCCCTCTCAACATGGCACCTAAGAAATGGACCAGGGGATTCGTACAGAGACTCAAGGGAAAGCAGGGTATGGTTTGTATAAAATTATACATATCTTTTTTTCAGTATGAATTGGAATATGAATTGATTCATCTGCCTTAGATTAAATTTATATATGCAGTAGGAACAAATGCATACACCTGAACAAGATGTACTTTGATTAATTTTTTGTTAACTCAGGTCGGTTCAGAGGAAACCTCTCAGGTAAAAGAGTGGACTTCTCTGGCAGAACTGTCATTTCTCCTGACCCAAATCTGAGGATTGACGAAGTGGCTGTCCCAGTACATGTGGCTAAAATCCTGACATATCCAGAGAGGGTAGGCTCTGCTCCATTGGCTACATGGTAACAACACACACAAAAAAGCTACATGACAGAATCTAAAACATCTTAATTTGGTTCAACGTTACAGGTGAACAAGGCTAATCTGGAATTAATGAGGAAACTTGTTCGTAATGGTCCTGATGTTCATCCTGGAGCCAACTTTATTCAGAATCGTCACACACAGATGAAAAGGTGAGTCTGCCTGCTTTTGATTTAAGTTGGTTGTGATTCACAATTTAAGATGACTCTGTCTGTCTGTATGCCAGGTTTCTTAAATATGGAAATCGTGAGAAGATTGCTCAAGAGCTGAGATTTGGTGATGTGGTTGAAAGGCACTTAATTGACGGAGACATCGTTCTCTTCAATCGGCAACCTTCTTTACATAAACTCAGCATCATGGCCCATATTGTAAGTTTATTTTGTTTGCCTTCTGTTTCACTGTAGTTCACATCTCAAACAGATAACTGTCAGGCATGTCCATTCCATTTTCTGTCTCAGAACTGTGTTGAGATGTCACACTCTCTCTCACACACAAACACCCTTTACTGTTTCATATCTGCCGTAACATAGCATTACTTGTTCAGGCTGCATCTGGGAAACATAATTGGAGCTGCTTGTTAAAAGAATGCGAATGTGCAGTCACATAATTAGGCAGCTGCTCAGGGAATGCTTAATTGCTGTTTGTTGAACATGCATTTTATATCAGGAACGATCACATATGTAATTGTATTGCTTCTCACGATCATTATGAAGATAGGTTTGTGAACTTCCTCTAAATGTGCAGATATATTTTTAGCAGTAGTAACCGCTTCTGAAACTTTTCATGGGCACCTCTTGGTGTTTTCAGTCATAGTGCTGCTGTATGAAGTTGTGTTGCATCACTCGCACTGTGTGCTGCCTCTTCTTTGCTTATTAGTTGTGATGTAAAATGTGTTACACTGTGTGGGATTGTTACTACAGACACGGAAATCAGATAATTACTACAAAACCCAGAGAGAGTCATGTGGAGATGTTAGGCTTAATCAGCATTGTGTGAAGTCATTTGGCAAGTGCTCAAATAAAACAGACATTTTAGGAGCTGTATCATTCTGAACTTACAGTGAGTCTTTGTTGCTTTCTTTTTGGATGATTTTCACTCTTCCTATATCATAGGCCAGGGTAAAACCTCACAGGACCTTTAGGTTCAATGAGTGTGTATGCACCCCCTACAACGCTGACTTTGATGGAGATGAAATGAACCTCCATCTACCTCAGACTGAGGAAGCTAAAGCTGAGGCACTGGTCCTGATGGGGGTATGAATCATCACAACACATCATGTTATCCATATAGTATTTGTGTGTCTGCAATTGTGGAGGTACAGCAATAAAAATATCTCATCAGGATCACTATTGCTCAGAGAGAATTGACTGCAGCTTAACACAAATCATTATCTTTTTTTTATTTCAGACAAAAGCTAATCTTGTTACTCCAAGAAATGGGGAACCTCTCATTGCTGCTATTCAGGACTTTCTAACGGGTGAGTGTCATAACACAAACATGGCTACCAAATTTCTGCATTCTGTTGCTGTATGATGCGAGACACTTGTTTTTTGTTCCATACTGAGAAGAGTTTGAACTCTTTCTAGTGTACATGTATACCTGGAAAAAATGTCTCATCTCATGACACCATAAAGTGCATGAATTATATACTACTGATCTTAAAATATTTGAATATATAACAGCATTGTTCTTTTGCTTTTTCCTGTTGTGTGAGCAAGTGTTTTAAAAATAATTATGTCTCCACATTTGTCTCCAAACAGGGGCATACCTCTTAACTCTGAAGGACACCTTCTTTGACAGAGCAAAAGCTTGTCAGATAGTGGCATCAATCCTAGTGGGAAAAGATGAAAAAGCCAGAGTCTCTCTCCCGCGCCCCGCCATAATGAAGGTAATGTCTAGCCTATTGAATAACTGTGTTTGTGACATGCCGCTCATAATTGTCTGTAGGGATGGGTATCGCTGCTGATTGCCTGAATCGATACAATTTAGACTCACGGTCCCAATTTGATATGATTTGATATTTAATATCATTTCATTTAGTAATATTTCAGTTTCATCACCCATTTTACTTTGTTATGAAAGAGAACTAATGCTGCAAATTGTACAAAAATGTTGGATCTCTCTAAACTGGTATACGATTAAAAATATTAATGTTCACATGAAAACTTGACACGCATGCACATTTTATTCAATGTGATCACACAGTGTAACTCTTCAGGACAGACATAGGTAATACATTCAAAGTGAAACCTTAAAAACCTGTTCAAGTTCCAAATATCCAGCCTAGAATTACAGCAAAAATTTTCAAGAAGAAGAAAACAGGGATGTTATATTGTTTTATATGACATTACACCAACACATCTGAAAAGCAGCTTTTCTGCTTCTACACACTGCTTTTCAGATGGTACAGGTGACAAAAAAAAATCTTGCAGATGATATATCAAGATGATATATCAAGTAGCTTACAGTAAGAGATGAAAGATCTTCCAAGTAAATATCCTCATAAATAGGAAAAGGATTTTTTTAACCTAGCCTATTTATCTCTGTGTTCATCAGCCCATGGCTCTGTGGACAGGCAAACAGATCTTCAGCCTCATTCTGAAGCCAAGTAAAGAATGTCCAGTCATGGCCAATCTGCGGACCAAGGGCAAACAGTACTGTGGCAAGGGAGAGGATCTCTGTCATAATGACTCATGTGAGTTTCTTGAGTAGAAATATCCTTGAAGTATACATATATGTATCTATACATATATGTATATATCTTTTTTACAATAGATAATTAAGAAATGAAACAAACACGTACAGTATAATGGGATGCGATAACAATGTTCAATGATGTCTGGACAAACATGGATTTAACCTTGAGGCAGTAAATTTAGTTAATCTTGATAATGTGTTTATTATGGGCTCAAATGGCACAATCCCTTTCTTATTCCCTTGCCATCTCCCCAGTTGTGGTGATCCACAACAGTGAGCTGATGTGTGGCAGCATGGACAAGGGCACCTTGGGATCTGGTTCCAAGAACAACATCTTCTACATCCTGCTGAGAGACTGGGGACAGCTGGAGGCTGCTAATGCCATGTCCCGTCTGGCTAGACTTGCGCCGGTGTATCTGTGTACGTTGTTCTCAGGGCTTAAACTGCATATTATGCTCTTTAAATTACCTATTCTTTTATCTGTGTAGAAATAAATCTGGATAGTTATTGTAGGTTAGTGTAGGGCTACAATAAATTGGATCCACTTGGGAATCAATTTTTTGGGCTATAAAATATTTAAAAAAAAAGTGTAACAAATGTCAGCTAGATAATTAATAGTCCCCTTAGGGATATTGGTTTCCACACACTGACAATAACAAACATTAAAACACAGCACTTAGATATTCATATTTGCATTGCATTTTGTATTTGTGGCTCTGTCATGATATATGCTCATCAGACCTCAAAATGTTAAATTCCTCAAATGTCTTGTCAACAAATTATTGTCGTGGCAGAGCAAGTGAAACAGGAAACATTCACATCTGCTGAAATCAATGAAATTTACTTAAAAAAATCAACAAGCTTAAAATGATTAACCTATGTGGGTAAGGAGTTAGTCATCTTTCAACTTTAAGTTAAGGTTGTGGATTTAATCCCGGTCTCCACTAATCTGCATGCAAGTTGTCCTTGGGCAAGGCACATGAGCCGAAGTTGCTCCTAATGGCTGTGCCTACAGCCTCTGAATGGGTATGAAAGATGTGAGATAGAAAATTCACATAGATGAGCTGTGTTAATGAGTGAGTGCATTGCACTGTGGTGTCAGCTTTGAGTGGTCATTAAGACGAGAATATAAGTATAGTATATATTTTTTTAGCCTTATTTCAGTGCTACTCTTTAGCATTTTATGAAATTTGCCGTAATTTTAAGTCCTTGATCAATTGTTAACAGTACACAGATATTGATTGTCAATCCAGTTAACATTTTATTAACCCTCCACTTTCAGCCAACCGGGGTTTTTCCATTGGCATTGGTGATGTAACACCTGGCCAGGGTCTGCTCAAGGCCAAGCAGGACCTGCTGGATGATGGTTACAAGAAGTGTGACGAATATATTGAAGCTTTAGATACGGGCAAGTTGCAGCAGCAGCCAGGTTGCTCGGCAGAAGAGACCCTGGAGGTATGTGTGACATCATATACCCACATGTGGAAAATATTTGCAACCAGGTGAATTTGCACACATTGTCTGGATCCTTTCTGTTGCCTCTAACATAAGCCACATTCACACTGCATCACACACAATAGTATTCTATATGCTAATTACTAATTATCACACTACTGCTCAGTCACTAGTGTGATTACTGTGTGAAAGTTCAAAAGAGAATAATGGTTTTTTTTTAGAGGTGACCCTGTTTTAGAAGAGCACATGAGTAATTTTGGAACTAATTAGAATTATATTTAAGCATTGTACAGAGCAGTGCTGCTGAGCAGTGCTGCTGAAAGAACACCACAGACTCAATTATCTTTTACTTACAAGATTAAAAGGTCTCACTGTATATATATATATTTGTCACAATTCTTTAATAATCAAACAAAATGAATCCCGTGGTCATATAAAACCTACACATATTTATTGGCCATTAAGTAATAATTCTAGTTTTTAAAGTCTCAGTCAGTTAAAAGCCACTAAAAAACAGAAAGGGTCAAACAACTGGCTGCATATCAGAAATATTTAGACCTGTGTTATAAATCTTACCAATCATAAATAAGTCACCACTTTGGTGGCAACCTCTCACTTTCACACCTTTACACCTTTACAACAGTCACTACGCTTACATGACAGGTGTACATTTAAACTGACCAAAATGGTCCTAAATATATTTTCTCTGATTTGGACTAACACACCCAGATAATACAGTTGGTAGTGAAATTAGTAGTAAAGTTTCCACTTTAAACAGTTTAAACCAATCTTATGCTAAATAATGATTGTTTTCATTTTTTGTGTTAGGCTCTAATTTTGAGAGAGCTGTCTGTCATAAGAGACCGAGCTGGCAGCGCCTGCCTCAGGGAGCTCGACAAGAGCAACAGCCCTCTTATCATGGCTCTTTGTGGCTCAAAAGGTAAACTTGACTCTGTAGACCACAGAAGGGGATTTTTCCTGCCACTTTCTTTAATTCACTTCAATTCAATTCAGTTTAATTTCTATAGTGCCAAATCACAACATACATTATCTCAAGGCACTGTACATAGTAAGGCCAAAACCTTTACAATATTACAGAGAGAAAAGAAACCCAACAGTTCACAAAATGAACTGACTCAAAGATGTGCGGTCATCTGCCTCAACTGGTTGGGGTGATAAGAAAATGGGGGACAGAGGAGAGGTGGGGGACAGAAAGGGGGGAGAGCAAGAAAAAAGAGGGAGCTGAGGGAGAGACAGAAGAGAGAAGAGACAGCCATACATTCTACCAAACAGACTGTTTTAGATTATTCTTAGATTATCGCCACATCAGCTTATCAGTTTTACCAACAAACTGTCTGTCTGAGAAGGATAAGTTCCTAGTTGAACTGGAATTGACAAACCAGACAAGTATCTTGGTTATAGTTTGGATAAACTTCGTAAAAGGACAATGATGCTTGGAAGATTATTCTTCCTGGGAAAACTTTGCTTCAAAATCTCATTATACTCTTTGTCTTAGAGCTCCAGTATATTTGACCTCAACCAACTCTCCACACTGTGCAGAAATGCCATTCATATTTGAATCAGCTCACATTTCTCCTATTGTCATCCTCACATACTCACTTGCCATTAGAGCTACAATTGAGGATTATTTTCATAATCGATTAATCAAATATTTTTTTTTTACAATTAATTAAGAAGTTGTGTGAAAAAGAACCCACATCCATTTTTCCTTCAAATTATGGGGGACATAGTGCAGACTAAACGGACCACAAAGAAAAAATTGTCAAAATATCACCCATATGTCACATAAGGCATTCATGGTAAATTTGTTCCTTATCTGAACATAAGAGTCACAGTCTTTTTTGTTTGATAAGAAAGAAGTTTTTTAATTTGCATTTCAACAAAATCATAAGTTTATGGAACTTATAACGACTGTTTAACAACAAAATCATTTTTTCAGATTTGTTTTATCACAACTTTTGTGAGTTGAGTAAAAAGAAATAAGACTGCCTCATATTGGAGGTCTTCAAACATGTTACTAGAACTATTGAAAGCTTAGCAAGACGCCATTGTAATTTTTTCAAAATAAGAATTTGTGTATTCTCAGCAGTATGTAAGTTTATTGTTAGCAACAAGTGTAGCAGTTTAGCATAGACCAAATGAAAACTTCTGAAACTATTTCTCTCTTCCGTTAAAGCAAAGGCGTAAATCACGTGTGTGTTAGTTGCATTGATTTTGCAAACTTTGCGAGACTACACTTGTCACATTTTACAGCAACGTGGTCCGTGCGAACATCATCTGGAACTCCAACTGGAACTTTCTTGGGGGGAAGTTTTGGTGGAGATGTGACACCGAGTGATGAGCGGCCCCTTTGTGAATGTGGCAGAATAAGGCTTGTTGCGACCTCTGCCTGAAAGATTCTCTTTTTTTCCAGTGGCTTCTGGACACCATGTAGACCACAGTCACGGCATTAGATCAGCCACGCATTGACAAGCCCTAGCATTATGGTTTGCCAGAAAGTTAGAGGTTCCATCTCCTTGATCTCAAGTAGTACTTGTATCTTGCAACACATGCATCTAGGGAGCCTATTCCGTCCATGAATGTGTTGTACTCCTTCACAATTAGTGGTCTGTTGACTTCCACAAATGCTTTGTCTGATTTGCTCCAGTGTTGAGCTTTGTCTTGAGGGTCAACTGCACAGTAGGATGAGATCAAGGTCACAGATCTGTTGACAATAGTCACGATTTCCTCTTTCTCTTTTTCCTCTCTCTGCAAGATTTTCTCATCTTCAAGCTGACAACCAACCAAGCGGTTGCCAAAAAGTAGTTCCTACTTTTGCTGAAGCAGCTCCTGCAACAAAACAAGTTGTCTACAAACACTTTGTAGTTTTTGTTTGATGGGAGAGTTTCACACAACTTGACCACAATGTCACCTAATGTCATCCCCAAGGGTGGGGCTTGCCCTTGACATACTGTCTTAATGGGCTGTGAGTCCCTCTGAAAGACAATTTGCTCATCAATAGAGTTATGCTTCACTGGGGTGATCTCCAGGCATTGTTGCAAAACATATCAAGCCAAGAGCAGATCTTCCGGCATTTATCATCTTCTTGTCTGTTTGAGAAATCAGTATTATCAGTGAAGTGCAGAGATGTCAGCAGGGTCTGAAAATGGTTGCGTGACATGTTCAAAGTGAATGAATCACAAAGTCTATTCCAAACCTGGCATCATCTTTTTATCTCTTGATAATACATCACATTGTCTTTGAGGTTGCTACATAGATTACATGCATAGATTATTATCTTTTGTATGCATTAATTCTTAATTTGGGGAACAAATTAAAATAAAATAGGAAAAAAACACCCTTTACAATTTGCCTCAGCCAAGGTTTATGTCTTAATTAGTTAGTGATTGTTCACTCAAAAGATTTATCAGTGAAATAAAACTCATTATCTAATCCTTTTAGCACACAAAGTGTGAATTCATCTGCATCGATTGATCTTAACAAGTGGTAAGAGAAATTGCAAAATTTGCAGCATAGCCACTATTACTGTTTATTTTATTATTGAATTAATTCAGCTGCTTTTCTCTGCAGTTTTTGTCCTCTTTGGGTTTCTTTTGAAATGGTCCTCTCCATTTGAGAATAGATGAGTTGTCATGTACATTGTTGGTTGTTTGCACAAAATGTGCCCAGCCCTCATGAATTTATGACCTCAAATTTACAGTTGCAGTGATTCATCCAATTTTCATTCCATTTTATTTCAGAACTCACTGATTTTAAATTATATATACTCTGCCTTCTCTGCCAGGCCTGGCCAGTATAATCTTTTATAGCAAATGTTCCTGTTCTGAAGCTGAATAATTCATAATAATCCAACCAAACATCAGCACATCTAAATGATATTTCATTACAAAGCTAGTCCCTTAGAGCATAATACAACACAAAATGAATCTTATACACAATTTTTCTGAGCATTAAATACAGTCTGTGTCCCTTTTTGAAGTGGGAAAAAATAAGAACATTAGCCCTCTTCCTTATTTTCAAGATTTGATTTCATCCTTTTACTTTACTTTACTTTACTTTACTTTACTTTACTTTACTTTACTTTACTTTCCTTTTCTATTCAAGTAAATCAGTAAATTTGAAAACATATTTACATACACGTGACATGATCAAACATATATTTTTTGATTAAAGAGTAATCTCCACTGTCCTTTAAATAAGAAATGAGGAAAACATCTTAGCCGGTAAACAGTGAATCTATGCACATTCTTTTATTTATTGCTCATCCATGGCTCACCTTTTGTGTCTCTTCTGTTGACACACAGGATCCTTCATTAATATCTCTCAGATGATTGCCTGTGTGGGACAACAGGCCATAAGTGGCTCTCGAGTACCTAATGGCTTTGAGAATCGCTCCCTGCCTCATTTTGAGAAACACTCAAAAGTAAGTAACTTCTCATTCATTTGATCATATTTTGACATACAGTATTCTCTAGATTAGTTGCCTTGCCTAAGCAAAATAATAATAATGATAATAAAAGTAAGTGAATAATAATTAGTTGTAATTATTTGCCATTTCTCCAAAGTTCAAGATGCGTCATATATTGCGGAATAACATAGAAATGAGACAACAACAAATATCTTTTACAGCTGCCTGCAGCTAAAGGCTTTGTGGCCGACAGCTTCTATTCAGGCTTGACCCCCACAGAGTTCTTCTTCCACACTATGGCTGGTCGAGAGGGTTTGGTGGACACTGCTGTAAAAACTGCAGAGACTGGATATATGCAGGTAATGCCATAATGATATTACATTCATGTCTTGGAATATCTACAAAATATCCTGCATTGTTCAGGTGGTTGGTACCGCCTCAGATTGACAAAATATTACTAAATGTTTCTAAAAGCCCTTTGAAGGTTTTTTGTGAATTCTTCCCTAAAACATCCACATCACATCCACATCAGAAATTATCCAAGTCCAAGGTAATCAGCTCACCGCTCAAATACAGTCTAAACAATAACCTATGGCCTAATTAAATTAAATTAATTAATTAAAGCTGAAATAAATAGGTTCAGCCTAACATTGTCATGTTAATACTAATTGCACATTGTATGGTTCTGCTTTTGATTGCCATTACACTGTGCAATTAGTATGTTAATACTAATTGCACAGTGTATTAACATACTAATTGCACAGTGTAATGGCAATCAAAAGCAGCACCATACAATTTTTTTTTGATTCCAATAGGCCTTGCTTTCACTTTGTTGTTCTTTTGGCCACTGGGGCAGAACAATGATAAATTATGACTTTTTGATGACTGATTTATGACACAAAGGAAATGTGTTATTCTATATCCAAAACAATGAAGAAATTATTATTCACGTTAGGCCTTTCCTTTATAAATGATGTTTATGCCCAACTTGGTACCTGGAAGAAAGTGTCAAAAGCTGGATCTCTTAAAAAAAAAAAAAAACAGGAATATATACAGGGGAAACTGATAATGCAGATGGTGAAGTGGTAATTGAAACCAAATTAAATAAGCTGCTCTGCTTGTATTTGTGAGGCATAGCTTTTCCATAAACACTATAGTTGCAAAAGACATGAGCCATTGAAAGCCAATTAAAATAACAATGAAGAGTATAAAAGAAGTTTTCACATTGTGTAAAATCATTGAAGTTAATGAGACTGTGCTGCAGGTAAGTGGTCTGGATTTATGTTATTGCTTTTCTCGTCGTGATGACAACTCAAAGCTGCTTTACACTCCAGTTTTTGCCAACAAACTCAAACTTCAGTTAAAAGAAAACTTGCTCTCACCTCTAAGGGAGACAAATGGATTAATTAGTCAAGATTTGAAATGCTGCATGAAAATTGCACTGCTATCATTGTTCCTGGTTAAAAATTATCTAGCAGATATTCTCCATGTTTAATGTGGTTAATACTATATAGTTACTTTTCAACCTCAAGTACTTTTTAAAACAATAATATCCTGTTCAATTCTGTAGGTTGGGGATATTGCAGCAAATTTCTAAATTAATGCTGGTAGTGATTAGCACTGTTGCCTCACAGCAAGAAGGTGTTGGGTTTGAATCCCACTCTGGGACCTTTCTGTGTGGAGTTTGCTTGTGCTTCCTGTGTCTGTGTGGGTTTCCTCCCAACATCAAAACATGTATGAATGTTAGGTACATTAGGTCAAATTAGGTCCATTGTGTGGCCACAGCTCCGATCAACTCTCCATCTGACCTCGTAATTTTGATGTGCAGTTTCGGTTGTATAATGACAATAAAGATTCTTTCCTTTCCTCCTTTTGGATTATTGGTGATTGGTGTGTCAATGTGTCCTCTCCACCAGCACTAGATACACTCTTTTTACTGTTTTTGATTTCAGTCACTGTCACGCTCACTGCATTATATTGTGGTGTGTTTGCTATTATTTTAGTTGAATGTGGGTATGTAATAGGTAGGCAATGAGGCAAATCCACAAACATTTCATGGATTTTTATTTATAAAGGAATATTTGCTGGCCAGTCTGCAAGTTATATCGCACAGATCTGACATTTTTTGTCACATTTTCTTGCCTGTGTTTGGACAGAGACGACTGGTGAAGTCCCTGGAGGATTTGTGCTCACAGTATGACCTGACGGTGCGCAGCTCCACTGGCGACATCATTCAGTTTATTTATGGTGGTGATGGTCTTGACCCAGCTGCAATGGAGGGAAAGGATGAGCCCCTGGAGTTTAAGAGAGTTCTGGACAACATCCGAGTGAGTTAATTCAAAACAATGATTGTTTATTATATGTACATTTTTTGTCTTATTTATATATTATACAGTTACATTCTTTTTCAGTGACACATTCACACAGACATGACCCCCCACATACACACCCAGGCACCAACATGTAAACAATATATTTGTCTCAGTGTGTATCCCATCAGAAAAGAAGAAGCCTCTTGGATGACAGGCGAAACGTCTTCAAGAAATTCAACTAAGTCCAGTTGCCTTTTTTTGCTACACTTTTGTATCACATATAACCTTCACAAAAGCCTTCCTCTTACTTCATTTAATTAATTATCTTTATTTTTTGTTTCGTTTAGCGTTGCAGAAATATCCCAGCTTTGTTAGACATTGAATACACATTACACTCTTCTGAGTGTGTGTTTTAGTCTGTTATATCAGTTTTAAAAAAGTTTGATGAGGTTGCTTCTCACCAGGAAATCACTGCTTTCATTCCTTCACACATCAAATCAAGCTTGGTTTGTCTGGAAGACAAATGGTAAGTATGAGTAGGGTTTTATGTGGGAATATGTGCTTTAGTAGTTGGGGAACTGGAGGGTGCACATTGTGGAAAAAGTGCAATGTCACAAATTTTTGGACCAGATAGTAAGACAGTTTCTGAAGGGGGAAAATATGATCAGTTATCAGAATTAATTTTTTGGGTTCACTGGTAAATGTTTTTTTTAAACTTCTAGTTGTCTTGTTATCCCAGCATCCTGTTATGTGGTATTATTCTTATTACATGTTAAATTGACATCTTGGATGCATAACACTATTTTTTTTCCTCAGTATTTAATATAAATCAAATGCAGCAAACTATTTATTTGAACCAGGCAGCTTAACCCAAACACTCTTAAAAAATGAAAATAAATAATTACTTCGTAGGCCTTCCTAATGCGCAGTAGCTCTCAATACCATAATCAAACAAACAGCTTAAAACCACATAAAAATGCCATCAACAACAATCATAGAGGAATAGAATTAAAAAACTCTTTAAATTAATGTAGTAATGTGGAAAGTAGTTCAGCGGTAGAAGTCCAGGCTGTGTCATTGAAAAACCTCTCTGAACAATAAGTGTCACATCACAGCATCAGCGGCAGCAGCTGTGTGTGTGAAGCCTTCACAGAGCCATTATGTTTTCCCCTTGTCCTTTATTTGTTTCCTCACATTGTGTTTTATGTGGATGGGAGGGAGCGTTGAATCCAGTGCGCAAAGACCTTTAGAACAATACAATCTTTCACAGCGGAGTGTCTCCAGTAACACCAGAAAAAAATTACTAGATTTGTCGCTTGTCCCTTTTTTGAAAAAGAGTCACTAGAGGGTCTGAATGCTCCCTAAATATAGCGACAAAGTCGCTAAGTTGGCAACACCAAGATCAAGAGTTTTAGTTGGGCAGGGGACCAAGTAGTGAGCTGTGAGAGGTGCATGAGGAGAGACTTCAAAAACAACTGAATACACATGACTTAATGTTCATGTGACAGTTTGTAATCGATGTTCACGATATTAACAAATGATATATCTTTCGTAGCCTATGCCGCGATATATTGAGTATATTAGATATATCGCCCACCGCTAAGGCAACTATTATCCCTCTAGATTATTCCTAATCTGATGTCACCCTAGGCAGTCTACCCCTGTCCAGAGGAGCCTGCACTCAGTCAGAACGAGCTGGTCCTCACTGCTGATGCTGTTATGAAGAGAGATGACTTCTTGTGCTGCAGGGACAGCTTCTTGGAGGTAACCTCATTACAGCTTAGTGCATATTTATCAAATTCATACATTTATTTATCTAATTGTTTGTTGACTAAAAATTGGTTGTGTTGCTCTAATGTTTTGAACCTCGCTTAGCTAAAATCCCTGTATATTGACCAATATCTCTTTCTTTGGTCCTCCATCTAAAATTCTGTGTTTTATAGTGATCTCAACAAATCCTATGTAAAGACGAAATCCAACAACACGTCTACTAAAATGTTTGAATTTCATGATGAGCCATTCCTGTAAGGGCATGAAAAGCACATTTAAGACACCTTGAAGGAGTCAGAGGGTTTTTTGAATTTTATGTTGTTTCTAAGCAACAAAAACCTGGGAGACCTTCTACAGTCTGAGTATCAAAGATGTGTTCACTGCATTGCAAAAAAGCTGAGATATTTACATCTCTGTGCAATGTGGACACTCTGAGAAAAACAAGACATGTCGCCACGGATCATATCGCTCTTGTTTGTGCGTGCCTCGGAAGTCCATGTGCAAGGAAGGATTCACGTGTATAAGGAAACATGAGAACCTGATGTTAAATACATCTTTTGACTCTTCTACTGAAGCTTTGTCATTGGCTTTTGACATGTTATTCATATATGCAATTTAATAAAAAATATAATCAGCTTTCTTTAGACACTTGTCTTGCAAGTAATTCAAATACTGTCATTTATTTATAAAGCCAGTCACATGCAGTTGATTAGAGTGCTGGCAATAATGTATGTCAACCTTATCTCCCCTCTTGTGAAGGAGTTAACTGAAACAGGCTCAGAGAAGTATCTGCAGGTATAGTGACTGAGCATGTTGGATTTTTCTTTAACCAAGTGAAGAATGGTGTGTCAGCAAATGTGGAATGGATTAATAATTTATTATTTAATAATCTCTCTCTCTCCCCCTCTCTCTATCTATCTATCCATCTATATATATATATATATATATATATATATATATATATATATATATATATATAAATAAAATCAAATCAGCCTTCATCAGTCTGCTTAGAATCTCACTGTTGCAGCTATACTTAAAAAAGTTATTGCTCAGTAGCAAACATGGTGGTTTCTGACAACTGCATGACAGTGTGTCAGGTTTCAAACTGCATCATTTGGTCACATGTCAATGTTTATAAAGATGTGAAAGAGGCTTTGCTTGATTATTTTGTTCCCTCAATTGTAGGAGATTAAAAAATTTATTAAGAGCAGCTCGGAAAGGATAAAAAAGACCAGAGACAAGTATGGCATCAACGACAACGGCACCAGCGAGGTAGACCGCAACAATTTATGTCCTAAAATGAGAAATAAATTGAAGGTTTGCTCAATCTGAAATATATGTCTTTTTATTGTCTATTAAAGCCAAAGGTTCTCTATCAGCTGGACCGCATTACCCCCACTCAGCTGGAGAAGTTCCTTCAAACCTGCAGAGACAAATACATGAGGTAAGAGGATTGTAAACCTTTTCTTAAAAGGCTCCTAATTTTTGCATCTGCCTTCATTTTGCCCTATTCCTTTTGTACTTATCTGTTACACCAACTGTCCTCGAGTCCTCTTTCACATCCTCCATGAACTGTCTCTGTTGTCTTCCTTCCATATGCAACAGTCTTTGTCTAGTATAATCACTATACCTCCTCGGCATGTGACCAAACCATCTCAATCTTGCCTCTGTTACTCTTAAGATTTTCAACTGTTTACCTTCATCTTATAACGTTAATTCACAAATCCCATCTGAAATCAGGTTAAAGGTTGGGAAGGACCTGATAGGTTGCCAGTCTATCACGTGTCAAATATACAAAGACAGTCATTCACACTCACTTAAAATTAATTTAGAGTCTCCAATTATTCTAACCCGTCTGCACGTCTTTGGACTGTTGGAGGAAGCCAGTACACCTGAGAAAACACACATAGTCTGGGGATCGGCAATTTAGGCAAGAATGCTAATTATATATCTCCTTTATTTAACTAGGAAAGAAAAGTCTCATTGAGATTAAAATCTTTTTTTTCCAAGAGAGACCTGGTCAAGTGACAGTCCATTGTGAATTATCTAATGAATATTCTTCTATATGCATTCAACAAACCTCACTACTGTTGTCTCTTCTGCAAGATGTTTTTTCTCAGTGCAGGCATAAAATATGTTCTACCTCTTTAAAATAATAGTTTTTATTCACGATCAATGTTTTATAAGCAAATGTATAAAGAAATATTTATGCCCATCCCTAATGCAGACACAGGGAGAACATGCGAACTCCAAACAGAAAGTCAAGTCAGGAACCTTGCTAATTACCAATTTACTATGTGGCCTCTAACATTGTCTTTTATTTAAAAAAAAAAAAAAAAAAAAGGACCTAATAAAGACAATGAGCCTAGGATTTAATTCTGTACTTACCTCAGAGACGGTTTTCTCATACAGAGCACAGATGGAGCCAGGGTCAGCTGTGGGTGCCTTGTGTGCCCAGAGCATTGGAGAGCCTGGTACTCAGATGACCCTGAAAACCTTCCACTTTGCTGGAGTAGCATCCATGAATATCACTTTGGGAGTGCCTCGCATCAAAGAAATCATCAATGCCTCCAAAAACATTAGGTATTACTGTGTTGTGTTTTTTTTTTTGTCCCTTTGTCAAATTGCTTACTGTTTCTGGCAGGTGGAACAAAACTCTGAACCAATTTTTTTCTCACACATTTAGCTTATTTTAGCCTTTTAGCTCACAGGGAACTGAAGTGCTTTCAAAAAAAGTTTTATTATAGTCTGTTACTGAGTCACTGAATAAAAGCTTTTTTTTTTTTTTTTTTTTTTTCCTCAGCGACTGAAAATGTAAATTGTTTGTCAGTTGATAGCTGTCTCCAGAAAGGTTGTTTCTAAGGTGATAATTCATTAATGCAATTTCTCACCAACTTAAGGGGTACTCACCTGGGCTCAAAGAAGAATTTAAAAAATCATTTTTGGCCACTGTCACTGAAACATATTTTTTGGCCATAATGCCTCAACTTCAAGTTCTAACAAGGGACACCCATCGTTTAATAATATAATGGCCTCAGAGTTTTTACTGCTTATAAATCATGGATATAAACTGTAACCCACCTCATTGATGTAATCATACAACTGCCATGTGGTGATTGTCACAGCAATGAATACGTCTGTTTTACTCACCGCTCAGCACCCCTATTATCACGGCACATTTGGATGTGGAAGATGACGCTGACTTTGCCCGACTAGTGAAGGGAAGGATTGAGAAAACTCTTCTCGGAGAGGTATTCCAATCATTATCATTGTTTGAAGTAGAGGAACGTATGTCCATAAGCGTGTCCAGAAGCTGACAATTTGTGCTGTTACTGACAGATTTCGGAGTACATCGAAGAAGTTTTTCTGCCAGATGACTGCTTCATCCTGGTTAAATTATCACTGGAGAGGATAAGGCTGCTGCGACTGGAGGTATTATACTTTTTTTTCCCCTTCTGCTTTGTGAACAAAAAAGGGTTTTGTTCTCTATTTCGACACTTCCATATTTTCCTTTAAATTTACAAATTTTACACTACACTACTACTACTACTACTACTACTACTACTACTACTACTACTACTACTACTACTACTCTTATGACAACGGAATCATCCTAATTTCCCATTAAAACAGGAAACGATGAATTATTCCAGTTTGATCTTTGTACTTTGCTCTTTTAAAAATGTATTTGGTATTTCATAAATTCCTACTAATGAATTTGGCATTCTAACAACTTTTTGAAATTTAACCCCAGCAGATGGTGATGTATTTTTGATGATCCATTAGTTTTACTCACCATTTTTAGAATACGCCTGCTTTTGCCCTCAGCCTTATTATCATTTTAAGTGAGCTTGCATTTTTGTGTTTTACATATTTTTGCACTCTAGTTTATATTTATTTTTGATGATAATGAGAAACCAAAAGTTAAAATTATAATTGATACAGCAAACCTTTGCTGAAAACAACTTGTTTTATAGTAACTCATACAAACTAGGTTTTCTCCCTAGAATAAAAACATCTCTCAGGTCCTTTATTTAAGCATAAAAAAACAGGTTAAATTTTTTGTTTATAGAGTTGGCTTGAGCATCAGCAAATAAAAAGCAGAATTAAGAAAGAAAACGTCCTGAGGAGGTAAGATTGAAACATGTTAGGTAATGATTTGCGTTATTTTGATGCCATGGTTACAAATGACTCCTCACAGCATGTAGATTCAAACAAAGAAAATTACCCCTCCTCCTGGACTTTGGAGTTGAAATAGCCTGCCAAAGCTCCTGAAACTTTTGTCATCTACACAAAGCAAATTGTAGAGGTTTTGTTCTGTTACTGTTTATTGTTTTTGGCCTTTGATGTTTTATTATTATTATTATTATTATTTTCTTCCCCAGGTAAATGCAGAGACGGTGCGGTACTCTATCTGCATGTCTAAGCTGCGAGTGAAACCAGGAGACATTGCAGTGCACGGGGAGGCGGTGGTGTGTGTGTCCCCAAGAGAAAACAGCAAAAGCTCCATGTATTATGTGCTGCAGTCATTAAAAGAGGAGCTTCCTAAGGTGAGAATCTGCTGTTCCATAATGTCTCTTTAAACACAGTTTGTCTTCCACAGTCTGACTTTGTTTTATACATTGCGCACTCACAAACACACACTTTAAGACTGATAAGGTTTTCATTCTGCACATGATTTACTGAAGAGACACCATCATTAAAGAATAAGTATTCAGTCTCTGAGCATGTGCGCTGGCTGTATAATGCCTGGGCCACACTGAATGTCTCTTGTGTGTGACAAGTGTGACTAATTATCTGCATTTCATGCATATCTGGATTTATTTTTTGAAAATTGCCATAAATTTTTTTTTATGTACTTACCTAAATGCCAGAGGGGCCTACAGTACATTATGAATCCTTTTATAAAAAAAAAAAAAAAAAAATTTGTGTGGCATATTCATCAGAGGGAGACACTGAAATTGTTGTCTGTTGTGTTGTGAACTGTGCAAAACGTGTGAAATGCACACATCCAGTATGGCGCTGGCCTGAGAAAACAAAAAATTCAGCCATAATTTCAGATTTAACCATTTACTTACCTTCCTCAGTTGCAAACACATGGGCAAATTATTATGTTTATCTGGTGAAACATTATTTTAAAAATTTAAACAGCTCTGTTTTTGGCATCTACCAACTTGTGATTAAATATTTCATTTTACTTACTAAGCGCTTCACTATCACTGTTTACTACTACTATTGTTGACTGCTACAATAACGGTAATTTACATTATGAATCCTTTTATAAAAAAAAAAAAAAAAATTTGTGTGTGGCATATTCATCAGAGGGAGACACTGAAATTGTTGTCTGTTGTGTTGTGAACTGTGCAAAACATGTGAAATGCACACATCCAGTATGGCGCTGGCCTGAGAAAACAAAAAATTCAGCCATAATTTCAGATTTAACCATTTACTTACCTTCCTCAGTTGCAAACACATGGGCAAATTATTATGTTTATCTGGTGAAACATTATTTTAAAAATTTAAACAGCTCTGTTTTTGGCATCTACCAACTTGTGATTAAATATTTCATTTTACTTACTAAGCGCTTCACTATCACTGTTTACTACTACTATTGTTGACTGCTACAATAACGGTAATTGTTATTTTATTATTTGTTTATTATAATATATGATAGAACTCCTCTGCAATACTAGACAGTTTCAAGAATATTATAAAAAATTGAAGATGGCAAATGAAATAATATATCTTATTGTGGTATAAAGCTCATGCAGCTTTATCAGCTGTATGCCAAGGATATGTTTTATCCATGCTTGCCATCGGATTGAAAATACTCCCTATGTCTCTACAAGATTGATACAATACGATAAGATTTAATGCAAAATTAAATAAAAGTTTGTAAAATGTATGTAAGCACTGACACAATTAACGTGTTGCAGGATACTTTAAATGGGATTTAATTCATTTTTTATTTTATTTTTTTAATTATCTGTCTTTTTTGCTCTTGGCAGGTGGTGGTTCAGGGAATACCAGAGGTTGCCCGGGCTGTCATTCACATTGACGAACAGAGCGGCAAGAACAAGTATAAACTCCTTGTGGAGGGAGACAACCTGAGAGCTGTCATGGCAACGCATGGAGTGAATGGAAGCAGGACCACTTCAAACAATACATATGAGGTATGAATAGCTTGAATTGGAGCCCATCATTCCCTTATATAAAAGAGACGAAGCTGATCCTTGTGACAGTTTGTGTTCTGCAGGTATACTTGCTCTCTGTGGAACGTCTAAAAGCTAAATAAATAAATAAATAATGAAATAAGGCAGTCACTTCCTATTGGTTCAGTCAGTGGCACACTGTTTCCCATTAATTGCAGAGACTGGATGAGACTTTGTTGTTAATTTGGCCCCTCACAGATATATAATGATGTGATTTATTTTTTTTAATACTTCTATTACGTCATTAAGGGGCTGCAATGATTAATCAGTTACTTAATTAATCACAACACCCTGAATACATTATTATTCAATTTGATTTTCTTCACAGAAATTAACAGATTTTTGTATAGCTTTTTAAATGTTAATATTTTTGTCTTTCTTTGCTCTTTATTAGCACTGAAACGTCCAAAACTAAAGAGCTTTTGTTTGTGGGGGAAAAAAATGAAGGAATTTTAGGATGTCGTCATTTTAAGGTTTAGAGAATGTTTATTGTTCTTTTTTATAGTTTTCTGATACTTTGTAGATCTAACAACTAATTCTATCCTTTACTTATCTAGATCAATGTTTTTCCTATTGCAAATGTGATACACAAATGATAAATTCTCCCCTCATCATTCATTCCTGCTACTTGTCCTTCTGTTTTTTTGTTTTTTTTTTTAAACTGTTTCTACTGTTTTTTTCCCAGGTTGAGAAGACCTTGGGTATTGAGGCTGCTAGATCCACAATAATCAATGAGATTCAGTACACTATGGTGAATCATGGAATGAGCATTGACCGACGGCATGTCATGCTTCTTGCAGACCTTATGTCGTACAAGGTAAGAAATTGTTGTGAATGGACAGAAAGGTTTTCACCGCATGGTTCCAGGAAAGGCATGTTTTCCCAGGAAGTTCATAGGTTCAACAATGACACTGAATTGATTCGTTTTTCAAAATAAAGATTTTTTTTTATATAAAAAAAAAAAACTATTCCTGACCCACACAGAGTGAGTCACAGAGAGAGCGCGTGCGAGCAACATCGCTGCTGCAAACAGCTAATGAGTGAAATGACAAAGAAAATAATTAAATACTACAACTATTATAATTGAATCATGATGAAACTGTGACAATAATCATAATCAAGTGAACTCATTTGAAGCGTGCAACCAGGCATCTGCTGCAGGATAACAGCTGTCAATCACACTGGTCTTCACTCATGTGCTGCACAGTATTGTCTATTTTCTTCAGAATTTACAAAATTGACATCATGTTCAACTGAAACTAGGGACTGAGACCACTAATTCCTCTTGAAAATGTTTACTAACAATGTAAACCAAGTGAGAAGTAGCCTCTTATCCCATTACTGTACATTCAAAGGGATTCCTTTTTTTGCGACCAGTGGAGTCACCCACAGGTGGCTATTCATTACTGTCTGACTTCCTGATTGACTTTACTGAGGAAACCATAAGACTACATCCATTCTTAATGTACAGTCCATAGTCAGGAGAAATAATAATAAATAATAACGTTAGGCCACCGCAGTCAAAACAACAGCAACAGTGAACAGGAAGGAGATTCCATTTAGTTCCTAGTTTCTCTGGTGAAAGTTTCTAGTTCCTGGTACGTGTTCTTATGGAGGAAACACACCTCATGTTTGTGTATTTAGAGATGTTAAACCGTCTTCTTACCTTAAAGGGGGAGATACTGGGAATCACCAGGTTTGGTTTAGCCAAAATGAAGGAGAGTGTGCTCATGCTGGCCTCCTTCGAGAAAACAGCTGATCATCTCTTTGACGCTGCCTACTTTGGACAAAAGGACCCAGTTTGCGGTAAATAGTTACTTCCTCCCTTCAGTAAAGTGAACCTTTACTCTCCATGTCTTCATGGGCTCTTATCCTTCTGTTTGTTTGTGTTTCAGGTGTGTCTGAGTGCATCATCATGGGGATTCCAATGAATATTGGAACAGGACTGTTTAAACTCCTGCACAAGGCTGACAAGGATCCTTCTCCAGTCAAACGGCCTCTCCTGTTTGACAATACAGACTTCCATATACCTCTCCTCACGTAGCATAGAGCAGGATGAATGTTTGAAGTGGCTTCTCTCTTTCTTTTCTTCTCTGCAAGTGTATTATTATTGGATTGATTTCAGAAAATACTGAAGTGCCTGACACACAAGTTATCTACTAAATGGGGAAATGTGTTTCTTTTTTGTTTGTTTCCTTACTTCTCGTTTTTTTTGCTATCACAGACTGAGAAAACTGCATGTCATTAGAGTTAAAAGAACTGATTATTGTTTCAGTTTGAATAATGTCAAAAAATGAGAAAAATAATTGAAATTTAAGATCCCCAGCTTCCTTTCAGCACTTTTGCCAGTTTCTAAAAATCTTTCTTATGTTATTAGGATATTACATAATCTCAGTGTATTGGCACTGAACACTGTGCAGAGGCTCGAAGACCCAGTGAAGATTATCTCTGAATCATGAGGTAGAGGTGATTTTGGTGCTTTGGTATAAACTCCCATTGCAGCTTTTAAAACTTTCATACATACATTGATAATCCCACTCTAGGTGCATTATTTACTCTGCCATTCTTTTTGGTTAACTTTAAGTTGAAAGCTCCCCTTTGTGTTTAGCTTATTCGTGTCTTGATTTACCATTTTATATTATGTAATAAATGAATCACAGAGAAAATAGTTTTTAATCTTCTGTTCATACTGTAAAATGAAAACATTCAATACACTGAAGCTGCATTCAGACAATACAAAAGTATTTCACAATAGTGCAAAAGTATGCAACAGCATCATTAATATATTAGTGTTTGTTCCCTTTGTTTGTCACACCAGAGGCCACATTTAACAGTTCTGACCAACAAATTGTCTTTCGAAAAAATAGATTTGGTTCTTTTGCCATTCGTATCTGACTGAGTGAAACAGCATCATTGGAAAATATTTTTTCATGCTTCACATCACAAAGGTTCACAAGTTTGGGGCACATGAGAATAAAACGGTTTATATAGAAAAAGACACTGAAAAACATTTAAACAATGAGCAAAGGCTTGTCATTTCCTCAATTTTTACCTTTCCCTGAAAAAGCTGCACAAGAGGTGCACTTTCAGGGTCACCTGCTGAACTAACTGCTTGTAGACCCTGGCAGTTAAAATAGATCTCCATATATAATATAAACTAAAAAAAAAATTAGCAGAGAGAAAATTAATTTGGGGTCAAGATTGGTGCAATCCCTGGCTCTTTCATTCCACAAAAAGTTTCCCTGGGCAAGACACAGAATGGATCTTAGTGACTCACAATACTAGAACAGTGCTGTAGTATATGCAGTTTGATACGTACAGTATATATTTGGGAACACATTTTCTCAGGAATTATAAGCATTTTTTTTCCTACATTATTGTCAATTTTCAGGGGCTCAAAAATAATAGGACTTACTCAAATCATGAAATTAAGGTCTTCTTTTCATATTTGGTTGGACATTCTGTGTAGTCAGTGACTGCCTGAAGTCTGGAACCCATGGACATCAATAAATGCTGAGTTTCCTCTATGAAGGACATTCCATTTCATTACCTTCGAAAGTGTTGCATTTGCAGTATCCGTCTGAATGTGAGCAGAGAGGATGATAATCTTGTCATCCTGCTGCTCAAACACTAGTGAGTCTGGTCCACTTGCAGCCATACATGCCTATGCCATAACACTGCCTCCTCCATGTTTGACTGATGATGTGGTATGCTTTGGATCATGAGATATTCCTGTCCTCCTCCACACTTTTCTCTTCCAATCATTCTAGTACAAGTTCATCTTTGTTTAATCTGTCCAGAGAATCTTGCCGGAACTATGTAGAGTTTTTTAGATATTTTCTAGCAAATTCTAATCTAACCTTCCTCTTCTTGAGTGTTATCAGTGGTTTGTGCCTTGTTGTAAACCCTCTGTATTTACATTCATGAAGGTGTCTCTTGTAGGCTTTGACAATGACGCGTCTATATCCTCAAGTGTGTTTTTGACTTGGCTGATGTCATAAAAGGGTTTTTCCTCACCGTCAATTCTGCGGTCATCCACATTACTTGTCTTCCATGGTTTTCCAGGTCTTTTGATGTTTCTGACTTCCATCTGTTTAACAATGTACCATATTGTTGGTTTGGCCACTCCTAATGTTTTTGCTATCTCTTGAATGATGGCCATCTTAACTTGCATTGACAACTCTTTGGACCTCATACTGAAAATGTCAGTGAAAAGCCACCAAATGCAAATCAGCACTTGGAATCATCTGCAGACCTTTACTAGGTCTGAAAGGGAATAGTGAGGTAACCTGGCCATGAAACTGCTTTTTAGTCCCTAAAAATTGACAATAATGTATAAAAATGCTTATAAATCCTCATCAGTTAATGCAACTCTTTTTAATTATTGATTGTTTCATTTCAAATTCATTGTGGTGGTGTACAGAGGCAAAACGACAAAATATGTGTCTTTGTACAAATATACAGCGTGTGTATATATATATATATATATGACTATAACTATGGTCCTTTTACCATTAGTGCAGGAAAATGGGGACGAATTATCCTCTGCTAAAATCATGGCTTTTTATTTACATTTGTGTCTTCTCAGTTAAACGGCAGCGATAACCGATAACTGTTACTGCTCATTGATGAGTCCTGAGTCCTACTAACACGACGTGCTCACTGAGAGATGAAGCGGCTGAACTTATCAGACAAAATATCAGACATCTATACCAGAAAGATTACTCTACACAAATGAAAAGCTGGTGTTTCAGGTTCCGACCACTGCTCCTGACTGTCTGCTCCCAAAGCAGTATTCATACTGACTTTTTTTTTTGGTGAATTCCTTCATTCTGCTTTCCCTGAAAAGAAAAAAAAACCCTCTTTGCAGGCATTGCAGTGATGCTGTTTTTGGTGTCTTTTTGAGTGTTTTAACCACTAATGTGACGAGACTCAACACTCTTGCTTCTAGTAGCCGCTAGTGTCATGTCCAAGTGATTGACACCTTAGCCATTTCTACCTCATTTGACCAGGGAGCTGTTTGCAAGGAGATCTGTTTGGATTGTGGAGATTTTTTCTCCTTCTATTTCCATTGAGCTCTCTCCGTGCGATGAACTTGAAGGGCCTTTTTCGGAAGAGTGCTGCTTTGAGCTGTTGGTCTCATCCGACTCTCGGAAGGCTTCCCTGCTCTGCGGTTTGATGAACTGCACGGTGAGTTTAGGTGTCACCACAGCAGTGGCCTGCTGGTTAGGTTTTCTGATGCAGTTAGAGAGCGTGGAGACACAGCTCTTCTTGAAGTTCTCATTCATGAAGGCGTACACGATGGGATTGTTGAAGCTGTTGAAGAACCCAATGGCCTGAACAATGGCGATGATCATGTTCACTGTGACTGCATCGTATGTGTTCTCCAGGTCATCTAGATTGTTAAACACAGAGAGAAGATTGTACTTTATTTAACATTTCCTGCTGTGTGTTAACTAGAGTGTCACTTTCTACGTTTCTATTTTCTGACCCGGTGGGCTAACCGAAATCCCTGATTTGGAGTGAAATCTCCAGACCGTGATCATTGATGATTTCTATGTGACTGCCAGCAAAAGCTGACCCTCTGTTCGCTCAGTGCTTCTGGTTAGTGTTCTATTTGGACACCGAAGGTTTTGGGTGGGAGACGCTGAGGAATTGAGCCCTCCTAACATGGAAGGAGGGCGATTGTAAAGGACACCGGGGGGGGGTCCCATATCATATTCTCATGAGTCAGAGGTGCATGGAGAAAGATTTGCCACTGCTGCTTTGCTTGCTGTTAATTGGGTTTAAAAGTAGCTTTGGATTCTTTAGGTTGTTTTTCTTTTCTGTATTTATTTCCCGTCATTTGGCATGATCTTTGTTTGACCGCCCCTGAATTAGTGTCCAAACCTTTTGGCCCTCTCCACCAAGGCTTATGTGGTACTGGCTGCCCCAGTAGTCTGCCATTTATTGTATGATATTAAGAGTGTTAACCACTGTGTCTCCCCCCTCTACAGTAATGGTGACGTCGCAGTTTATGGGGCAGGCCGCTGTTCTGTGCGCACAGCACCCGGTGTTTGTAGTGGAATTGCCGGGATTATCATTTCTGCCGTATTTGTGACTTTGTGTGTGTCTGCAAGTGTAACTAGGCACCAGAGTTAAGACGGGTGTCGGTTTCATTTACTATAAAGCTGCAGTGTGCATTTTTTAAATATTAACAAACGTCTGTCACATTCAAACCGTGACAGGTGGAAGCAATCGCAACAGTGTGCCAGAAAAGTTCAGTTCTACTGCTCAAAAACTCCCAGTCATTCAGCAGTTTGATGGATCAAATGTCTCTTGGCCTGCCTGCCCCTGCATGACTACTTGATCCATACAAATGCTCCCTCAGTCAGGTCTAATGGTATTGCTTGACAGCTGTTTTCAGATGAGGGATGCAGTCATTCTAAATGGAAGCGATGTAGTATTTGTTCATGGGGTACCCCTAAATTTGATAAATGGTACTTTCTTTGGCAACCGTCTTAAGACCCATGTCGTGGTCACATATATTTGTCGACAAACCGACGATATCGTGAACACTGAAGCAGGACTACTAATGTGCAAACAGCCATGTCAGCCATGTCAGCCTATGTTATAGACTTATATGCAAGTAAGACACATTGTTTTATTTTTGAGGATATAAAGGAAAACTAACCGAACGATAGTGCTTCAGTTTGTCAACTCAGCTTATATAAGCTAGAGTATGGACAGATGTATGCATGTTTTCAGGCTATGTAATACAGTGCAACGATGTAGTCATGCTGTCAGTTTTATACATGGGGCGGCGTAATGCAAGCCATCATAGATGTGCTAGAGAGAAAATAATAAATTGTTTGTGATAGCCTGATAGATGCTAATGTCCATCTGAATTATATTACTTTCACAACAGCCACCACTGCTTAACTCATGAATATTTTTTTTCTGACTGTTGTATTACATTTGCATTTGCACTGTATTGTAACAGTGTTTTGTTTTTGTTTTTCAGGTATGTTTTTTCCAAAAAAAGCCTCTCCATCTGGTTCATCTGAGTCTGAGCTATGCACGTTTGAGGATGCTGTTTGAGGTGGGAGGTAATGTAAATACATCAATGTTTAAGGTTACTAATAGTTTTTGGATTGCTGTTTATTCTTATTTGTGTCTTCCAATTTCTCATTTTTTGTTTTTGGGAATAAATACATTTCTAGAAAAAACAAAATTTTGTTTACACACCTTTAAAGTTACTTATACACATGTACACAGAGGGCAGGATCACAGAGTTTACTTATGAGAACACCTTTACCACAAGACCTAACTTCAGTAATGTGCATAAGTCTTAGGCCACCATTAGATTTGTTGTTTTAGCAATGCTATAATGACCATACTCTACAATTATTTCTCAATCACTTTATTGGAACAAAACACATATGTAGTTTGAAAATAACATCTTTTTTCAGAAAAAACAAACAACAAAAATGCTTCTATAATATCAAATATTTAGTGTGACCTACATTTACACTTGACCTATAACACAACCATGGCTCTTTAAAACCTGGAATGGAACCCTAATGTTATTGGTAAAACCTGTGTTTCTCCTACTATTTCATGCCAACAAATAGCTGCTGTGAAAAAGGTCTATTACATCTGGTTTACTCAAGACATGTTTGAGCATCACATACACATGTTGCACAAGTTCAACTCATTGACAGGTTGATCATATAGTATAAGACTGACTTTTAGTCACATCTTTTCAATCTAAATGCCAACGATCACAAAACTGACATAAAAACAACAAAGCTGGTGGTGGCTTAAGACTTATGCACAGTACTGTATTATGAGGTTGCTGATGAACATATTGCTTTTGTTTTGTCATTCACCTTCTAATTTTCACCAATTTCTTTTTGTTACATAGTACGAGCGCAGGTGATGCAGACCCTCTCGGCCTCTGACAAGGGTGCTATTCAAACTGGTTTAGGTTCACAATAAGTTCCAAATATTTTTGGAGACATTATTTGAAGGTTGAAATACTTCATGGTGTCGTTTTATATACATTATTTGTGTTCATGAGAACCAAACAGAGGCAGAATAATAGTATCGACAACAACATTCACCAAAAGGAATACACTGCAGCTTTAACTACTACTATTAGACTTTATGTCAGTAGACAAAATGCATTTATGTTGTCCCCATTTCAGATTGAACTGTATATTGATAATACTCACAGTACTCAAACAGCATGTGGACTGTGTGGAACGGTGCCCAGCAAATTGTGAATAAGAGAACAATGGTGATCATCATTTTAACGGCCCTTTTCTTCTTCCTGTTGGTAAGTAACAATAAAAAAAGTAAAGGTAAAGGAAATAATCGAGGTCAGTGTTTCTCAAACTTTTTTATACCACCAAGTACCACCTGAGAAACTATTGAGCTCATCATCAACATTTAAATACAGTGGTGTAAAGAGGCCAAACAAAGTCAGCTTTTCACAGGAGGCGGATTTATTCCCAATATGATGATTTGCTCTTTCATCATCATCCTCTTCCTCACATATATTTCAGACACTGGCATAGCCAACAGCATTAAGATGGAGTGAGAAATGACTCTAATTACTATTATTTAATTCATTATTGTTATTTGTTTCATTTTCTGTGTATTTCTGATTTTCCTCCAAGTAGAGGAAGCTTGCATACCACTGGTGGTGCATGTACCATGTCACAGTCTTTCATTATTTCCAACCCTTAATGTGGCAAAACTTTTATTGGCCCAAACCTAATCATTTTAAGGGATTTTGTCTGTTGGTAGTTAACAAAATATACAGATGACAAAAAATAGGTGTACATTACAATTTATACTCATCTAGCCACTCTGACCTCCCCCCCCCCCATTTCTGTCTTCCCTTTAGGGAAATTGGTTCACAGCAGTAATCACCAGGCATTCCCACACACAGAGCAGTACTGTGTACCGTGTGGGAGCCTTTTAGATGAGGAGGAGGGAGGATGTCTCTCATCACTGACAATAGTCCTTACCCTACTTTTTGTGGCTTTGTCAAGATATATGCTATCTATAAGTATGGATGATGTTTTAGGCCTTTTTTTTAAAAATCAAAATTACATTTTTTAATGGGTTCCCTTTAAAAAAAAAAAAAAAAAAAAAAAAAACGGCCTTTCATCCTGTCTCAGCTGGGATTGGCTGCACTGACCAGTGACCCTCATGTGGTGGATAAAATGGTCAACAATGGGGAAAAAAAAAAAAAAAAAAAACGGCCTTTCATCCTGTCTCAGCTGGGATTGGCTGCACTGACCAGTGACCCTCATGTGGTGGATAAAATGGTCAACAATGGGGATGTTTTTTTTAACATGCACAGATCTTATTCTTAATATTGTAACACAGTGCATCATTATTCTTAATATTGTAACACAGTGCATCATTATTCTTAATATTGTAACACAGTGCATTCTCTCGTAACTCCTGCTTGTTATTCAGAGTTGTTGTTCAGAACATGATCAATCTCACCACAACCACTTGTGTTCATGTGAACACACAACCGAGCCACAACGATATCAGGCAGTTGAGGTGCCTCTGCTGTTGAGCTTACCTTGAGATCTTATTGATCTCTCTGAGATGCATGGTGTTGAGGACAGATGAGTCACCCACCCTGTTCCGCATCCACAGTTCGATGCCAATGCGTGTGTAAATAAACAGCATGGCAGCCAAAGGGAGCAGGAAAAGAGCCACCATGATGAAAGTGGTGTAAGCCTGCCTGTGGGTCAGAGACCGCCAACTTTCCTGACAGCACACGTGGTAATGATCGTACAAGAAGTCGTACTTCACCTGGGAGAGTTGGGAAGAAACTTGATTAGCCCTCAGTGATAAGCAGACGTTAATAATGTAGCTCTGAGTGAGAAAAGCTTGGTTACTCGGACTGATTTGTTCAAATGTCGTCACTGTTGCTTTGATGGAATTCATGAAGGCAGCATATATGCCATGTTGCCTTGTAACAGTCCATTTTTGTTTGCATTATTCTCAAATATTTTCATTTGTTTTTAAATGAGGCGCTGTCTTTCTCCAGTTCAAGAGGAAGAAGACGACGATGACGAAGATGATGTGACTGACCAAAACTACTTCTGTGCCTCAAAGCAGTGCAGCCAGTTTATTTAATTTATAAGAAATCCTTGGTGCAGTTTTACTCTTTTTACCACAAACAATGTTCTTCATTTTAACATTGAAAAGAAAATTTCTTTGGAAACCTTTATTTTTCTGGAACATTTTCAGGACTGAATATAATAATGAACAACAAATTCACAGAATCTCTGTTTTCACAGGAAATATTTGCAGAATTCAAGGTGTATAGGGTGATGAATACATTACCCCTCTGCCCCCTCACACAGTCCCTGTACTAAATCTGATTAAAACTTTGAAACGCATCACGTACCTCGAGCTGTTGCACAAACAGCATTGGGGAGCCGACAATCATTGAGGCAATCCATACGAGTCCTGTAGAGTGAAGAGATATAAACTATACATTTTAACTGGTTATGGATACATATACGTGCAATATTGAGTGTGTACATGTTTTTGTTATCTACTGTATGTAGGAGCTTTTTCTGGTGTAAACACTCGTGTGAAGGTAAGGAGTGAACTGTGATTAGGAAAAGGTTAGGGTTAAATTGGCTTTGGTTGAAGTTAGGAACAAGGCTTTAGGCTGTACAAACAAAGGAAAAGCAAAGGCAGCAGAGCCTGAACGAACCTGTGTGTGTTTGTGCATGAGAAACCATTGAGGATAAATAATACCTAGCATCTTGTAAGCTCTCTTGGATGAATACTGTTTCCTCATTTTCAAGGGGAAAACAATGCCCTGGTATCTTTCAATGGCAATGCAGGTCATTGTGAGAATGCCTGTCACTATGGCTGTAGTCTGTAGAAAGGGAACAGTCTTGCAAACCAGAACCCCTAGAGAAAAACAAAGACAGGGGGATGAATAAGGTGGAAAAACATGAATACATACAGTGGAAAAACATGAATACATACTGAAGCATGCATACATATTCATATTCCCTTTTGTTAGAGTAAAGACTGAGGGTCCTTTTCATCTGTCTGTGGACATAATTCATTTCTTAATTGTAAACAAACAACAATAACAACCATCTGTGATTATATCATCTCGCGTACTTGACAGTTTATGACACACTGTGCTGAAACCCCAAGTCCGGCGTGGAATAATTATTGACTTAAATGGCAGCACAGGCTTTTAGGCTGCTCTCTATTGCTATGACACACGGAACGTCGCCATCAGCTGCATTTCTGAGGCACTTCTTTATCCAACACCATGACAGCGTTGTCCATCTGATGAATGTAATGAAATCTGACATTCAAAAAGAGGAATCCACGAGCGATTAATTCTTCGTGTCTCTTTTTGAGTCAAAGAGGTCTTTTTTAGAGGAGACTTGTAGTGCTGTCGAACATAGTCACTTGTCAGATACGTACGTGGTCGGCATAGTTGAAGATTTGATATACACGCCATCAGTGCTCTGCGGTGACAGTGCACACATTGTGGATGAGTTATGGCAAGTCGGAGGCTCAACATTGGCCAAATATTCTGTAATTAATTAAAATGTTCTTGTTTTAGGGAGGGGGAAAAATGTAAATGTTACTTGTGCATTTAAACTATCTTGTTTGTTACACACCAGTAGTGAACACACAAACTGCACGCAGGAGCAGCGCAGTACACGCAAGGGAGCAATACTTTGCTCAGGGGCACCTCAGCCCTTGACCTGTTGACGATTTGAATCAGCAAACCTCGAATTAAAAGCCCACTATCTATTTGCCCCTGTTTCTTCAAAAGGCAAATTACAAATGACACGCTGCTGCTGCTGCTGCTGCTGCTGTATAAACACACCTTTGGTGACTCTGATGGAATTGCTTGTCATAGCCCGCTTTCGGATAAAGGCAAACAAACAAACTGGGGTTGGGTGGTAAAATGACTTTAAAAATCATGGCAGTATATTTTCAAAACACAGTATATGATTTCCCAAATTTATACCACACTTTTAAGCCATGCTCACATTTGCCTCTGCAGAGAGGAGGAGAGTCTCGCATCAGGGGACGTGAACTTTTCCTTACAATTAAGAAAAATAGAAAGTGTTTGTTCCTTGTTTCCATGATGATGATTCCATGCAAGCCAGTGTTCTAAGCTACAATATCTTACCAACACACAGTGATATATTAGTTTTTACGTTTGCAGTGCTGAAAACAATGTTTATTATGCAGTGTCCTCAGAGTTTGACAGTCCCCAGTGTGATTAAGGGTGAGCCAGTAGCAGCAGTGCAGCATAAAAACTTAAGTATATGGATTCACTTTGATTGTTGCTACGTTTCGAAGTGACAAATATTGAAATAATTTGTTCCTTCTTTATTGACTCTGTCTTTTCCTCTCCTATAAACAGGGAGAAAGCGGACAAAAATCATCCTTTGTGTCATGAGACCTTCTGGTGCTAGTCTTAGGATGGATTGATGCACAAAAGTGTGCTTCAGCCTGATCCTACTAAATAAGATCTGATTAAATTAGTCTCCCCAGAGGCAGCACCAATCCATGCGTCTTTTGTTCCTTTAATTAACAGTAATTTGTAATATATAAAAACTACTTTTCAAATAACTGACAGTTCAATAAATTAGTTCAATAATTTATTGAATCAATAAATTTGAACCATGCCTGTTTCTAATTCATAACCTCTGTTTGTGTTGGATGGATCTGTGCTGTACATGTGTATTATGTAATGTATAGGTAAACTTGATGGACGACTGTCTGCAAAACAAATTGCACCACAGAGATAGTGACATTGACGCTAGTAAAACAACAATATCTCCTACTCCTTAATTAGAATTTTTTGATGACTAATGTGAAACCTGGAAGAAAAATAATCCTAGAGTTGTAAAAACAGTTAGGACTGAACAAATGTTTTCTGACAGATATTGAAATGTTTAGATTTACATTTACCAAGTTAAAATATAAAAAAAAATTTCTAACTGGAGTAGATAATAGAGACATGTAAAAAAAAAAAAAAAAAAAAAAAAAGAACAATAGACCATTTTATTTTTTTGTTTTGAACCGGATCATTTTTTATATACATTCATTTGTTATATACAGTTATTGTGAACGGTGCATGTGATGCTCATCAGTCCATTGATTGATTCTCACACCAGACTCCAGATCAGCTGCAAGGATGTAAGTCTGTGATTTTCAGTACAATAAATATGATTATGTAGTATTTGTAACCTTGTATGATAATTAATATTCTGACACCTCTGTGCTTTATCTGTCTGTCTATCCGTCTGTTTCTGGTCATCTCTCACTAAAATATGGAATATGTCTGTCTTCTTTTTAAGGATTTTTTTTTTTTTTGTTAATCACTATGTTTTGTTATATTCCATTGTTTGCCATTGTTTAAATCAGCTTTCTATCACTGATATCTGGAGTTTGCCCTGTTTTGGCTTATTTTGTTTTAGTGAGTGATCTTGCTTTGCATGTATTGCATTGTAGGTCTAATAGATAGATAGCTAGACACTTTACAATTAAGATGAAAAAAATAAAATAAAATGTATTAGGTTATTGTAAGGTATAAATGGAATAAACTAATGATGAATGCTGTGAGTACATAAAGTGATAATAAGGATGATAAGCATCATTATTTAACCAGTCCAACTACTTATTTCACTTTAACGTCTCTTGTCTTCTGCAGAGAATGGAGCTGTAGTCTAATGTCCACAGCAGGGCATTTTGTTGACAACTCACCGCCGAACCACTCAGAGGAGATGTTCTGCAGCAAAGTGAAAGGAATGCAGAAGAAAGTGATGAGCAGGTCGCTGACCGCCAGAGAGCAGATGAAAATATCGGTGGCCGTCTGTATCGCCCGTTTCTTCACAACGATGTAGATGACCAAACTGTTTCCGGTCAGAGCCAGGACGAAGATGACCACGTACATGACCACGAACGTGGTCTTGGCGCTGTTCGGCAACTCGGGGATGTAGACGAGCGGCTGGATGTTGTAAGTGTTGATGAACTCCTGGCGGCTCAAGTTGTAGTACTGGAGCATCTCCTGCAGCACTTCTGGAGTTATTTTGGTGGTCCCCTGTCCCGAAGCTGCCGAGGATGCTGAGGATGCTGAAGATGCTGCCATGCTGGTGTTCACTCAGCGCTGAGACTGAGACTCAGCTCGGGAGAGAGAGAGAGAGAGGGGGAAAAACCTGGAGGATGGCTGGAATGGCTGGAGGATGATGTGCTCCTGAACTCCAACAAGACTGTTACTGTTAATAATGCTGCTGCTGCTGTCTCCCCCTCCCTCCCCCCCTCTCTCTCTCTCTCTCTCTCTCTCTCTCTCTCTGTGTGTGTACCTGGTATCAGGGATGGACTGGGATAAAAAAAAAATTGGCAGCCCACCAGGTATTGATGGAAAGACAATGAAGCCTATGAATGAAAACAAACTTTCTTGTGCCAATGCCTTGTTGGTGTATTTCTACTTGTCTAATAAACTTAAACCTACACCATCCTGCCATTCTATACGGTGCTTAGAGGAAACTGAAAGGCTGCCTGGTCTAGTTTGTTGATGAATATTGTAATGAATAAGTGACAGATTTAGTGATATTTTCTTAGACTATTTAGACTATACAGTAATTATATTACTTTATATGGTTACAGTACTGGTATCTAGAAACATGTGGGTAAATGTGTCATATACTCTATGCAGTACTTACTTAAAGGAAACCAAAAGGCTGCCTGGTCTTGTTTGTTGATGAACATGAAAATGAATAAATGACAGATTTAGAAACATGACAACCTTTAAAAAGTGAAAGGAGACAGAGAAAGAAAGATGAGAGAGAATAACACTTCATGGACTTACTTATATGGTTACAGTACTGGTATCATTGTCTGTGCATATACTCAATGACAATGCAGTTCTTACTTAGAGGAACCTTCTAAACAAACAGTGAACAATGTATGGTGGGATCCTGAAATTAGGATAGGGTTCAGATGTTGTGGGGACCTAAACCTGTTTACACAGTCACCTTATGGGGACAAAAATCAAGTCCCCATAATGTGAATTACTACATTTTAAGGTGAAGACGTGTTTTAAAGTTAGGCTGAGGTTCGGGTAATGTCCTCAGTTGATGGATCATTTATTCATGGGCTTTGATGACGCTATATGACTGTAAATCTATTCACAGGACATGCTTCCCACATAATGGGAAATGCCTCTGTCTTACTAATTTATGTCGGTGGAACATGGGCCATACTGTAAAAAATAAATAACTGGAATTAACTTTCCCTATAACCAAGCAGCAAAAGTGGGCTATAGTCCATTGAAGACCAGTTACATTAACAGTGCATTCCCTTCAATGTTTATCATTTTATATTTTGTTTATTGGTTGTTTTTTTTAATGCACATAAGTAGGAAACTCAGAGGGGCTTACATGTAAATGGCAGTCAGTGTGTACAACAAGAGACACCCAAAGATCAGTGTCACATTTTGAAAATGACATGATAAATCAAGAGGAGGGTGTTAAAGTATGAATAATCTGGGGGTCATTTCAACTTCAAGTATGAACAATGGCAGTGGTTCTCAAACTTTTCATACCATTATCACCAATGTTAAAACACAGTGCTGTAAATAAGATAATCTGCTTTCTCATCATGGAATATGTTCTAGTGAAATTAGATTAAGATGGAACGAGAGATAAGGTGACAAATTATTATTATTTGATTTATTATTATTATTATTATTTTTGACACTCTGATCACATACTCATATACAGTAGAACAATATTTCTGATTTTCCTCCAAGTACCACTTGGGGAAGCGCATGTACCACTGGTGGTGCACATACCACAGTTTGAGAACCATGGAACTATGGCATTCTGATTGTACAGAATTATGTATTTGACAGCCGGACAGAGAACTAGTACGACTAATAATAACGACCACTACTACTAATAATAATAAAGATAATGATTTTTTAATAATAAGACAGGGACACAAAGGGTTGTAGTGGCAAACATTGCTGCCTTGCAGCAAAAGTTTCCATGTTTTCCCTCATGTGTGTGCGTTTTGTACATGGAATCCATTTTCCCTCTACAGTCTAAAAACATGCAGCAGGGTGAATTGAACAGTCTAATTAGAATGTGAGTGAATGGTTGTTTCTCTCTGTGTGTTTGTCCAGCAATGGACCGGCGACCTGTCCGGGGTGTGACTATGTCAGCTGGGATTGGTACCAGTGGCCCCCACAACCCTCATGTGGAGGGTAAAGCTGTAGCCAGGGAATGAATAATAATAATGAATTTATAGTAAATGCCTTTAAAAGCTGAAAAGCTTTAAAGTACAAAGTACTTTACAAAAATAAACTTTGTAATCTTGAGGTTTAAGCCTTGACTTGGTTACATAAAGACATAAAGGCCCAAACTGTGGATCATCTAGTTGCATCTGTTGGCAGCCTGTGTTGTGTTCATAGTCTTTGGCAGCTTGTTTCTGTTAATCAATGAAAAACAAGGACACTGTCAATCAAACTAACATGCACCTGTTTCAGTATGTTGAGTCTGACTCTAAAACCTTTTAATTTCCAAATTAAAACAGCCTCTGGCTGTTCGCACATAAAAATCTACATTTCTGTGAAATCTACATCTGTGTCATCTATGGTGTACATGAAGTTTGGACTATAATCATTATCTGTAGCCACACCAACCGACTTGCAAACAAACCAGTGCTTTATTACAGGTTGTATATATAGACATGGACAAATTTGGATGAAATGTATAAAGGCAGCCCTGTGATGGACTGGCGACCTGTCTAGGTTGTACCCTGCCTCTCGCCCTATGTCAGCTGGAGTTAGGCACCAGCACCCCCCCGCGACCCTCAGTGGATAAAGCGGTAGAAAATGAGTGAGAGTGTATAAAGGCAATGTTTCTTTTTTTTTCCTGAAAAGTTTCTAATTGCAAGTTGAGGAGCTGCGAAGTTTGAAGGACAATGTCCTTTGGAGTTATGAAAAAAAAAACACAACATTTTATCATCTCTTTGACTTTGAATGTTTAGTCTACTCTATATATATATATATATATATATATATATATATGTTATGATCTACGCTTAGGAATATTGTCAAACTAAGATTGCTTTGCTTTGTTGATTATTTAATTGAACAATAATTCATATAATTCAGCAGCAGGACCAAGCCAACTGTTCTGCTTACACAAAACACCAAATTTGACCTTTCTGCAGCATCCAATCTCTTTTATGATTGATTTAAATTGGAAGGCAGACTGTTGCTGAAAATCACATTTCAGCAACAGGTCAAAGCAATTCAATTCAGTGATGAACAGATAAAGAAAACATTTGATTTACACCTTAGTGTCTGGATAAATCACAATGTAGAAATAGTTCAGAAAAGTGTTGTGGCCCTAAAACATTCAGCACTTTGTGAACCAGAAATTTGGAGTCCCATGTCAGGGTTGATGAGGTTGGAAATCTGACTTCAAAATACAAGTGGAACACAGCATTAGTCCTTCAATCCCTCTTAAAGTTGTAATACACTGACAATGTATCTCAACTAATCTTGAATAACATTATTGTTATTCAGTTATTGTTTGGGGAAAAAAAAACAGATTTGTAACAAATCCTTGAAAAAAAAAACAGTAGTAATATGAATGTTTTCTTGTATTCACTCATTATAATTTTTATTATCTACATATCCGTTTTAGTTGATTTTGCATTCATTTGTCTCTGTGCACAGATGCCATTGTTTTTGTGTGCTTGCGGTCTCCTAGCAACAGATTCAACACAAAGATTTAAGCAGGCTTTCAGCAGGAGGCTGTATTCAGAGGTGTAAAGTGGTGGCTTCAAAATTGGAATTTCTTTGTCGATTTTTAAGTTAACACTAAAACTGTACATCTTTGAACCTATATATCCAGTACTCTCTGTGTTGCTTTTTTTAATTAGGTTTTAGTTTTGAGCGTGTGGTCACAACTTTGTGAATTTCAAAGACACTGATTCATAAGGAACCCAGATTTTTATTTTTTAGGTAAATATGTCAGTAAGCTCACAGTCCCAGGGGACGGCAGGAGAGAGGAGTCACAGCCAAACTATTCAGGTGCCACTAACCCCAGAATTTACCAAGACTCTGCCGAGGAGCAGTGCACGCTTCGGGACATTGAGCCATCACTCATTCTTCTCCCGACACAACCCTCATCCACACAGAGTAAGGCATATTCAAGGTAAGCGGACTGGTATTTCCCTCTACACACAGCATATAACAGAATGCACAGAAAATGTAAATCATATACTGTGTCTTTTCATCATTTTACCCTTGACAAAAAAAAAACAATCATATTGTCTCACAATATGATTTTTAAAGCATATGTTGATATGGGTGTGTTTGTGTGTGTGTGTGTCGGTAAGAAGACACGATACTTTTATTGTCATACAAAAGAACCTTGGTTGGCAGCTCACAGACAAATATATATATATACTGTATGTAAACAGGTTTTCACAATGAAAGGGAAATGGTGTGTAAAGTGTTCATTTTGTTGAGGATGTGTTTCTGTGCTACTTTCCCAGGTAATTGTATTATGTCAATTGTCATTTGTTGTAAGACAAATGTCAACTGTCTTAATTTCAGAAAACTGCCAGAAAAATATCTGTGAATGCAGGTAATTAATTAGATCAAGTACATTTAGTTTAAATTCCCTCAGTATTTTAAGTTCCCTTTAAACATAAAAGTGTTAGTCCTGCTCCAATTAGCACCTGGAAAAGCATTATGATGCATGAAAGGGTAACCCACTTAATTGGCAAAAGGTTTCTCAGAAAGATGTCACATGTCAAGGATTAGCCAGCCGGCCAGGTAAACTGCTTATTCTTGCAGGGTTGCAAGGGGAGACGGTCTGATCGTTTTGAGTGCCTTACACTTACTGTGTACCTTGTGAATATCATGACTTTCTCTTCTTGTTTTCTCCACAGGGCTCAATGGAAGACCTGTGTGTATGGTGAGAGATGACTGGTTTGTCACGTCATCCTTATTTCCTCATCCACTTCTCAAGAGCAATGTACTCAGGAACGTAGCTTTCCCACTTGTCAGTGAGAACAAAAACAAGTCAGGTAGGCTGTGTGTGCATATGATTATGCATTGTGCCCGGTTTATCTCCTTATTATATTTCTTAGTTCTGTCCCCAAATAGTCTCACTGAGCTTTAGTGCATTAATAGCATTCATTTACACTTTTTTCACAGCCTTGTTTTCAGAGGCTTGGAGGGATGAACTTAAAGACCTTGCTAAGAGAATCAGTTTGTCTTCTCATGCACAAAGGGACAAAAAACAGGTGAGTCACCCAAACAAACTCAATTAAATAAAAGCAACATGTCCCAACTGGATATATCAGGGCCAACCATTATTTTTTTCATTCTTCATGGGAGGCACAATTTAGAATAAACTTGGCAGTTGGCAAAACATTTATTTGAAAAAAAATAGATACAACAGAACATTTCTTCTACAAAGCAATGTCTTTTTAATGATCATAGCAGTGTGATAGCTGTATTTATTGCTATTCAAATAATTAATTGTGGTTCCACAAACAGCCCTACAGAGTCACAAAGGCAGCAGAGCCTTAGCTTTAGGTACATATAAAATGTTTCTATTCTTTATATGCTGACATTAATGAATTTGCGAATGTATTCCAGGAGCAACCAGAGGGAGAATTTCCCCGTCGGAAGACACAGTACTCAGCTGAAACAGGGAGAATCATTCCTCCACCCACAAAGTCTTACCAGCGCAGATTCCAATCACAACACCCAGTTTATCCTCAGCCCTTTCATGATCAAGAACTCATGGTAACATCCTCCTCTGCTGGTCATGGGGTCACTTTTGTGTCACTCAGTGGATTATGGGGTTGAAATTACACACACATTTTTTTGTTTTTTGTTCTAATAATAATAATAATAATAATAACAATTTTCTGGCTGGCTGGGCATTGTGAGGTGTCATATTGTCCTCTACACTTGGAAGATCTTTACATTAGTTTGTAGTTCTTAACTGCTGTCTGACATTCTTAATCACAGTTGTTCGGTGCATTTGCTTTGTTGTTGGAAAAGTTTCCCCTGAGTTTCAATCCCTAACAACATATAGATTTTCTGTGCCTTGTGTGCTACAAAGATGCCTCTTTGCATTTCTAAGCTGACAGTGGTATGGTTGACTGACTGTATTCTTGTCAGGTGTTGGAGCTTCTTTGTCAGATCCTGCAGACTGATTCTTTGTCCACAGTCCAGCAGTGGCTTCTGCTTGCAGGTCAGAGGGGTAAGATGACGTTCTGCATACACTTTTTCCATAAATTGAAAAATGCTGAAAAGTACATGGCAAGAGCATTTATTTTAAATGCATCCAACAATGGCTAGTAATAGTAGCAGCCTACAGCACAGTAGCTATATTTATGTACATGTGAAATTTTTATTCAGTCCAAAACTTCACTGTTTACATAGACATACTGTAAACATAAGCAATTATGATATACACTCCAATCCAATCCACTGATGGAATAACCTGGTCATTCAGTATATTCAGGTAGTCAGCTGACCTCATTCTTTGGATACATAATGTTGCTGAACCTGGACTTGACCAACTGCAGCAACCCCAGATCATTGCACTGCCCCCACAGGCTTGTACAGTAGACACTAGGCATGATGGTGCATCACTTCATCTGCCTCTGTTCCTACCCTGGTGCACCCATCACTCTGGAACAGGGTAAATCTGGACTCATCAGACCACATGACCTTCTTCCATTGATCCAGAGTCCACTCTTTATGCTCCCTAGCAAACTGAAGCCTTTTTCCCTATTGGCCTCACTGATTAGTGGTTTTCTTAGGGTTACACAGCTGTTCAGTCCCAATCCCTTAAGTTCCCTTCACATTGTGCATGTGGAAATGCTCTTACTTTCACTATTAAACATAGCCCTGAGTTCTACTGTTGTTTTTCTTACGATTTGATTTCACCAAACGTTTAAGTGTTGCCGATCACGATCATTCAGGATTTTAATCCGACTACGTTTCTTCCTCAAAAACGATGGTTCCCCACTTTCCTTCCAGGTTTTAATCATGTGTTGGACAGTTCTTAACCCAGTTTAGGTAGTTTCTGTAATCTCTGGATGTTTTCTCTGCCTGATGCATGTCAATGTTTTCAGCCTTCTCAACCAGACTAACATCTTTTCCATGACCACAGGATGTGTCTTTCCACATGGTTGTTTAAGAAATGAAAAGCTACTCATTGCGTCAGTTGGGGTTAAATAGCTTGTTTCCAGCAGAAAGATAACCGCCCATGCAGTAATTATCCAATAGGAGGCTCTTACCTATTAGTTAAATTCACGTCACAACTTCTTTTTTTTTTTTTTTTTTTTTTTTTTTGGCCAGGCAGTTTATATTTATGGCTGAATTGTTCCTCTGATGATGTGTGATGTGTTGTACCCTCATACCCTCAGAGAAAGACCTGGTGATGGGGATGATCAAACAAGCTCTGGATGGAGTCAACCTCTCACACTATCCCCAGCCAAGCTTCCAGCACCAGGCTTTTAATCCTGGTGTATCTCCACCACAGTATGGGCCATCAGTGGATCAGCCATGGAGACAACCACAGAGAACCTGGTCAGGATGATATCTAACTTTCTGCTACGTGTGTTCAGGAATTTCCCAGGCAAATGCATTAAATGATTGTATGTACCTCTCTAGCTCCAAGCGAATGAGTCGAACTGACAACAACCCTGGTAAGGCAATAATCTTGCAAATAATCTTGTCTTATAAGTAAATAGATGCATTACAACTGTATTATAAATGTCCTTGTATGATTCTTACCTAAGTGTGTTTTTCCAGAGAGGATTGGGGATGCAGAGGTCCTTGAAGTCCATGCAGGTGCTACAAATCAGCTTCAAAACCATCCACTTTAGTGCACACAAGTGTGAATATCTTGATGATCATCCACGCTGATGAGCGTGACATGTGTAGATGATATTTTAGAAAAACAAGCCAATGAAATGCCAATTGCAGTGGAATTCATAATTACAAAATGCATAATACCTGCTGAAGGATTGTGTTTTCAAAGTTGTATAATCGCTGAAAAAAGTGAAAAATATTCTCTATTCTGAAATCATTTTACACTGAAGTTTGTTTCCAAGATGCCAAGATTCTGCCCATTTTATGTTTTCATATCGTAACTGAAGTCTATGAGAAATGTGTTGATTTAGTGACATTAAAACGATAGATGCAGGAAGGTCAGATGCAAAAGTGTCACTTCTGTTAACAAATTGCTGGTTGAGTCTGCAGCAGAACCGATTTGTTTCATGAAAAAGAGCTTCAGAGCATCCTGGCAGGATATAGATATGGTGTTGGTGTGAAAAATATTACACAGTACTTCAGCTTGACTTAAATTATGCATGAGCTCCTTTTCTACTGGATAAAATGTTCAGATTAAGTTGCACACCTTTTGTAGGAGTTTATCACATTGCAGATGACGGCGAAGTTGAAGGAATCAAATCTGTCTTGACCTAATCATGCAGCTGCAGAGAGAGTCAAATGCCACAGTAGCAGGTGTATACATTATAACAATTAAAATGCCACAGAGGAAATACTCCAATCTGACAAAAAAAATAGATTAAACAACAATGATGCCGCTTTTTTTTGGAAAATAGCAGTGGTTGTGATATGAAATGAGTGATTAAATATTGTATGATTTTCATGTTAATGACAGTCAGCATTTTTTTAAGCTGTCAAATATGAGAGTGAAGATATGTGGATGTGTGGCCTGTAATGAAAGATTAATTTCACAGCGACACAATAACGGATATCATCCTGCCTCCGATATTATTTTAATGGAACATTAACAGCATGGATGAATACAACAGTGGTAATGTGACCTGTGTTTAAAAGCCTGAGCAGGTCTGCGTTGTCAGGATCAGCAATGAAAAATGATTTGCATATGTGTTTAAAGTATGAATTCTGGTGTCTGTTGAATGTGGAGCCATTAGACAATTAAAAAACTGATTTATGGCACTTCAATAATCTGGAGTGCTGCAATGGGTCAGTGAAAGGTCACATTAGACCCACTGTGCTCTGCCACATTTGCATCAGTACCATTGTGCAGTGGGTTCATTTGCTTCATTGCAATGCTCAATCCCAGGACCCACCATTCAAGTATCACGCACACCATTCAAGTATCTCTCCAACCCCTAATCTATGTACTTATACTGAAGACATGTGACTTCCTTTCTTGGTATCATTTAAATAAGTGCTTCCCAACATTCAGATGTTTGAGACACCTAAAATATTGAGGACCATGGTCAGATTTGTACCATTAGAAGAATGCAGCCTAACATTGAAGTAATCAGAACATTTTGTTTTTATCAAAATTACCAAAGAATCGCAATATTGATTAAAATCTTTTTTTGTAATTAAATTGTAAATTTTGTAATTAATTGTAATTAAAATGTGAACAATATGGAAAAGAAGATTATACTGGATATTCAAATGAATTAGGTAAATGGAAGAATTCTTATAAATCAGTTTGTTCGTTGCACCATCAAGTGGAGCCGCTAGTGCCATGTTATAATCATATAATAATAGAATAAAAATAAGCTGCGAAGGACTATGAAAACTAGATATATCTGGCACCAAAATGTCGAAAATGTAACATAAGGTAAATGAAATTTACAGTACAGTCTGTCTCCTACTTTCTCTGCAGCCTCACAGCAGGAGTCTGCTCTTGTTTCTGTTCTTCCTCTCTACTTCATTTCTGAATTTTTAATTGAAGATTTAAGTGGCAGAGCTTTTCTCTGTTTTTGCATTTGAGTTAAGACACATTTTCAATTTTCATGAAAGTCTTTGGTTCTGCTTTTCATCCTTTACTCTTTTTCATCCTTTTTTTTAATGAATTTCAAGACATTCATTAAAAAATAAGTAAAGTTGATATTGGTGGACTTGTCCAGCTTTGGGAAAGAATTTGACTTGTGATGTGTGTTCATACACACAATCAGAAGTTTGTTCAGTACAGCAGAGGCCTTAAATACCATCGTGCTAGTCTCAAAAACAGTCCTTGCCATGTCTCGCCCCTGGTGGCGTGACCGCAGTTTGAGGTTAGCTGGCCTGGTCAGCAGGTGAAGTTCAGCATTCACGTCATGAATCCTTCCCACAAGGACACCTGTTGGCTCTGGGCGATAAGAGGCAGCTGTTTCTTGAGGCTCTATCAGCAACGAGGCAGCATTGAGAGGAGACAGAGGGGAGGCGCTGGGCCCTCAACCGAGATACCACAGTTACATGCCTCTACACACACATGCATCACTAATCTGACTCATATCATATGAGGAGAGACAGATGGCGCTCTTCCAAAAAAGAGACAGAGATGTTGAAAATACAGATAAGTGTGTCTCCCCAAATTCCAAAGATCAACTCAAGTCACTATCAAGAGGCAGATTGTGTTATTACACAACAGTAATAATTATTTAAACAGTCGATATTAATAGTGTGTTAAATGTTTAAATTCCAGTCAAACCACCAGTGTTTCTGGACATTATAATCACATCATCCTTGTTTCCATAGCAACATAGAAAACTGTTTTATGAAACAGTGTGACATTAAAAAGAAAAGTAGTTTGTCTTTGACTGATAGGTGAAGAATGAATGAGCAGTTAAATTAAGTAAAATCACGCAGCTCAGTTTTTGCGTTAAACGAAACTACAGAACAAAGGAAAGCATTATACCACATTTTGTAAAAAAGTGTAGTCAATAAATCTGTGAAATGAAACTTTAAATGAACAAATTAGTTACTGACCAAAACTGACTGTCTTTACATAAAGACAGAGAGGGCAGAGAGTGGGAGAGCAATGAATTCTGGGAATTAACAGAAATGATATTCTAATTCTTTGTGTTTTCTCTGTGTAAACCCCACAATTATCATTTGAAGAGGCACATTATGTGGATGATTATTAACCCTTTGGGAGTCAAAGTTTTCATTTAACAGTGACATGTTACTCAACTCAGCTCCAGGGTTTTGGATTTTTCACAATAAGAGAAAGGAAAAGGCCCCTATATTTAGAACAAAGCTAAACATTAAGTTCATGTCATTTGTTTTGTTCGATGTTACTTTGAATCCAGCTTTCGGAGCTGCACTTATCAGTTGGCTGTAGCCATAATATACAGCATTAGACACAATACAGACATGCGTGTGAGCAAGTTAATCTGGAAACGTGAGCAAATACTTGTGACACGACCCTAAAATACATTTAATTATGAAATAAATTGGACATTGTTGTAAAACTGATTAAAAGATGACATTATGGGATTTAAAATAAATAAATAAATAAATAGACAAAGTCAGTATCAGTTTCTTGCATCACAGTCAGAAGAAATATATAATTTATTTATTATATATTATATAATTTCAAACTTTAACAGACACCTGCTGCAGACATAAGCTACTGATTTAATACACATGAGTTAAACCTCTTATATTTTATTGTTACAAAGGCATTGAACATTATCTATGATTATGGTTGCCCTAACCATCACAATATTTTCCATCACTTTTGAGATGATCATTTTCTTGACTCGCTTTATTTTGCAGGTTTTAAAGCGAAATGCCACTGTATTTATGTTGACTTGCTCACTTCTGTTTCTCACTTGGAAACCTGTAAAGGATACACATACTTCTTGCCACGTTTAGATTTTAGTGTTTTGATTGTTATTTTGCACTGGAGCTTTGTGTATTGTGACCATTTACATGAATAACCCATTATCAGCCACTCTTTATCAAGTAGCTTTTACTTAATAAGATCTTTGATGCGTTGAGTTTTTGAGAAACCAGATCATGATTAGTCATTAGAATTTTCAGATTCTGATTTAAATGTTTAATTTAATTTAATTAAAATGTTCAGACATGCTTGTTGCACCTTGTAGAACTGCAGGCTCAATTTCTGCAATGTGTTTGATTCAATCCAAAAATGATAAGATTTGAAAGTCTGGTCTTTTATTCACTCTGCTTTAAAATGTTTTACATCTTCATATGTGGTTTCATAAAAAGAGAAAGGTGAAGTACAGTTTGTACTGTGAGAGTTCCCTCACACCATCCTCTGCTTCGGTGACTAAACCTCCTGTCAAGTGTGACCTTCAAAACAGAATTCAGACCAGTTCCTATCTTCTTCTCTGGGCCTTATCTCAATGGAACGTCCTTCGTGGGCCATATAAAGGCCAGACCCAAGCTCTTTTACTTTGCTGTCACTGCCAAAGTCAACCAACATGCTGCCAGCTGTTGTGAAGCTCTGCTGTGGAATCTCCTACCCACACCTGAGGAGTATGGCAGGTAAACGCTCTCCCTGATCCGAGGATGTAAACTTTGAATCGCTTCATGCACAAAGGTGCCAATCTGACTCTTCCATCTGCTCGATTTTCTCCTTTTGCAACACTTACACTGCTCACTCTCACAGCACTGCAGCGCACAGCTGTGGCAGTGATAGGCCAGGAGATCACATGCATGCAGCGATGGGGCCAAAATCAACACCGAGGAAAAGCACATGCGGGTTTGAATTCCAAAGGTAATATCATTGTTCTGATGGTTTCTTAGACATGTTCAGAGTGATGCACAGTACTGTGCAAGAGTCTAATGAGGCCTTTAGATTTGTTGTTTCAGTAAAGCTTTAATGACCTTATAAAATTATTTCCTCAATCTTAATTAGAATATAGCCCGGAAAATATATACAGTATTTTTTATTACATTTAGTGTTCATTATTTTAGTATGTAAACCCTGGCTCTTTAAAACTATTTTAGGAATTATATTTAGGAATTATATTTATCAATGTTGAAAATGGCTCTTATGATGGCTGCCTGGGATTAACCTGACTCGTTTCATAGCTAATATTATTCATTCATGAAATAGTAACACAGGTTTTACCAATCACATGAATTAGCTTTCCGCTCGAGCTTTTAGGGAGCCAGGGCCCTGCTATTGTCCAAGTGTAAGTGTATTCTTTTCCTAAAAATGTTGTTATTTGAAAAGTGCATACATGTCTCCCAAGGCTTTTGCACAGAATACAGTATCATCTAAAACAACTTGGAATTGCAATTTTGCAGAGCCCAAACCAGAAGATGGAGAGCCACTATTAGCACAAAAGGGTCAGTTTTTCTATGTACAACAAGGCCAGCAAGCAATGAGGAAGGCTCTGAGGATGTTGGAGGACAAAGATGGGTGGAAGATTGAAATCAAAGAGGTAATGTCTGAATACTTGAGGGTTTTAATAACACTAGTGCACTCTGAAATACCATGTATATATATATATATATATATATACATCATGTCTGTTTGTATGTTGATTCTTTCTAGAGCAATGGGGATGTAATATTGAGCAAAGTGATGCCAGGGGACAGGAAAGTGTTCAGGTTGGAGGCAGACCTGGAGGCCAGTGTGGACGAGCTCTATGACCTTCTGTTTGCCAGAGTGGAGGAGATGCACGAGTGGAACTCGAGCATACAGCATATCAAAGTGAGCCGCAGCCCCTTCAATACTTCACAGGGGAAATGCCGCATGATTGATTTACAAACGGATTTAATTTTTATTTTTCTGTCATGCACAGAACATATACCCAGCCCAAGTGAACATGTGAGACACCATTATTTAAGCATGAATTACAAATAAACTCTCCGGAGTGTTTTCTTCCATACATTAGTAGGTAGCCAAATTGCAGCCAGTCCACTGTATCATCGTCAGTGCACCAGAACATTTCTGGATTTGGAACAGTCATTTCATTCACTGTAGGAATTCTTACCTCATTTAAATGACGACAATAAAGAAGAAAGTGTGACTCATTTTGACTTAGTTCACACAATGATCATTAACTTCACTTATATTAACTTCTCATCTGAAGACTCATCTACATTTGGTAAATAATGTCATCAACTGTGAAGCTGTAACCTATAAATATTTTATGTGAAGGTTATTTAATGTATGCCCATGAGAACATTCAGTCATATGAGCTCAGTTTAAAACCCATTTCACCTTGCTAGATCTGTAATTATAGATATTAAGGTTTCAATTGATTCCTGAAGTCCAAGTGGCGTTTTATATATACGAATGATCTCTTTTATGTCTCTTGTTGTAGGTTCTGAATCGCGTTGGACCTGACACAATCATCACTCATGAGGTTTCTGCTGAGAGAGCGGGAAATCTAATCGGCCAAAGGGATTTCCTGAGCGTCAGACATAGTTGCAAACTAAAGTCCAGTGTTTATCTTGGAGGAGCAGCCATTCACCTGGAGTCGTTCCCACCTCAGGCAGGCTTTGTGAGGTAGGACTAAAGCTCTTTCCCAAATGGGCCATTAATCTTAATGGGTTGAAATATATACAGTACTGGGGGAAAAAATGGCTTAGGCCGTTAGATTTGTTGTTTGCTGTTGGTGGTGTTGTTTTGCAAACCTATAATAATCATACATTTAATTTATTTGTCAATGCAGAACAACTTGTACTTTTAAAAAAATAAAGAAAAAGCTATATTAGTACACGTTGTATGAAATGCTGACAGCTTGCTAACACTATATAAGACCAACTGCCAGTCACATCATTCCAATCTAAGTGATCACAGAATATGACAAGCATACAAACACCAAAGCCCTAAGTATGTTAGTGCCCTAAGGCTTTTTTTGCGTAGTATATGCACATTTCTATCATAGGATGTGTGAGTCAAGTCAAATTTAATTTTATAAGTTATGTAATGCTATGTTACTTAGCTGCTTAAAATGCAGGTTTATTCACATGTGCCGGTATACCAGACTTAAAGTCTGTTGTCTTGGTAACAGCTCTAATGGGCATTGTGACATTTTGACTTATTTGTGAAAATGAGCATGCTGTGCACATGCCATACCATGATATACACCCTTAATTGATTTCTATACATTGATAACCATGTGGTGATGTAATGGAGTGTAGAAATCTACAGTATATTGTGGATAAGCTTATTTTTTCCTCTTTACAGAGCTGAGGATGGACCAACATGCATCATCATACAGGCTCTGAATGGGGACACGAAAAAAAGTCACTTTACATGGCTTCTCAATATGGACGTTAAGGTAAAAACTGCTGCAGACTCGACTGTGTGCAATATTCACATATTGCCATAAATGTACTTTTTTTAAACATCTGCATTGAAGCTTCTCTCTATGGTGCTTAAGGTAAACAGGAAGCTTCTTTTAAGGTTTCTGTCAGAATTAATATTCAGCTTTGACATTAAACACAATCATAGTGTGATATGGGAATTTAAGGTAAGGCTGGGTACAGAAAAGGAATAGTCCTTTTTTTCACAGTTAAGTATGCTCGTGACTAAGATAAGGAGCCGGAGGTGAACCAAGAAATGTCACTTTATTTGACAGGATTTTGAAAGTCTTGTTGTGATTGTACATGTTCTTCTTTTTCTTTTCTGTTTTCCCTACCACTTCTGGAGAGTTAATTAGTTCATTCTTAACCTTGACCTACAGTAATAGTTGAACAAAATAATCATAAAGCTGCTTTACAAAGTACACCTGTTGAGTTTGAAGAAAGTGCGTTTCTAGACTTAAGTTTGACCTTAAATTAGCAACTAATTTATTCTATTTAACATTTCTATTATGTATCCTGTATAATATGGTTTTTTTTAAAAAATCTTGTGGACATACTGTACATCATATTATTTGCTTATTTGAAGACTTAAAAGCATCTCTATAGGTAGGCCTATTTGCATATGAACACCACATACTGTACAGCAGGATTCTGTGGGTAGCTTATCGTTAAACCCTTTTATTCACCAATGTTGCCAAAGAACAATTTTGTGGACTAACAAAGGTATCTTTGTTGTCAGGGCTGGCTGCCAAAATCCATTGTCAATCAGGCTTTGCCCAGAGAACAGCTTGATTTCACCAGAAACCTCCGTAGACATCTCACAGCGAGCGCCACCCAGGGCTGAGTCTCCGTGACACGCAAACGCAGCAGCAGCTCCCTGTCATCACTCAGAGGGGAAAACTGGCAGACGGAGGCATGGTGACAGGCTGCCTCCTCAGAAGAATGCTGTCCTTTAAGTGAGTGCTGAAGCGCTGCCTAGAGGAGAAGCTGTGCTCAAAAGGCTGTTCAGAGCACAGCAGGCGCCGAACGGTGTCAGCAGTTGGGGCCAGCCTAGCAGGAGAATGTGGAGACTCTAAATAGGAATTAAGGTCTAGTGTCACTCCTCTGTTGACACCAGACTAACTGCACTCTGCAGATGAATGGACAAAGTTAATAAAATACTACATGTGCACACTTTTTCATACTCTTGACTCATTTTCATCCTTCACTTCACCGCGTGAAATTACAAATAGCGAAATCTCTAGTGCCTTTTCTCAACCCTCGACTCAATTCACACTGAATAAACATGTTAATGGAGGATTTTGATCTGTCTGTAAAAAAAAATAAAAATAAAAAAATCAGTTACAGGAGCTTTTACAAATGTTTCTTCATGCAGCCACGCATATCCACCTCATAGATACACACAAGCAATAACAGTAGGCCAATGAGAATACAATGAAATAACAACAATAGTCCTTTCAAATGTCTTTTACTTTGTTCTCTTAAAAATTCAATAAATATTAACATTTAAAGCTTTCATTCACGTATGTATATACAAGAACTATACAATTCATTATTGATGTTACGAACTGCGATGCAGGAACGGTGTGAGAAACCAGTCACTAGACTTATATCACCGGTGTTTTTCCAACTGCAAAGCAAGACTTTTCATAACTTGAAATTTACACTATATACACTATTTGAAAAATATATCAGTTACAAAAAAAATCATAATGTGTTTCTTTTTTTTTTTCCCAAAATATTTTTGATTTCAAGATTTAAGTAACTGACTGAGGGTTATCCTCACTGCTGATCACCATATATATAATGAATGTGAACAATTTAAAAGAAAAGAGCACCAGGGACAGACATGCCATGTTACCCACTGCCAAGTGTGAGGACAATGAAGTCTGGAGTGTGCCAATAAAATAAACACACAGTTTTAACAAGTGATCAAGGTTTCTCAATGTAAATGCCATTTTAGCTGGTTGTCTGGCAACATCACAGAGAGTCTGGGAAGTCACTGTGATTGACTGTTGTTTTACAGAAAGTATCGCAGTCACATCACAAGTTTCAAATACCTTGAAAACCAACTCTTGTTTTCACAAAAGGTGAAAAAATTAATTAGTAAATTCACATAGCTTTACAGCTACAGCTCGTAACATTTGGGGTAGAATTGTTGTTGCTGATAGGGTTATTACTTTGCCTCTGTTTGGTCAACATGAAATATCTAAGATTATTTTTATGCTGTCAAACGGCTGAAAGGTTGAGGCAGCGTTTTTGAGCAGTAGAATTCCCTTTTGGAACTACTGAGTCATACTCCAACCAGTTTGCGGCCGCCTGTCTGTACTGATGCGATGTCTTGACATAAAACTAAAATCACTTCCTGTGTGGAGTGCAGAAATGTAGCCTTGTGTCAAAAAATCTTAACACTGCTACACTGACAAATGAGGCTGATCAGATTATAAGCACAATGCGTGATCTCATTTGACAGTGGTTTGAACGTAATGTTTGAATGTATCCATGGTGATGATGATCATTATCATTGTTGATGTTATTGTAGTAGTAGGAGTAGTTTGGTCCAAACAACCTTAAAGAAAATACTTTTACAGCTTACTAGATTAATGGGTGCACTGTTTGGCCATCTGTGACAAGCATGTTAAATTGTGAAAAATTGAATCATTTGACAATTTAATTAACATTAAATAAAAAAAAATCATTTCATTAAAGCCTAAAAATGCAGGCTTTAAAGGAATAGTTTCAACTTAAATTAGACCATTAAGGATAACACTAAGAAATGTGTTAATTGAAAGCAGATCACTGCTATACCCTGTACATATTTTAATGACACACTTAAGACTCCATAGATGGCACTGCACCTTATAAAAACCATGGCCTTTGACTTCATGTCATTTTCACAATAGCAGTTCAATAGTAGTTCTAATGCACTTGGAAAAAAAAACATGCTTACACTACTCTACACAGATAAAAACATGAACATAGCAATGCAGTCATCACATTTTGAAACATGTCTTGTAGTCGTTTTAGTTTACAGCATCTTCATTTTGACAACCTTTTTTTATTCCTTCTGTTTCTTTTTTTTTTTTTTAGGGCAGAGCGATGCCTCACGCAGATCACTCTGCCCTGAGGTTTGATGAGGTAAACATCACTTGTCAGTTTACTGGCATGGACAAAAACAAAAAAAAAACAAAAAATAGAAATAGAAAAAAAAAACTATTTGCAGCAGGTCCATTTGATGCTGCTGAAAACATGAGCTGATGTGTCTGACGGTGTCACTGAGCAGCATGTTCACTACATCACTCACTGCTTGTTATTTCTGAGATGACAGGGTGCTATGACTGAAGTCCCTGTTGGATCCTAAATCGTCCCTTCTTGACTTGGCAGTGACTGGGCCTAAAGTGCTGTTTGGACTGTGTTCTTTAGCGGCACCCGTGTTGGAGTCTGCTGTGGGCCGTGCTGGCTCTGGAGGTAGAAGAGGCCCCGGGTTTGAGTCTCCCTTTCCAGCTATGAGTAAGGAGTTGCTGGTGGGAACCTGGGCCAGAGCAGCACCTGTAGATGACGAGGATTCAGCAGCGGTGGCAGTGGTTGGCGCAGGGGCAGTGGACCACAGCCGTCTGCTCATGGGTTTAGTGGTTTGTAGAGGATTGTGGGTGGTGGCAGGTAGAGGAGCTTTGGATGATGAAGGTTGAGATGGTAAGGAGGGCTCTGGTTCAGCTGAGAACACCGGAGTGTTTTCTATGTCTGGAGCATGAGTGGCAAAGGGTTGCTTCTTGTTGCAAGACTCACAGCAAAGCTTATTATATCCAGGAATGGAACAATAACGAGCCAAAACCTCCATTTGACAGAAAATCGATTTATCCCCGAGACATGGCTCGTCTTCCAATGAAAACAAAGATTACATCATTAGAGAATGACTGACAAAAAACCTTGTCTTTGAAGATCGCAAAGCTTGATCAGTGTGATTATTTCTGAGTGAAATGACACAATAACTTACTTGAAGATATTTTGTGGACAGGGTTGTCGGAAAACCTTTGGCGTGTCACCTCATCTTTTGTTGTGGAATTGACAATAGTCTCAACACTGAGAGAAGACACAGGCTGTCCTGGTGTGTGAAACAAGAAATTAAAGAACTCCCTTAAAAAATGTAACTAGGGCAGTATAACTCAAGAAAGATTCTTCACAACCTTTTGCTACTGGAAGTTAACAAAAGGGTGCTGTGTGCTATTTACAGAACAAAGAGCACATAAATTTTATGTCAAGTATATCAACTTCTATTAGAGAACTGTTTTTAACTCATTTGGGTTTCAAAGTCACATTCCTACTGTTTTAATTTTGTTTAATATCTGTGTTTGACAATGTTAATGCCTTTACTCCTCTCCAGTTTAAATAAGGTTTGCATGAATGAATATATACACTCTATATACAACCTGTACTTCAGTTTCAACTCACTGCTGCACACGGCACTGATTGGTGGTTCCAGCCCTATCATGTGGGAGTGAAAACTTCACGAGTGCTTAAGTGCGTCAGTGTTTTCATAAATAGGTTAAAAAATCCTTCATTTTAGCAAATTTACCTGTATGTGCATGTATGTTGAACTCAGACAACAGGGGGTTTAGAGTTTTAACATAAACCTGCTAGTTTTATAAGTGTGCAGGTGACTAGTTGACAGACACAAGTAGGAATGAATTGCAATTCTAGTCCAGTCTTCACTTTAAGCATTATTTATTCAGTTTCTGACATTGTGACAGCTTTGTGGGTTTAAAAAGCCAATTTTTTTAAAAATATGGTTGTACACATTTAAACAAGTCTCTGATGTTGGGAGAAGCTGTCACTGTGAGATATCTATTCCTTGGTGAGATCAGATATGGTCTCTATCAGAAGCAGTTGACCGTGATGTCTCATGTGTGCAGAACCTCTATTGTCCCGTGTGAACTTCTGCTGTTTTCAGCTTTTGTACTTTGTACTTTGCAAGTGCTATGTAGCTGTTGTGCCTGGTGATAGAAAATGCTGCCCTGGGAGGGAATCAGGCAGAGAGGGTTGTGTGGGGCTGATAGGCTTCATCCGCATTGTGTATGAACTCATCGTACAGTGGTTTGAATGGTTTGTTCATATTCAAATGTAACACACTACTGTTTCACTTTTTGCTCTGGTCTGGTTTGCGCAGGTTGAACAGTAACAATATGAAGAAATCAGAGTCACAATTTGAATATCAGGCATGTTATACACCCTTATGGGCAGTTCCTTAAACCCCACAGATTATTATGATCACTCTGTTTTGACCAGATTTCTGCTGAAAGAATTGGTCCAAAAGTTCTTCTGCTTGACTTACAGTGAAGCTAAAAGTGAGCCAAAAGGAACTGGTTTGATTTATATGAAAAGAAGAGAAATGCAGTCAATTTACATGATATTCTACTAAATGGTGACAAAGTGATGAAAGGTCTATTACACACTGCTGTGACAAATCTTTGATATTGCTGATGTATATTTATTGTTACCCACAGGTTCTTTCAGAGAAACAAGCAAATCTTTGCAAGTTTTCTTTTTCATTACAAAGTTTCATTACAAACAAGACAGACATCACACTTGGTAAATGGAATAGCTCATGAACGTGCATCTCACCTGAACAATAGCTGAGTTTGCAAATGAGGATAGTTTCTGGCTTTTCGCCCTCACATTCGCCAATGGTGTTGTCACTGGCCTTGCAAACCACTTGTCTTTGTTGGATCCCTTCGCCACAGGTCACGGAGCACTAACACACAAACACACACATACACACATTAGAGACATAGGCCTATCAAACATGCATGGACACAAGTAATCGCAATAAAAGCCTGCACAAGACAAATATATTAATCCGAACATGCCAATCCGAAAACTCTGATCTGATACAGTTCTTTCGGACAAAAATTGAATTCAAGACAAGACGCTGGTATATGCCAAATGTCATTTGGTCGATCTGATCAAGACGTCTTGCTTTGTACTATCACATGTGTAAATGTGATGTATTTCTGTTTTGTTATTGGTGTACTTCCATTCCAAAAAACAGAATAATGCAGAAGAGGAAGAAAATGAGAGACAGCAGAAAGCAAGGGGGCGATCAGACACGTGAAAGTGAAACTATTTCTTCTGTTTCCGTGGAGAATTAGACACTGCGCATGTCATAATAGTCCCTTCCGACTGAACGCTTGATGCATGCATAGGTACGGCACAATCGGGTTATTTACTTTTCTGTCCATGTATATGATGGAATTGTAAATTACAATCAGAACGAATCTTTTCAGAATGAAGAACATTTTCACATGCAAGTGGAGCTAAAGTGTGAATTACTGTGGGAGTAGCTTTGTAGTAGCTGTCTGCATCCACACCCCTTAGTCTCAACTAAACCCCCTAAAGTCTCCACCTCCTTTTCATTTTTAGGATTTGACACTGACATTGTATTTTTGAACTTGCATTTCCCGATAAATACAGATTACAAATCAATATACACTATGCCTTCATGTAGTCAAGTGGTGTTGTTTTTCCTGCTGCAAGGCGACTATGTGCACTGTTCACTGTAAACTATATATACAGTGTGGTAAAAGCTGTTCCAGTTTAGTGCTGCTTAATTCTCAAACCAAGTGTGGTGTGACTCACTTGTGACCATGCACCTGTCCTCCACTGGGCTGGGCAGGTGGTATAGTTGCAGGTTCTCCTGGTCTCTGGACGGTTCTGGGTGCAGTGTTTGCTGTGGACAGGCCTGTTGGTGCCATTGTGGAGCTCCTGCATGCACTGTACCACCCTAGTCTGGTAGCTAAGCTTCCCACAGGTCTTACTGCAGGGACTCCACTCCTCCACCACCCACCTGTCAAGAAGCAGGCTCTTTGAGAATCTCCATAATGTCCAGGTTATACGTACATCTATATGTTCTGTTACATAACATTAATTACGTTTGAAGTGACACGTGAGAGCAAAGCCATTATCGCCACTTTTAGCTCCATTTCAATATAATTGTGCGGACATGCCATCTGTGGCTGGAAGTCACTTACACTGGCTGGCTGCACTCTTGTAGGTTACAGCGTTTGCGAATAGGTTTGGGCTTTTTGCTGGTTTCACAAAAGTTTCGATGCACCAAACGACTGTCACTCTTTCGCCTGCAGCCATACTTTGTGTACTGTACACCTGAAGGATAGAAAAACAAACAGCATTCTTCAAGCATGGTTGTTACAGAGAGGTGAAACAGGAAATGGTTTTTCTGTTTGCGCCATTGCAGTCTTGACACCTTTACCAATGTCTTCATCTTAATGCTCCAGACTCTAACAGTCCCCAATATATTGCTAGTTTAGTGACGTGAAAATATATATATATAATAAATATATTGCCAGTTTAGTGACGTGAAAAGCATCACTCTGTGTGTGTGACACGGAAACGTCACCGGGTGACCCAAAAACAAACCCAAAAATCAATGCACTGTAATAGACATGTTTGAATGCTACACCAGAGCTTTAAAGCTGTTTTGTGTAACATTTAATACCACTGTTAAATTCAAACATTGTTCAAACAATGCTGATTAAGTTGATCAGCCCATGCAACTCTCTCTCTGTCGTTCTCTCATTATAGCAGTGTTTTGTTTTCATGTCTGGTGTGACATTCCTGTGCCAGGAGGCAGAAGAAGCACAGAGTGAGTGTACAGCTGAGAAAACCAAGAAGTGCTCACATTTCAGAAGTGGATTTTACTACTTAAACCTAGCCATTCAGAAGAACTTCACGATCATATTTTAATCCAAAATTGGCTTCTTGCTAGATTGATTGTAATAATCAAAATGCATGCTTTCACTTACAGCAATTCAGCCCTTCCTGAACAGCTGCATGACAACATGTCTGCCTATTCAATCACAGCTGCTGCTGTTTCCTTCACCGCAAGGTGTGTGTGTGTGCTTGTGTGTAACTGGTATTCCTTATGTTGTGGGGACCTAAATCTGTTTACACAGTCACATTATGGGGACTTGTCTTCCATATGGAGACAAAAATCTGGTCCCCATAACGTAAATTACTGTTTTAAAGTGATGACGTGTTATAAAACTGAGGTTAGGGTCAGGGTAAGGGCACTAGAAATTATGGTTAAGGTTAGAGTGAGTCTCCAGGAAATGAATATAAATTAAAGCAATGTCCTCTGAAGTCATGGAAACCAACGTGTTTGTGTGTGAGTGTGTGGGTAGGGGGAAAGAAAACTAGGTAATTAATCACAGGGTCATAGAGATTATAGATGTTCTGATAATTACTCAGAAACACTGGTGCTTTAAAACAAGATATTTCCACACAAGATACCATCAAAATATTATCTACAGTACTACAACACAGAACATGCACAAATCTATAAACCTGCAGCTTGAAATGACACTAACCTCCACCACAAGGTTTGGAACACTGAGACCAGCTCTTCAGTGCCCACTCATACGTATCTAGTTCAGCCAAAAGTACATTGTTGTTGGTTATAAGGGGCAACAGGTCCTCGTGTATGATATATTTATATGTCAAGCTGATTTTTGTATCTTCCACCTGCGGAATGACCTGCAACAAAGAGAGGAAAAAAATGTTTACATGAAGAGTGAAACAATACAAATGAAAGTGCGTGATGCAGTCCCACTCACCAGAACTATAATGCCTTCATGCAGAGGACCAGATGTTTTTAGGGTTTCCTTCTCACCGTCAATGGAATACTCCCACTGTAAACCATTTTCGATGAATGTCTTTGATTCAGCGTCTTCACTTTTTGCATTCAGTATGAAGTTCCCAGTTACTTGATTCTTCACAGCTGTCAGCAAAGAGGGGAAACAGATTTCATGCATGTGTTTGTGTGAAGGAATGTGCGCGCACCATGCACTCTCTTTGTTAATTACATTAAGATCTGTAAAAAATTTTACAGAAATTCTGAATCAACCCTCAGTTGCCAGACAACTGCGTGATTTCCCTTTAAGAAGAGAAACGTGTCAGTATGTATTTTGAGATGCTTGGCGTTGTGGTAAGCCAACAGTAATTCCTCCAAGTTGTGTGTCATCTCTTCTTCCCATGAGTTAATCAAAGCCAGAAAGGAAAACAGTGGAGAAAATAGGAGAGGCGAGGTTTAGTGGAACGACACTGTGTTCACTCTTGTCAGTCGTACAGAGAGCTGCAGTGAGCAGAGCAATATTAGCCTTTCATCACTACACATGCCTTAAGACATTTTGACATAACGCTCAGTACTTCAAAGTGCAAACCTTTACCTTTTTAAGTATAGGTTTGAAAACATGCCAGTGTAGCACTAAAAAGTCAGCCAACACCACAGAAAACTAACCTTCTCACTACTTGTACTTAAAGCCAGTGTGTTCCAAATTTTTTTATATGAGAACCAGGTTTTTTAAGATGTCAAAATATCTGATACATTTTTTTTTAAAAAAAAGGTAAATAATACTTTTGATAACAACAAATTAGTACATAATGTAGAATTTTTGCACTGAAACTTAAGGCTCACTTTTTTCCAGCTGTGTTCCTCCTGTTGGTATTTAACATCCTGAGCTTTTTAAGTAGAGAACCTTTGGGTTCCTGTGAATGTACATAGCTGTTTGGTGTTCCCTGACTTTTCTTTATGTTGTTTGTATTATGTTATCAGTCTAGTTCAATTTAATGACAATAAAGCTAATACTTCAACTTTAAGGCAGTTGTGTTTCTGAGCATGGTCTTATTCTGTGCACAGCTGGATCTGAATATTTAATAGTTCCCAACATACTGTATATGTTGTTGGTGTGCAACCCACACTGCAGGTTTCAAGAGGTACATAAAAAAAGTAAAACAACATCAGCAGACCCTATCTTTATCTATGAGAGTCCATTGCACTTCAGATGTGTGCACCTGTGTGTGGAAGATTCAGACGCAACCCTACATAAAATCATGTGATCAAACCTACCTAGTGAGTAATCTGTTGTTTTTGTTTTTGGAATGTTTTTACTTTTTGTTACTGACTTAAATATAGTGTAGTAACGTGTCAGACTGTGTATGACGTTGGTAAAAAAATAATGATACAATGATAAAAATAAAGGTTTCCTGTTTCCTGAAACTGTGTTTCTTAACAAGTACACTGCTGGAGTGCAGAGTGTGTAAAAACAGGAATTATGTCTCATTTTGAAAACCTTGGACTGGTGATATTGAACAAAATTTACCAACCAATTCTTTCCAGAAGTGAAAAAATAATTTGAAACTCACACTCACCAATTATATGAGGCGAGGTGTCATTCTCTTCAATAACGATATGACGAGCTCCTATTGGGATGTCGAACATTTTCAACATTCCTATTAAAACACAGAGAAACAGCATGATACAGCTGGCACATTTGTATGGAGGACATTTATTCTGAGCTGTAATAATAAGCCACGCTTTCTCAACCAGGATGCCGAGAAAGAGCATGCAGCACTTTGTTGGAAGATGGTATGGAATATACAGTCTATGCTGTGGTGCATTACAGACGATTGAGATGTGTTTGGAGCTGATTGAGCTGATAAGTACCATTCTTCTTTGGCGTCTTGGTGAGTGTCAGCTTCACAGTGCGACAGTGTGAGTTGTCACCTTCGCACACTCCACATTTGTCTTCCTGTTTGTATGAGCCCACCTCCTTGTCACATCCAACATGCTATGAAGTGGGAAAGGCCAAAGATAGTTAATCAAACCAGGGTAAAGCTGCATCTATGTTTCATACAGACTTAGATTACACCTCAGGGAAACTGATGCCATGGGAAAATGCAGCACACATTTGGTTTGGTGCCTAGTTTAAGAGGATGGATATTGGAAACACACCCAGACATAACAGAGTGCAGCCAAAACAGTGCGTCATTGTATGACAACAATGAAAATCCTAACTTTATGCCCAAGGTGAAAATTGAGACAAAATAACATCTGTATTTTTGTGATAAAGCAGAGTGAAGAAGTGAGCACTATTTCCTTCAAATAATCAAAGTTAAGTAATCAAATATCTGTGCAATTCTTTCCAAGTGCACTATGTTTATCATCAAAGTCCATTTTAGGGAAGGTTAACAAAAGGGTTTGCATCTTCTCTGAGTGGATAATTATGTTTGTACTTCTTCACTTGTCAGAGAATGATAATGTGTTTTGCTGGATGTTCTGAACTTTACAGAATGATGCATATACAGTGTTTGACAATGGATGGCTGTTTTCACATTCATCACATGCTGAGAAGACATTTTCTGCAAGCTGAACCTTAATGCTGAATTTTACAAATTAACTCATTACTCATTACTGCTGCCCATTCTTTAAAGGTCACATAAAATGGTCTTTTTTTGAACCAAAAATCCAGATTACTGATGTCTACTTAGATAAATTAAATAATATTTATGGTCAAAAACCTCATAGTCTCTTCAGATTAAGCCAGTTTATTGCTGCTCTCTGCCAGCCTCTGAACAGACACTCTCTTTCTGAGCTAATGCCCGCCCCCGACAACACTGAGTCTCTTGTGATTGGCCAGCTACTAAGTGTATTCCCACTCGCATGTGATTGGCCAGCTACCAGCTGACTGACTGCTCCGTGATGCTTCTTCTTCTTCTTCTTCTTCTTCTTCTTCAGGTTGAATGTTCACGCCCACGACCAGGAGTTGTTGGGGGAGGGTTTGCTGCACGGCAAATTTGCTAGTTACATAACTAACTAAACTTGTCTTTTCAAAACCGCTTGCCTGAGCTCAGGTAAACAGAGAAGCCCTTCTCTGTTATAATGCAATTTGCATCCCTAGTAATTATACAGAGTGTAATATACTATATTACAAATTGACTTTTTTCATGTTTGTCAGTGCATAAAGATTTCGTAAAGACATACCAGACACTCTCCTCGGGCACATACACTGAAGGGCTCTGAGTAGCTGCAACGTGTCCCATCATGCATCACCTGGTTCATGAACACTACCTCTCCTGTTTCCTTTGACTTACAGCTCAGCTCACACTTGCGACTCTCTGAGAACACAACAAAAACGTACACCGTGGTTCACCCAAAGATCTAATAAAGACATCAACAGAGAGGACACGGTGGACAGATCATCTATCCACATCAGCTCACCTCAGAAAGAGGGAGCCAACCTTGCGTCACAGTTTACAGACTTACCATCTGGGTGCTCATATGGTAGCCAGGTGTGCTTGATGTTTTTGTGGTATTTGTTGCTCCTCTGGATGCATTGCTGTGCACGAAAGTCTTCATAAGGCCCAGCGCACTCCTCGCTGTTGCATATCTGGTAGTCAAAAGCAGAGCCAGGGCAGTCCCGACCCCCATACGCAGGCCTGATCGATGACAAACACAAAACGATGCCTTTAAAGTTGTTTTCCATCAAGATAATTTTCAAATCCTCAGAGTTTTTCCTACCAGCCTACTGACTCCTGACAGCTTACATCAAACGTAAAAGTTTTCATTCAATACAATGTAACATAAAGCACTTGACAGAGTAATAATTGAGCTTCCTTTTTTTTGCACAAACGTTTTGAATACACCACAGATCAAAGCAGGCCACTGTAAAAAGTTAATCACGAAAATATTTCCCTTATTACATCCTGAAATATAATGTATACACAGACAGAAGCACGCGTTCCTGGTCATTTCAATGTTAAAGGAGTCATTGCCAACAGCATTCACTTTCCTCCTCCATACTTGACCTCAGGAATATTCAACGTGTGTGTTGGTATTGGTATTTGCATGGACGCTGCCCTCTGCTCTGCCAGCATTTGCTGTTTTCTTTTTGTTTTGCCCTGGGTCGAAACATTTCTGGGCGGCAGCTTTTTTTTTTATATCCTTCATCCATAAACCAACCATCCAAAGCAAGCCACCACATCTGGATCCAAGGCAGTGTGGGAAACTGTTTACATGTCCGCCTATGAAAAGGCACAGTTCCCTGGCATGCACGCAGCCAGTGTGGACCAGGTGTCAGTAAGCTTATTATCAAAGACGCTAAACGACTGGTAGTGAGCAGGGGAGGAGGGGCCAACTTTACCTATGCTATGTTTACAAATATCAGGCCAAAAATTCTGCATACAGCATTTATAGTGTTATATAAATGATCAAATCTAGTACTGGATTAAAAACTGATTCTACTATTTAACAGATGTTGGATGAACACAATCACACAAACTATTGATGTATTACATTTTCTTTTTCATGTGTGCTTCTCAGAGCACAGTACACTCCCACACCACTCACGGAGGGTTGTTGCACTGTCGGTTGCGTGAGCGTACTCCACCTCCACAAGTTCTGGAGCAGGAGCCGAACTTTGACCAGGAACCCCAGTTGCCATCATGACCCTGAGGTTGTTGGCTAGACCTCCAGATGCAATGGCCCTTGAAACACCACTGAAGACAGGGATCAAAGACACAATAAGCCTGAAAGTTTAAAAGTTTGAAAGCCGACTTTGTAGCCATCTTTAACTTCATTTTCTCTCTGACTCTTAACCCCAGAAAGCTTCACTTTATAATCATTGTACAATAAACTCAATTTATGGTGACATTTCCCACCTTTCCTGGTGCACACTCTGTTCCATCCACTGGTGGCCCTTTTTTAGTTTTACAGAAATACTGGTTGTCAGGGTGACTGCACCACAGTTGTTTGCAGGGGTCATAAGTACGAAACTGCAGACACAGGAGTACAAAGCAAATTTTTTTCATGGAAGAAATGTAGATTAATTACCAAACACATTCACATTCTTCATGTAGTTAGAAGAACATGCACCCACCCTGTTCAGCTCTAAACAATGTGTGTTTGAATTCTTTTAATTCCATGAGAGCCTCATTTTTGTATAGACTAATTGTCGACAATAAAATCTCAGTGGGTTTAGACTGGGAACATTTCCTCAAGCAAAGGTGCAGAACATGACAATGTGCACGTGTATACAAAAACTTGTCAAAACTGATCTCTGTGGGGGAGTTTAAGTTGATAGTGAAGGATTAAGAGGATAACAACCATGGTGGATGTGACCGTGTCTAATTTGTTGGCAAGCCTACTTTTAAAAACTGCATCTATATCATAATTGGCTTTGTCATTGATCCTGTATTGTTGGATGTTATGAATTGACTTATTTGTAGAGGATGACAGTTGTGTATGTCTATGTATTGTTGAAATTTGTGACCATGTTGTTATGCAGCCTTCTTGGCCAGGTCACACTTGAAGATTTGTTTTTATCTATATTTATAAGATAAAAAAAAAAGCACTACTGATGCACATATAAAAAATATTTTATGGACTAAAATAAAAACTGTAAAATAATTACTTTAAATAAATTTCACCTTCTTTTTTTTACTTGTTTACGAAAAACTGTCTACATTTCTCTTCCCAGATCACGCCATGTGAAGTTACTTTGCCACTTTGTTATACACAGGGTTTGCCATTATACTTTATTTACTGTGCATTTATTGGATCTGCATATATTTCAGGGAGCAGAAAAAGCAGCCTTTACATAAACGGGAACAGGGCATACTGTGTTCGTAGCATATGCGACAAATATCATCGCTGAAACTGTGGTGAAAGATGATATACTTTCTATATTTTTGTTGTGAAATGCACACACTTATGGTAAAAATCTGCCCAGTTCACTTGCTCACTTGAGTGAGATGAGGCGAGTGTGAAAAGAAGGATGGTCTGTAATGCTGCCAATTACAAATCCATCAAAATGTGCCAATTATCACAAAAAAGATCCAGTTTCAGATGGGACCACGATCAGCTTATTAGTGGCCTAGGTTATAGACTATGTCTAGAGCAGATTTTATCATTATGCTATTATCATGCATATTTTATTGCTGCTAATGTTATGCCATAAATTATATTTTGTCCATGAGTGGGGAGCACAGAGTTTCTGCTGACTTAAGGGAAAATAAACAAAAATATCAATGAATAAATCACTATAATGGTGGTTAAACAGTCGCGTGAGACTTACAGCAGTGCACATTTTATAACCAACACCAAAGTCAAAACGGCACTGCTCATCCATTGAATAATTTATCCCTGGGAGCTCGGGAAGCTTAGGCCACTTGTGTTCAAAGGGATCATCCAGCAAGCAGTCATATGAGCTGAGAATAAGAAGAGAATAACACATTCATAATGTGGAGTAACATGTGAGATCTTCTGGAAGAGAAAGGGGAACAGTCTAGGCAAAATCAATAAATGAATTCCATGAAAACCCCATGGAACTAGAAAAGCAGCATGTACTGGATGTATCGATTGAGCTCCTGTTTGCTGCAGCGTGACCAGTGATAGCGGTGGAAAGCTGCTTGGACAAGTGGCGCCATGATGCTCCCCATACTGGTCTCATCAGCACAGCGATTCCCCTGGCCATCATGCTCCATCCCCAGCCTATTGGGGCAGAAAAAAGGTTTATTGAACAGATCTGTATCTTAACTTTTGCCCCTCTCTCAAAGCATCTGTAGACATTACATCTTACTGAAGAAAACAGTGCACAGGTATCATTATCGGCCCTGTTCAGACCCCGTGTTGGTATCTGGTACTTGGTATCAGCCTTAAGAAATCCAATTGCATGTACTGTAATGTAGAACTGTTCACATTAGACATTAAAATCTTGGCTGTGATTTAATCTGGCTAGATGCCACCCCCGCATTCAAAACCACAGTAACGTCATGTCATGTGCACAAGAACAAAAATATGTTCAAGCAAGTCTGACTGTATGGATGTTTCTGATGTCTGTCTCTGTGTGTGAGCGCGAGTGTCCATGTGTGCTTATGACAGGAGGAGTTGAGTGAAACAAAGTTCTACTCAAACCACTGTAACATGAAATGAGATTATAACCACTGGAAAAAGAAATCATGGTGATCAGTGTTGTTTCTGTGGCGATGGCTCAGAGGACGTCAGCCAAGGAGGCGCGCTCTAATGTGTCCTAAGAATGCATTGATGCATGCTCATCTCTGCATGTTTTTTTTGTTTATAGTCTATCTTTGTTAACTGGAAAATCACCGATGCTGCTTCTCTTTTGTATTTGTTACCTTTCAGCAAATGCACTTAAGTATTTTGCCTTTGTCTTCAGCCAACCTGCCTCGATGTACGTTAGTCATAATACGGCATGGTGATGTTCATTAATGCACAATTTCCCTCCTCAGTAAATAAATAAGTAGATATTATGAAGCATTAGCTAGGTTTCTTTGTGCAAATAGTTGACTGTTCCTCAGCAAGTTGCATTTTTTTGGGCACTAGACAGACTGGGACATTAGGATAACGTGGAAACAGTGTAAACACCATCTTGTGTGATGAGAGTGAATCTGACAGTTCGTAAACTAAAATCCAGAGTGTGAGCAAAACATTGCTTTGTCTTTTTAAAAATATGAGGCAACTGCAGATCCATACACTAGATGATGGGTTCAGAATTTACAGAGAAGCCCTTCTCACCTGGAATTAGTCATGTGATCATTTGTTGGTGTAAAGAAATTGTTTAAAAGTACTCAATAATCTGTCCAACTAGAAAGACATTATTGCATATTTTCAGGGGTTATCAACTACATACAGGCCCCTTATAGAGGGATTATATAGGTGTAATCTGAAGCCTGAGGTTTAAATTGCATGATATGTAATGTTTGTAATTTCATGGAGCAGTATGAGATCCCCTTCCCTGCATCCTACTGCTATTCTCCCCCATTCAGATCAGAGTCATTAAAAGCTGGACCTTTTCTTTGTCTTTGATAATGCATGGAGTTTGTGTGATCATTTGATGCAGTATGTGAATTTCGCACATGGCTGGAAAGTACCTGAAATCAAAACAGATTACAGATGACTAGTTCCTCTGGAAGCCATTTGATTCTTATCACCTTCCACAGGTGCTATTTCCACGTTAAACTCATTCTCAATGCATTCCCCTCATTTACTATGTCGCCTCCCTACTGAGAATAATTCAGCTGTTAGAGGTTAATTATTGCCTCCCATTAGAGACATTTCAATCATCTGCTGGAGGAGGAAGGAACCTGAGTACTTGATTACACATCATGGCATTCAGACATCTCGATGCACCAGATGTGCGCTTGTATAAAATGAAGCAGGAGTTACATGGTAGTTGTAGCTTACCACTGCAAGACAGAAGCTGCTAAAAAGTGAGACTGCAGCTTAACAGGCGTGACAAGAGATGGCAGCTTGTCACGTCACGTGATTATTATTAAAAAACAATCAACCCAGTTGGACCTAATTACATAAACACAAAGAGACTTTGATTACAAGAGAAAGAACGGTTGAGGAAAATTAATTTGTGTCTATTATCTTAATGTGTCATTTTGGTATTTTGTTTGCATATTTTCTTTTTACTCTAGGAGTGCCTCCATAGGGGTGCATAGAGTAGATTTTTAGAATTACTTTACTCTACAACCCTTAACCCACAACCAATTATGCAACCCCCAGTGGCTGGAAAAATCTGGCAATTTGGAAATTACATGTCTAGCTCCAAGACTAATCAGCATGCCGACTAGTGTGGCCATAAGTTGACCTGCTCTACCACTCATTAACTGCTGTCTCAGTTCTCATTTTAAACATATTATATATTAAAATATTCTAAATCAAAATCAATGTCTACATGCCAAATCAAAAGGTGAAGTACCAAATAAAAGTATTGTTAAAAAAATTTGAATGACCAGTTTTGACGTTCACCAGAAATTTTCAATGTCTGGTGATTGTCACCTAATTATTAATTACTGAATTATCTGATAATTATCACTTATTCTTTATTACTGTGGTCTCTATAAATTCTAATTATGTTGAAATTAAATAGATTATGTGCTATCTATTTTAACTTCTCAGTGACCTGACTGAGAAAGTGAACTGCTGAATTACACTTCTGTGTCAGGGTCAGCAAAAAATCAACATTATCAGCATCATTATTTTAATCATTGCAATTTACCAACTATAATGCCCAAACACAACCCGCATTTTAATAATCCCACAAGCAGAAACCCCCCACTGAATCACATGTGTACAAACACACACAACATTGATCACATCTCCTTTCTTTCCTTTATCGATTCCACAGGCAGCATCTTAAAAATAATCCTGTTAACAAAATAATTCAGATTCTCTGAATCTGAGAATATTTTACTACAGGATTGCTATGCTCGCACTGTCTGAGAAATAAAAATGCATCCACATAGTCATGTGAGGGCTATGGAACAGACATGGAGGAGTATGCAACATGTGTAATGGACTACATTAGTACCTGCATTAAAACTGTGGTGCCAACTGTACAAATTTGTGCATATCCGAATCAAAAAGCGTGGCTAAATGAAGAGGTATGACACATTCTGCAGGCTCACTCTAAGGCCTTTAAATTAGGGAACAAACATGTAAAATAAAGATCAAGACAGGCCATCAAACAGAGCAAGAGGCAGTACAGATGGAAGCTGGAAGGTTTCTACTCTGCAGCTGACTCTAGACAAAATGTGGCAAGGCCTGAGACACATCACCGACTTCAGCAGCCCGAAAATGGCAAATAAAAACCACAACATGTCTGATGCTGCCCTTGTGTACTCGTATTTGTATTTGTAAAACAACTCCAACACTGTTGGACCCGATACCACTTTACATATCTTCATGTGAGGTGAGCAGGTGTGCGGCAATAAGCACATGTGTTGCAATGTCAGCAGTTTGTAAATACTTTAAGATACTGTGAGTCATGATGACAAAAGTAGAGCAGACCGCCACCTGTCCTCTGCTCGGCTGTCAAGAGGACGAGGAGGCAAAAGTAGCTCCTTCAACACAAGTGATTTGATAAAACATCCAAAGAACAAGCATGATGCACAGCAAAGCATTAGCCACTAAGATTGACATGATATTCATTGAAATTGAATTCAAGTTCTATTGACTTTAACTATGTTAAAGGACAATCCCTTTCATGACAGAGACAGTTAGGGTCCTTTCATTATGATGCGATTACTCACACATGACCGGTTTCATGAGCAACCACAAAGGCGGAGGAGAAGCCATCCTCGTGGTTCAGAGTGCAGCTTCTCAGTGGGTGGCACATCCCTGTCACTGGAGCATAACCTGAGCAAAAGACAAGACCACACAGCTCTAATAATCAAGCACCAGAGTGAAGGTCAGGGTATTTTCCTGCAGCGGTGAGCACCGAGGTGGAAACCTATCTCCCAATGTCGTCACTGAACTCAGGGTCATAAATAATATTATAGCAGTCGCTGAAAAGGTCTCAGTCTTTTCATTGTGTGTGGCTGGCTTTTGCAGAAACAGTTCAGTTACATACTGTATATGTGACATCAGTGCAAAGTCTTTCTGTGGGAAATGTCCACGGTGAGCTGAAGAGCGGGTAAACATTTAGGAAAGCATCTGTAAAAAGTGTGCCAGACAAACCTGTTTGATTGTGCAAACAGGTTTGTGCAGCCTCAGTGATGTTTAAAGTGGGCCTGCATTTAACAACATATGCTTTTGTTACATCCTCAGGCTTTGACTAATCAGGGACATATATCATGAAAATTCATGGGCAAGAAACTGTAATTAAAATATTAAACACTTTAATCTGTTTGAAACATGTTATAGTCATAAACAGGATTTGGCAAATGGGCCAACTTTTTTCTAAGATGATGCGCCAGAGCATAATCGAATTCAGTTAATTAAAAAAATACATGTGGAATTTACAACACACTGTTATAGAATGCGTGGGGAACTGCATCACTAATATCAAGTTGTTGCATGTGCGTGTCAGTGTTCAGTATTTTGTGACACATACTAGTTACTAGTTCTCACAATCTCTTTCTAAACAAATGTTTGGCCTATATACATGATATATATCCATTAGGTTTAATTAATTCACTTGACGACTGACACATTGCATGTCAGCTACATCACAAGTCTTTCACGTAAGCAATTACAATCTTTAGCTCCAAGTTCACACATTTTCGGCTGAAAAGTTGTGGTCTTAGACTTTTAACTTTGAGACAAAATATGTGAAAGACAAGTTATTTTACAAACATTGTGAAATTTAAAAAAATGTTACTTGCTGGGCAACATTGCTGGTGGGCCACGTTTTGCCTGTGGGCCGCCTGTTGCCAAGCTCTGTGGTAAAGTTGTTCCCTATATGAACGGTGTCAAGAGGCTGGAGCTCTTTTGTGACAGTTTGTGTTGTGACCATCTCGTCATTTTACATTTCAAAAGTCCCAAAGTAAACAGTAAGCTCGGAAGCCTGTCATCATTACACAGCAGATATGTGCATGGCATGACAACAACTGCCACCAGGACAACACATTTTCAAGCAAAGCACAAACATTAAACATAACTCGATCAAGAGGTGTGCAGTGATTCAGCTAAGCGTGGTTGATTTGGTACAGAGGCTCGCTATATTTGGCCTTCTTTTGACAGCTTTCAGATTATCTTTCATGCTTCCTGACCATGAGAAGACCTTTTTGGCATGCAGGTAAAAAGCAGAAAATGCAGCAGACAGACAGCCGGTAATAAAAACTCTTGAGCAGGTTATTTAAAAGAGAAATATCTGCAGCAAAGGTATTTGAGTCAGAGCAGAAAGCAATATTACTTCATGAAGTAGTTTTAATCCACATGGTTTTTAATCCACATGGTTGATGGCTCTGTGACTGGTGCTTTGACGTATTTAGTGCTGCGAGTTAAATAGTGAAACATAAAAGCAGTTGTTGAGTGTGACCCATTAAAGGCAGATAAAAGAGATTTAGAAAAATTCCCACAATAAGGAGATTGGCAGTTTTGCACACATAAGAAGCTGGCAGCTGGCAGCTGGCTCCAAAAATGTACAGTATTTCTCTTGTACTGATGTCATGCATGAGGGGAGAAATGGACGATCTCCCTCAAACCATTAACATACTGTATGTCACGTGAAACAAATAAGTGACAAGAACAGGGAAGAATCATTTGAAGCATTTGAAATGAGTGACAGCAAATGAATATTCAGTAAAACTGATCACTTCAAATTCCCTGCGTTGTTTTGCCTCCATTTGCTTTGCTGCAACACCATGAACCGATTTTCCTCTTTGTATAGCACAGGCCAGTATCTGTGTTAGGCTATAGAATCTACCATCTCACAGCAAAGCTTTGTCAGGTGAGTGTGATGTCTGCTCTGGACCCCGTAATTCAGCACTGAGCCCAGCCAGCACGATGCAAGGTGCCATAGAAACGAGGCTTGTTAGGAACACAACCCAACTGCAGCTATAGCAACACCAGGATGTATGACAGGCAAACCATTTAGCCACGGGCTGTCCTCTAAACATGACACGTGTGCTTAAAAGATAAAAATACACACAGGTCAATGCAAGATATTGAGTTTGAGCACAGAGGATTTTTTTGTTCAATGTGCACTCAATTTCTCTGGCGGTTTGGTGGCTCACAAATTTTGCTTTGAAGGACTGAAAAAGAAACAAATACAGGGTCAGACAGATGCTACACTCAGTACGTTTCAACATACGTGTCATGCACATGTCAACATGTTAGTCTAAATGACATTGTACTGAATCAGACTAACACACCCAGATTATATGATTGAGAGTCAGTCACCACAGCTTGTATATGTTGTCAGACTGAAGCTGACCAGGGTGCATTGAGCATGCTGCACAGTTCTTACCCCCCCCAGCTTTGTCCAGGAAATATTAATATCTACAGGTCATGGGTGGTAGAAAGACTCTGAATTGCCTTTGGCATGCTAACAAATAGCCGCCAGCTAAACCAGAAATGACCTAATACTGTTCTAACATGCTGACAGCTAGTGTAGAGAAAGCAGGCACAATTAATTAATTAAATGACTCCACACTTGTCCTAGTATATTGAAAAATTAAGGACAGTAATTCAATTACCCACGCATGGAAATGTATCGACAGACAGAACATGTATGGTGCGAAGCATCTCCTAACAATTGCATAAATATATTATTTTTAGTTCTAAGTTCTTAATCACATTCGAAGATGTGATACTTATTGTTTCCGAACAAACAAAAGCAATCATTAGTCAACGTAAAGTAAATATGTCAGTAATTTCTGTTTTTCCTCTACATGCCAAAAACCTTCACCAGCAAAATCAGTTGTTCATATCCAGGGTGGCGTCAATGTCAAGTCAGCTAGGTTTTTGGAAGGCTGCTAAATAAACAATTCTCTCTCTCTACTGCAGGCGGTCTGGATTCTTGACCTCATCCGCAGCCCTGACGTTTAAGTTTCCATTGACCTTACCTGGGCAAGACTTGAAGCCAACCCCTTTGAGAATGGAAGCAGATATCAGCACTCAGTCTGCACAGGCCTCGATCGAGAATAAATACAGTACCTTGCATACCTGCAGGTCCAAAATCTTGCCTTGTCAGGAAGATGGCGTGGTCGTGATATTCAGCGTGGTCGGGGTCGCGGCGCTGCTGCGTGTTGGCCCATCGACACACCTGCTCGAGGCTGCGGGACGGGTTGCCCCGCTCGATCAGGCTAATCGACTGCGGAAACAGCAGGAAACACGGGAAGAGGACGTGTTACCGCTCAAACTGCAAATAGCAACTAGTTGTTAAAGGGCATTGTTCTGACTAAGGTCAAAAACATTGACATGTTTCTATTATCCATTCATTTCAGGTGTTTTCCCGCACTCAAGGTGAATTTCCAGGAGAAGTCACAGAGAGGAGACATCTGTTTGGGCAGAAAGAGGGAGCTGTTTCTCGGCCACATGGGAACTGTAAACCTGAAGTTCACCCAAGGCTGCCTTCCACTGTCCCTGTGCTCGTGACTGTGATTTAACATCAGGTCACAAACTGGCCATTAGAAAAACACATGGCAAGGTTCTAGTTTGACTAATATGTGCTCAATTCTTAGTATGAAGGTGCTAAGGCATCTTTTGGTTTTAATATGGTTCATGGTATCTGAATAAAATCATTCTGCTGTTTGATTAGTCCACAGTATCCAAAATCATTCTTGCCTTGACATCAGCCATTATTGAATTAATGGTTTATATATGCTGTGTATTTTTACTCTCCTTGCTTTGCAGGTTAAACCCATAAGGCAGTGAAGTGAAAGGCCGAATTCACACATTTAATTATTTTAAATATGTGAGTATTTATTTTGTATTGTATTTCTTAAAGTGCCAGATTTGAACTATGAACACAAAACCCTGCCATGTGTGTGTTTTTTGTCAAACTGGCATAGAGTTTCACAGCTTAAATGATCACATTATTTCCAAGTGCATACATTGAATATGTATTTATCTTTCCATGTTTATCGACAACAAACTCTGAATGACAACACTGCTCAAAAACAGAATGCAGAACCTTATGAGCAGTACAATAAAAATGTAATGGCTGTGCATGTGTAGTCAACAGCAAACAATTTCTAACTCCAGTCACACCACAATAAAAAAAATGGCAGAATATCCCCTGTATAGATAATGTGATTAACTGAAAGGAGCAGCAGCTGCTTCTGAATAGTCAAATCAAAAAGGTCCGATTGTCACCATTTAAACCTTTTATTTTGGAGGGGTGACATGTTGTTGCACAGTACTAATATACAGTGTTTTTTAATACTGAAAACAACAAAAACGTGTGAAATTGCTCACCTGTCTGTATCCAACCATTATCATGCGGACAAGGACAATGTTGATGTTGGTTCCCAAAGATTCATCGTGGTAGATTTCATCCACCTGAGGGGGAAAAAAATGAACAGCATCTGTCAATAAACGGGAAGGGAAAAGGGGACATACTGCACTTGATGAAGATGACAACCCATACAATCGAGCAGAATTCAGTCTGGCACTATGTGAAACACCGACTGCCTTTAAGGCAAACCATAAACTGCAGCCAGTCAGTGGGAAGAAAAGCACAAGTTGAAAAACTAAACTTTGTCAGACCAAGTGCTTCATCTGTTACTGTTACAAAACAACATTAGAGTTCTTTGGGGTGCAAAACAAAGATTTGTTCCAAGACTTAAGTAAACCTTTTCTAATTATGTAAATTAACCAGCTGTCTCCTCAGAAATCTGACCAGGAGAGGACATTACAGGCAGTTTTATACACAGTACATACACAGTACACAGTAGATGTTGAAGCAACAGAAGCAGTGAATAGTTTTGACCTTTGTGAGCGCTCATTTTGTTTGAGGATTAGTGTTTATACTCGCTTGCAACTTTGTAAAGAAGATAGATGTTGTTTGTCAGCGTCTGTGCATCTGTTACGTATCATGGTTTCATCGGTAACTCTTTTTCAGTTGATTTTAATTTTTCAATTGATTTTCATTTCAGCCTCCTATATCTGCTCTCGTAGTGATCAATGCAGCGTCTTCATCTGTTCATTCGTGAGGTTCAGCGCTCCAGCAGTGGCTGTCCAAACAACAAGAGGGGGGCTTCTTTTTTCCTCACCTCTCACAACAAGCTTGCAATCATGATGAACTATGGTGCTACACAGTTGTTATCCAACAGAAATTAAGCCTAACCTAGAAATGTTATTTGGCTTCATAACAATGCTGTGATAATTCTTTGTGAAAAAATCGATTAGAGAAAAAAGATCACCTCCTCCCCCCAGTGGTACTGAGTCCTTTTTTTGAGCTAAAGAACTTTAGAAGCACTAGATGCACCGTTACACAGTTTCTCCCCTATAAATCTTCCTGAGTTAACATCATTAGTATCACCATCCAAACCCTGTCAGTTAAATCTTATCCCCACCAAACTGTTTAAAGATGTTTTTCCACTAATTAATGGATATGTGCCCCAAGCTTTTAAAGTTGCAGTTATTAAGCACCTTCTCAAAAAAAAAAAAAAATCATCCCTTGACCCAGACGTTTTAGCCAATTACCGACCCATATCAAATCTTCCCTTTGTTTCTAAAATACTAGAAAAGGCAATTGCCAGTCAGCTATGTGAATATTTGCATACTCACAGGCTGTTTGAAGGAGCTAGATTACATCATAGCAGAAACAGCACTAGTTAAAGCTGGTTTCAGTCATCCAGTTTGTTCATGTTAATGGTAATGACTCATTGCAAACAAAAGTTCCACAAGGCTCAGTGCTTGGGCCTATACTTTTTTTAACCTTATATATGCTTCCTTTAGGGAATATTATTAGAAAGCACAACATACACTTTCATTGTTATGCAGATGACACACAGCTTTATTTATCAATGAGGCCGGAAGAAATAAATCAGGTTGTTCAGCTCCAGGAATGTCTCAAAGACATTAAGTCCTGGATGACCTGTAACCTTCGACTTTTAAACAGACAAAACTGAAGTTATTATATTCAGCCCTAGAGGTAAACTTTCTGACCATATTGTCACTTTAGACGACATCACCGTTTGATTTCAACAAAACTCATTTCCAGAACAGCATTCAGAACTTTCTATATTTGATAAAACTGCTATATATTTGCTCCTGGTCTCTTCTGTCTCACCTCCCTATTTTTCTTTCTTTCCCACCTTTCTGTCCCCCATTTTTGTTTCACCCCAATCGGTCGAGGCCGATGACCGCACATCTTTGAGCCTGGTTCTGTCAGATTTCTTCCTGTTAAAAGGGAGTTTTTTTTTTTTCCTCTCCATTCATGCCTGGTGTTTGTGTGGGTTAGGGTTATCCATTGTGTGAACTGTTGGGTTTCTTTTCTCTCTGTAATATTGTAAAGGTTTCAGCCTTACTATGCACAGTGCCTTGATATATTGCATGTTGTGATTTGGCGCTATACAAATAAAATTAAACTAAATTGAACTAAATTAAATGTTTAACCCATTTAACCCAAAATTGAATCCCATTCAATTTTGAGCATGATTTATTTTCATCAAATATTAGTAGCTACATGTCCACTTCACACTGTTCACACACATCATTCAAGCTGTGTCACTTTGTGGCTTGAATGATGTGGAAAAATGATTCAAAGAGGAAATATTTTTCATTTCAGTTAGGGTGGACTGACTGCTTATGGATTATAATTACCAAATACCCACACATACCAACTGGTAAACAATGGAGTCCTTTCACTTCACAAAGTGCACTCACATACAGTGTCTCCATGTGTCTTCTGAATATGTCACTGTGAGGAAACACGTTCTGCATCAGAGTGCTGTACTTGTGACAAGCTCATGTTCTCTCTCTGATTTTATTTTGCAGTATATTTCCTTCCTCCCATCTTGTTAACTTTTTCCCTGCCTACGTTTTCTCCTGATTCCTGTCTTTTCCTTTTGCTCCCTGCCACTTGATGTCTTCTTTCCTGCATTTCCCTGTTTTCCTTGCGTCTGTCCCAAGCATTTTTTGCACTGTTCATTTGTACTAAACCTGTTTTTAGTTACCACATACCTAAGCAGCTCCATGAGGGTCCTGACTATTGTGAGTTGTTACAATCTAATGTTTTACTGGGAATGAACAAACTTATTCTCTGCTATTTATGCAACTTTTTACTCACTTACACTAGTACAACAGATGAACAACAGTGTTTGCCATTGCCTAATAATTATTCTGCTGACAATAATAATAGTAATAATAGAGCTAAGATTTTAGTTTGAAGCTGGATATTGTCTCTTGTAAAAACAGACATTACTGTTAACTAGCCTTATTGATTAAATAGGAGTATTCAGTACCTGTGATGATGTGTTTATTACCTAAATGAATGGGCCCATTGCACAGCAGCCACTTTGACGCTTTGGATGATTTTGGAGGCAAAGTACAATTATTACTGATTACATTAACAATAGATCTGTTCAGTTCATGCACGTCAATCATGTGACAGTGAACAAGCATGCATCCTGAAAATGAGGAAGCTAAATGGAACAAGGCCATCATTAACTGGATTATTTACACCTGTGATTTATCTTCTGTGACCTGTCAAAATCCCTGCTGTGCAAATTGGTTGTGATGTCATGTTTGGAATCCTGTCCTGCTCTGATTTGCACCTGACTGCTCCTCCTCACAGAGTGACAGCTTAGGCTCATTTAGAAATGTTATCTGTGACACACACACACACAAAAAGAGAAAATGGCCAAATATGATTCCACAGAATCAAAATTAATTATACAGCTCAACAATTTTGCACTCCAACTGCACAGACTGAGATGCGTTCTTAACGTGATGCCCACCACAAACACAAAATTTGGATTAAAAAAGTGAATTCATGTGAATTTGCGAGTTCACAGCATATAAAGTGTTGCATGAAAAATACTAGTGATATATCTGTATATATACAGTATATTTAACCCTTTGACGTTTGAAACATGAAAACAGTTTGTCATTTCAAGTTCAAGGCAATGGCTTTATTTTTCAGACTGCAGTAAGATGGTATACTGTATTTTCACATTCTATTTCACAAAGAAAGTAAACATGTGACATACTGTTCTGATGTGTTCATTTCCACTTGGTTATATTCTGAAAAGCATCATTTCAGAGGTTTGACCTTTCTCCTCCCCTCGTACTCTTTCACTAATTACTGCATTTGTTTTGGTGTGTTCCTGATTGTGAAGGCTCATCTTTTATTTTCATATTTCTCTTCTTTAGAATTAATTCTTTCAGGCTAAACCTAGAGGATGTCATGTTTTTACTGTAGCAGCTGCTTCCAGCACTGTGAGCTGCCTCCTATAAAACAAGAATGAGTTCCATATTTAAAAATTAAAATATACACTTGAAATTAATCAAATTGTTTGCATCACTTGATGAACAAAACAATTATTACACCTTTCCAAATAATTCTGTGTTCATTTTATGGTCTGGTGGAAATAAAGGCTATTTTCATTCTTGCATTTAGCTGCAAATGCATCGACCATTCTCTAACATATACAGTAATATCACTTTTATTTGAGCACCGATCTTTCAGGAATATGTAACAATAATCTACCAAAGGTCATGAATTAATTTATGTCCCTTGATGATTCACGCAGGTCCTGTGGTGAAGTCCAAGGGTATCATTAGCAGCTCGAATGTTATTTCTGTTCATAAGCTTTAATCCCTCCAGCTGCCTTTGCAAACATGTATGCAGTGATTTAGGAAATTAATAACCCTGACAAAATGTATCTGCAGAATTACAGTGTTATCCACCCACCCATATGGCCAAGATGATGTTTAAACAAACACATGACTGGAAACACTCAAGAGAGCCCCCCCAGCTACATATTGGTCCTCTAAATTATTTTGAGTGACTTTTTTTTTCATTCATGCTGTGTTATCTCAAAGCACAGTCTTTGAGACCTTTTCAGTTTCTGTGCTTATGGAGGCTCACAAAAGACTAAAAATCCCCACAAGGTCCAAATATGGCAAACATAATAAAGCCCTCTTTTGCTAAACAACTATGGGAATGTCAGTTTGCTTTCTCTCCATGAAAATTATGACCAAGGAGAACAAAAGCTCTGTCACTGAAGAAAGACTGTCTTGGCCTGAGTCCAAATTTGCTTTGGGACGCAGGGTTACACCCATTTAAGCAAATATTCCATTCACAGAAGCCTATTCAGGTCAATAAATGCTGCAAAGAGCATCTCAAATGACCCCAAATTCTCCCAGATTTGTTACCAACTCAAATTCCTCGACTAGACTCCACTGCCCTATATACTGTATATGTTGGACATGATACAGAGAAGCTGTTGGGAAAAAAAGAGGACAGCATTAAATGGTCATAAAACTTCTACGGTGACTTTTGTTAACACATAAGTCACAGATTCTTCCTGAGGTCAATGTACTGAATCTTCAAAACCCTTTTCTCGAGTCCAGCTGAGATATGGGGCCGACCTCGCGGACACAGGGATAATTGCAAAACCAGGAGGAGCACAAAGGAGACTGGAATTGGACTGTTGTGGCTAAAAATGAGAGAAGCAGCTGTGATCTGCAGACACAAGGTGTGACTGGTTTTTGTACTGCATCACATAGACAACCATGCTCAAACACACACAGCCATTGTGCAGCAGGGACCAGAGCACTTACCTTGGTTTTATGCAGACAGGATGTTCACTAATCAATCCCTCAGGGAGGTTTTCTCCAAGTGGTACTACACATTCTAAAGCCACAGAGCCAGGATTCACAGAATTTGAGTGAGCAGAACTTTTACAGACACAACAAGTCTGTTGCTTATAAGTGTAACTAAAGTGTTCTGTTACGGGGGCTCCATATCACATTTCTGTGATACCACTTTAGTCAGCATGAAGGAGGCATCATAGATATTACTTTTCACTTTCACACTGACAATTTCATATCCAAGGACTTCCTCAGACTTTACTTCTCATGCCACTGACGATAAATCGTCTGAACTTCACTCGCCAAAGAGGACGAGACTCTGAGGATAATAACGGAGATCATTAAAATCAGGCTTTCCTTCCTGTCAAATATGTTGGGGACAGAATGTGAATATCCTAATTAAATAAACACTTAATTTCATGTGAGCTGAGCTTGGCAGTGTGAGAGGATTTCTGGCACTGGTTTCTGTGACTGCCCTGTTCAGCTCCTAGTCAACTTTCTAGTTGGTCTAAGGCAGCTAATCAGACCACCATGCAGGGTCCAAGTGGTAACTGTTACAGAGTGAAACCAGCACCCTGTGAAAATCTGACTTGGAGATTTGGGCCCAATAAGTAGATTAGGGTGGCAGGAGCTGGTGGAACCCATAAAGAATGAGCTGAGAGTTTTTCCTTTTTCCCCCACCTTACTGATAATCCACAAACAGTTCAAGAGAGCAGGGGTCTGGGGTAAACTGTGGCAAGGTCTGATGTCAGAGAGGACAAGCAGGCAAAGTTAAATCCCCACAGTTAAATAAAGACTAGGATGACAAAGGAAATTCCTTTCAGTGAGGTAAACTTGTACAAGAAGTGTACTGTATGTAATGCTTGAGCATGACTTGAATAGATCTGCCCCCCCCCCCCCCCCCCCCCCCCAATAGATCTGCCCCCCCCCCCCCCCCCCACATTCATTCAGCAGTGGTGCATCACATTATTTAGCACCCCTGCTAAATTTGCAGACATTCATTAATATCAGTGCGCCATTTGCAAAAGCTGCAAATGAAGACAGAAAGGACCAAACGTGGCAATGATTATTAGGCCAATTAATTCATATGTGCTCATTATGACATTGCTAAAACTACACATCTAATGGTAGCCAGTACTGTAAATGCTTTCAGGATGTTATTCAGATCAAACTTACTATGTTCATGAGTGTGAGAACATAGTTCTGCACATGCTCCTTGCCATGGAAGCGCACCACAGAGTCGTCCACCGCCAGCAATACCTCGATGTTGTAGTCGTCTTTCTTTGTGTGCCTCCTCTTGCGCTCAGAATCAGAAAGTTTATGCTCGACGAGATCCAGAGCTGCAGGGAGGTCAGCGATCCCAAAGTCTGCCACTGCAAATATGGCCGGCACATAAACAAGTCAATGAACAGACTATGGAATCTTATGAATTTATATTTCGTATCTTATTTCAGCTGTGTGGACACCGGCTATATGTCAGTGTCAAGCCTGACACAAAACAGCAGCCTGAGGATGAGCAGGTGGAATCCTTTGGGGTTTCTGGCAGGGCTGCATATATTAAAGCTATATTCTTTGGTCAGAATGCTCCCATTGGAACCATCACTCACTGGACAGTTAGAGTTAGAGGCGAATTTCCTAACCAACTGTACAGTGTTGTACTACATGTGCATTCAGAGGACGAACTCCACACCGATTCAATACAACATTCATTCATGTGATGTTTAGCAGTTTTAATGGACCAGCAATATTTATAGCCATACATGGTCACTGTACAGCTTTGTGTTTTACTAAGAATCACAGAAAAATATAAATTGCATTGTATTTCATTTTAAGAGATAAGATGTATTGTAAAAAAAAAAAAAAAAAAAGAATTGGAACACACACACGGATGAAAAAGTAAAATTGAACTGCTAATATGAAAGAAATTGGAGAGGCAATAACAAGAAAAACTTTCAAAGAGCTGCACAATAATGATGTAAGAGACCAGATGCAAATTATTTCAGGAGCAGTTCATTAAGAAAAGGGCAAACACAATTTGTTGTTTAACCAGGATTAATTGATCGATTATAAATGTGTGATGTTTTGCTTCCTGAATAATAAAACAAACTAAATGTGCATCACTGGATGCAGGTAATAATGGACTCTCACGTAATCATACACAGTGTTGACAGCATGCTCATATTAGTCACAAACTGTTCAACCATTAACACATCACAAAGGTGTCGTTGGATAAATCAAATGTCTTCAGACATTTGTAATTTACACTATATTTAACAGATGAGATACCAAATGTGACACTCGAAACTGACAGAGATGTGATTACCTTTTCAGAGAATGGACTCAACACTGTTTCATGCAGAAAATGTATACTGAATTATAAATGCAGGGTTCTGTAAAACCAATTATTAACAACTACGACTACAGTTAAGTCTCCATTAGAACACATCAACACATGTAATATAGTTTACACATTCATCAATTGCAGAAAATAACTGAAATTGTTGCTAAAAATCATTAACCAACAGGGTGTAAGTGTAATACACCACTACACACGATCACACCAATAAAGCATGGATAGAGACTCTAAATTAGTGTCATGGAAATAAAATATCATTGCCTTATAAATGAAAGAGCAAAGCCGTGTATGCAACACTACTTGTGTAGTAAAGGATCAGCACACAAACAGTAATAAAAGGGAAAAAATATCACTTTCCTCACTGCCTACCCCTCCATCCATCCCACCCCTGTTCTCAGTACTACCTGAGAATTCCTCACATGACCAGCAACTGTGCCTCAGCTGATGAGGCACAGTTGCCATCAAAATAGTTCAACCCCCCCACATTTTGTGTTTACTGGCAAATTATCAAACTCTTCAGGTGTTTGAAATAGATCATTTACATAAGAACAGTTTATATAGTTAAATAAAACAATTAAAATAAAAATAATTAAATAAAAAAATTACTTTCAATGACTTTGCATTTTCAAAATTACTCAACCCCTTCCTCATAAGACCACACATTTGTAAACCACGTGTTGCCTCAAGGGCTTCATTAGTTGCATCAGGTGTGCTTGAGCTAGATCATCTCAAATACCTGGATTGTTGACAGTGACATTTGATTGCAAGTTAGAAATATGATTAAGTCAAGAGAATTGTTTAAAAAGTTCAGAGGAGATCATTGCCTTGCACAAACAAGGAAAGGGCTACAAAAAAAATAACAAAGGAATTGAATGTTCCTAGATACAAAAGATACAGTTAAAACCACAGTTTGCATGTTTAAAGTTGACATAGCAGTGGCTACTCTACCTGGATGTAGCAGAAAGAGGAAGCTATCAAAGTCCTGAGGAGGCTGGTGGTCTAGGTGGTCTAAAACCCTTGACAGACTGCAAAAGACCTGCAGCAGGACTTGGTGGCAGCAGGTACTGAGGTTTGAGTTTCCACAGTAAGACACATACTAAACTCTGAAGGGCTCCATGCCCGAACTCCAAGACGGACACCACTACTGACCCAAAAGCACAATAAATGATGATGAGTTGCAATGTCTAAATCAGCCACAAGTTTCCATGTTTTCAATTGCTCCAAACTATATAAATAAGTCACAGAGGTTTTGGGATTCTGTTCTTTGGAGCGATGAAACAGAAGTGGAACCTTTTGGGCCTATAGATCAGCAGTATGTCTGGAGGAGGAAGAACGAAGCAAACACAGAAAAGAACACCCTGCCTACAGTGAAGCATGGCAGTGGCTCAGTGATGCTGTGGGGCTGCTTCGCTTCTTTTGCAGCTTGGTGAGTGTAAGATGGATTCAATCAAGTATCAGGAAATCCTGGGAGAAAATATTATACCATATGTGAGGAAGCTGAAGCTTGGGCATCGTTGGACCTTCCAAAAGGACAATGATCCCAAGCATACCTCAAAGGCCACCAAGGCTTGGTTTCAGAAGAAGTCCTGGAAGATACTAGAGTGGCCATGGCAGTCGCCAGATTTGAACCCTATTAAAAAAAATCTCTGGTGGAATTTGAAAAAGGGCAGTTGCAGCACACAAACCCAAGAATATTAGTGAAGTAGACGCCTTTGCCCATAAGGAATGGGCTACGATTCCTCAGGAACACTGCCATAAGCTGGTGTCTGGCTATGCATCACATCTGCAGCAAGTCATAAGAACAAAGGGTGCTCTACTAAGTATGAAGGAGGCTTGTCATGAAGGGGATGAATAATCTGATACTGCAGTAGTCATTAAAAGTGGTATTTTTTTTAGTGGTATTAGTTTTGTTGAGCTATTGTTCTTGTATGATTTGTATGCTTGTTTGTACATTTTGCCAATACAGTGGGGGATTGAATAATTTTGATTGCAGCTTTATATATACACAGTAGCTGGGTGGTGGTAGGGTTTTTTTCTTTTTAACAAGCCCCACAACGAGTGTGTTTGTGTGTGGCTTCATAAACAACATATTTTTAACAAACGGGTTTCCTTGATAAACACTGCACTCATGACAAGACAAGCAAACTTTAGAATCTAACCAAATGATGCTAAACAGAGCAAACGTACTGTACACAAAAGAGCAATCTACCCGGACAATATGGGTAAATACAGAAACATACAATGGTGCAATGTAATGCTTCACTGGCTCAGTTGCAGCACGGGATATTTTGGAAATATAAAATGCAAGCCTCTGCTTATAATTATACACATAAATTTGAAAAAAAAAATGCAATTCAACATATGCACTTACTCACACACAGTCCAAACACACACTCACACAAACCCGCACAGTGCTTTTTGTTTCCACTGACGTCACACTCTCTCTTTGCCTACCTTCATTGTGGAGCTCCTCCCTCCGCTGGCCTGTCTCCTGCTTGATGGCTGACCTGCGGTAAACCACATGGACCCGCCCCTTCACTTCCACGTCCTGTTGGCCCTTCTCGAGGGGCTCAATGAAAAACTCCCCATTATCAGTCCGGATCAGACCTGCCTGGAAAAAAAGGGCTTCAAATTAGTGCAGCCCTCTTCCTTCAAAGGACAGTAATTCCACTGGAGCCAGTAATTATAGCGTTCCTGATCAATTGGAGGATTTAGAGAGGGCCTGGATATGGGCAATGACGCAGGTAGATACAATTTGGGGCCCTTCAAACCATTCACCAAGATTTACTGAGTGTCACCATGATTTCACCCTGAACGAGATGATGAGTTGCAATGTCTAAATCGGCCACAAGTTTTCATCTGCTTTATGTGTTTCTGATTTATTGGATACCCATTGAAGCCCTGATTTTATTTTGGCCTTTTTCTGTGAAACTCTTCAGTATTCTCCACTTGAGTTAGCAGACACTTCCCATAATAATTTCCAGATTCCCACAGAGAGCACTTATGTATCAAAACACATTTTTTTTACAAAGCTTGGCAATTTGTTATTGCTAATAAAAGGTGCCGATATCAGTCATTTTCCATAAAACATATTAAATACACTACAATGCATCATGTCTGCTTCGTTTTGTAGGAATTTACGCTATGGTCTGGCAACCCATATCACTTTGAGTGTGTCTTTTTTAGCACTGCACACTAATGGCTCACAGTTAGTATAGAACTATAGAAAGTATACAACCAAGGTAAAATGAAATGGAAGTAAGCAACACTTTGAGTGCTTTTCACAGCCTGAACCTAAAAGTGAGCCTGCCTCTCACTTGTCACTGATTCGCAATGCCAGGAAACATTTTCCTGATAAGTGAATGATAAAGTTGAATGTACAGTCATCTACTTAAAACACAAATTAAATACAATAAAATTCATCATGTCTGCTTTGTTTTGTAGGAATTTACACTGGTGGTGTATCTTTTGAGCACTGCACTTAGAATTTTTCCCTCTGAGTTACATAATTAAATATGTAAGTGAAAGTGGTGTTTGAATGTCCAGCACTACCCAAGACTGACTGGATATAAATCAAAACATTCACTTTGACTCTCTGTTAGCCCTGTCTGAATGTAACTGACCTTTGTAGAAAGCTTTTGCCATCATCCATTATGCTACTGATTGAGCCCCTCCATAGCTGAGCCATGGGAGAATAGAGACCATTACAGCTCTCACATCAGGAACAAGACAGTGTTTGTCTCAGCGGGGTCACATGTCAATCATTGGACCTTCACCTCGACTAACATTTTACATCCACACCACTCAACGTGACACTGGTAGGACCGTTGAAAATCATGCAGGACACAAACACAGACATAATATTATATAAAATATAATACATTTCTTAGATAGGATGTTTTGTCGCAAAATTGTATAAAAATAAAGGTGGGAAAAAAAAATGATTACAACCTATTTCGACACCATCGCAGCAAAACATGATTGGGTGGTCATAACTGAAATTATAATGTAAAGGGAAAAACACTACCTAATGAAAGCAAGGTAACAAAGCAATCAGTACATGTCTTGTGTTTTGTGCAATCTTGTTTCTTGGAAGAGTCATTTTTGACACGGCACACAAACACATTCCTTCTATCAAACTGACTCAAATCTGTGTATTTATGATGAAAAGAAACCTAAATAGAGTCCAGAAGACAAATCTTAAATCTGTCGGTAGGGTTGTATCACTTTATAAATCAAATCAATACTTCTGTCAAGCTTGTCGGTCTGTATTAACACCAGAGCTGTAAACAGCATTGTGGATATATGACAGTCAGGGTAAAGAGGAGTGAAAGAATCTGTCTAGCCCCTGACCAGGAAATGCCAAGTAATGCATGCTAGACTACTTCCTCCCTAGTCTCTTATTTCAGCAGTGGGTGGAAAGTGAAGGGAGGGAGGGCAGAGGGCAGAGAGCTGCAGCATCTGGAAAGGCCGACCAAATGTTAACAGATGTACACTGTACCATAAAGTCTGGCCTAGGAAAGGAAGCTGGGGAAGAAGGTGATTGGATTTTCAGGGTCATTGTTGAGAAGGCAGTGATGTAGCTTAGATTTGGAGCTACATTACGTTAAAGAACTGCTCTATGTGGCCATGTGATGGACTGGCAACCTGTCCAGGGTGTACCCCGCCTTTCACCCTATGCCAGCTGGGATTAGGCACCAGCAGCCCCCTTTGACCCTCATGCAGAGGATAAAGCAGTAGAAGATGAGTGAGTGAGTGAGTGAGTGAGTGAGTGAGTGAGTGAGTGAGTGAGTGAGTGAGTGAGTGAGTGAGTGAGTGCACATAGTAGTAGTAGTAGTATTTATCACATTTCTGATATAAAACAGTGTAAACATACATAAAAATGTAATAATAGGATGATTAATTCAATAATAATTGGTTAAATGTGGGTATTTCCAGCCCTGCATTGTGTCTGCAGAGCTGGCTGTCGGGCTCCAGCTAAGGCCACCAAAAAGAGACTCCACCAGTCACATAGTTAAGTGAGACTGTGTTTACCCTGAGAGGCAAAACCCCATGGAACAATATGTCCTTAAGGTTGTTACGGGTGACATTTGATTAGCATATTTTTTAGCAATGTTCGTGATGTAGTTCCAGACAGGATAATGTCAGCCCATCCCTAACTAAATCACAAATTGGATTATCGTGAGAATTTGAAAAGACATTTAACTTTGCTTCACTGTGAGCTGCGTCATACGTGCTGATCCTTTAACATTTTTATTTCACCCCAGCCGGTCAACGACTGAATTCATTCATGCTGGATTTATTAACCATACCTACCTGCATCAATGAATGGCATTCTAAAGCCTCACATATACTTTCTACATGGTGCTAACTATCAAATGATGTCATGGTAAGGTGTTATACCTGCTAATATGAGCATGTCAGCATGTTCGTAAGACATCAGACTGGACATAAAAAAAGACATATGTCCTCCAGTTGCATAATGAACTCCTGACATAAATCTTCGAGATTTCGATATAAAAACAGAAGTTTAGAGGTTTTCCCTGCAACCAAGCTCCTATGCGATGACACCAGTGTCAACTGGTGTCATTTCTATCTGCTGTGTTTTACATTCATATTACCCAAATGGGAAAATTTGGTACGAAAATGGCATCATATTTTATTAAGGAAGACTCAAAACTATAAAGTGAGAAGCAGGCTCATGAGTTGGTTACCATTTCCGTGGTGACTAACTAATACTTCATCCTACTTCCTGGTCTTTACTTTATAAAACAGAAGGTTATGTCTACATTTCTTATATACAGACTATGGTTGAAACATGTTAGACAGAGCAGGCAACTGCCTGGGGTCCTGAGCTAAGAGGGCAGCCCCTACAAACAGCTCATTACATTATTCTACAGTATTGACAATTTTTACAACACTCGGAAATTCAATGGTCAGCTGTGTTGAGGAGAACTCCCTCCCCCCATTGTCATTAACTTGCAGCAACATGGTGTGTATTGTGACAACATCAATGGTTCTGTTCAGCTCCAATGCATGAATAGACCCATGAGGCACTTATTGTTTATGTTTGAGGTAGAACCAGAGAAGGGAAGAGGGAAAAGAACAGGAGGCAGTACAAATTTGTGCATTTTTATATTGCAGTATCAGGAAAAACCCTACGTTTGTCAGTATACCAACTTGTGTCTGAACTAATATATTATAGGTTATTGCAGTGGTTGTCAAACTTTTCATACCAAGTCCCACCAGAGGAAATATTGAGCTCTCGAAGTACCACCATTGCCACCAATATTAAAATACAGTGGTGTAAATAAGATAATCTGCTCTCTCATCATCCTCCTCTTCCTCACATATACTTCAGACACTATTCTAGTGAAATTAGATTAAGATGGAGCGAGACATAAGGTGACTAATTATTATTATTTGATTTATTATTATTGTTATTTTGATATTTATTTCATTTTCTATGCACTCCAGTCAAAATTCCTCAGCCCCACTCTGATCACATATTCATATACAGTAGAACAATATTTCTGATTTTCCTTCAAGTACCAGTAGAGGAAGCTCGCATACCACTGGTGGTACACGTACCACAGTTTGAGAACCATGGGGTTACTGCATTCAGTTTGGAGGTAGGATGAGTGAATTTCATGTAGGTAATGGCAGCTGGTCTATGAGGAGAATCTGTTTAGAGTAATTCCAGCAGGTCATTTAAAACCCTGGGTGTAATCCTGGGAGATTAAACGAGATAGAGAGATAGAACTGGAAATCCAAAGAGTAATGGGAGATGTGAGTGTGTTTACAAGGGGTTCATTATAAGCAAGGTGATACTCAGTGTCACTGCACTGACCACCAGACCAATAATAATAATAATAATAATAATAATATAACCCACCCATCCATGGTAAGAGCAACTTTAAAGGTTTTATTTATTGTATTGTAGTTCAGGGAAACTTAATTGTGTAAACTAGATGTTAGAGTTTGTCATCTGCAGCGTAAGCATAGAGGCAAGGAACAAGGCAAGTGAGAGCTGTAAGGTGCTGTTGTCTTGCTGATGACATGTACTATGTGTACATGTAGTGCATAAATATGTTTTACACAAAGTTAAAAAAGAAACAAACTGAAATATAAAATGAGAAGTTTAAAGCTACAGCACGTAACATAATTTATTTAATTGTTAACGTTAACTGTTGCAGCTTGACAATGAGGACAGGAAGACTTCAATAAGAAGATCAATGGGCAAAGTGTGAACTGAAGACTGTAAGTGCCAGAAGATAATTAATGTGGAAACAGGCTGCATTGAGCTGTTGTCATGTACTTTCGCACACGATCTACTGATGATGAAATGGAGACTTCAGTAGGGAATGTGCAACAAACTATCTAAAAATGGAATTAGTTCTTAAGCTGAAACCTGCAAGGAAATCAAAGTGGAGCTGTTATTCCGGGATCTTAACCTGTAATTTGTGGCAGCTTGTTAAGAAACATATAATTTCAGTTCTGTGCATGCTCTTTTTTTTCCTTTTTTTCTTTTTTTTTTTGTAGTAAAGCCAGGAAGATCAATAACTTGGAAAGTCAAGGCTTAGTGGAGTTTTAGGCTGGAAATAATTCTGTGAGGCAGGTACTGGGGACAGATAATTAATAGTTGATTCCTTTTTATCAGCTATCACGTCTCAGTGTGCTGGGCCACAAAGGGCAAACGAGCTGGGGGTCAACTGAAGATTATGAGGAGAAAATTGGGCTTGTAATTTCCAGCACTCATATGCGTCAGAAATCAAAGAATAATAATAATAATAATAATGTAGCCGTGAATAAAGCAGGAGACAAAGACACTACAGATTTTCTCTTCTTTTTCTTTTTTTTCAGCAGATTATCTTGCCCTACCTCTTTAATGTTAGAAGATAATTTGTTCTGTATCTTGATAATGGGCTTCAATTCTATTCAGGAACAATCCTTTTTATTATAAAATGTTTTATATGTTCAAGTTGATATGATTTGATTGAGTTCGATTCAGATTTGATGCAATACAATTCTTATTTTAGACACTCTAATTACTGTTTACCTTCAGCAGATTGCATAAAACATTCTATTGTATTTTCTCCAATGGATAACAAATGAAATGACACATCACTGTGTTTATTGCTTTGCAATTACATTTATATTTTCTCCAACTAATATAAATTTGGAATGCTCAAGGACACTTCTTCCACTTCTCCTGACAACAGCCACTATGGTGTCTTCTACTTCATGATTGCTTATTTCCTCCACACTATCAAATGAGTACACATTTATTGTAGTAGTTGCAGTAATTATTGTAGCTGACATCAAGGCTGTAGAGAACTCATAGTAGTAATAAAGAAGACACAGAGAAATAACTTTGTGGTAGTAATAGTAATAGGGATAGGAGCTAGAGTAGTAAATATAGTAGTAAATGTGCCAATGTAATATTACTGTAGTCTAGTTTTGTGTTTGGCAAAACATAATGTGTGTATTTAAATGGTTTAATAGGTATGTGTGTCTTGTATGACAGTGTGAGCTTGCTGCATACAGTGACTGGTAGCCTTAGACAAAATAAATCACATTATTGGTTCATGAGTCAGGCTTCTACAAATGGAGCTCTTAATATAGTGACTTTACATCCGTGCCAATGGAGTACTGGAACACCAGAGGCCACTGGACTGGGATCAGCCCTGTACAGAATCCTTGCAAACATTCATGAATAGAACAATTTATGCAAGTATTTTCCATCTCCAATGGATGGAAAATGGCACCCCATCCACCCACGTAAAACAAAACAGTAGGTTGACTGACTACTGACTGTTGCTAGGTGGCTCAGTCTCTATTTAACTGTTGAGACACAGAAATAGCACTCTTCAGACTGCACTCTCGATTCCATCACACATGTAATTCAATCAGCCTGTCATCTGTGCTAATTCCCAGCACATGAGCAGCTCCAGTATTATTATAGCCGTCACTTGTCTCCCAACAATAGCTCATGCTTGTGTGGTGTGCACAGCTGTTGCCGTCGAGCAGGATTTGAAATAGTCACCAGAGGAGGGTGATTGCACATGCTGACAAGAAGGTAAATGAAACGTTAATTACAGTACATTAAAATAAAACTGAAAGTGCAGTTCAGGTTTAGAACGCCGTGCCATTTTTACATTCCCTTCCTCAGCAAACTGACAGTCTGGGGCTGCTATGAAGACAAATGTGCCAAAAATATATATATATCACATTCATCTGCAGCCTCACTGTAAACATCAGATCTGGTGTGCACTTGGAATGCTATAAATCTTCTTGGCACGTGGCAAGAGACTGAGTTGATATAATTTACTAGTGATGCCTTGCTTTTTGGGAATCTTTTCTTTAAGAGCTAAGGATCTGCAGAGGACATTTTGACATGGTCAGCAATGAAAATTCTGCCAACTCACATGTACACAGGGGAGGCGTCAACTAGAATGCCTCTCATTCACTTTGAGTGGAGTAACGTCAAGTGTTGCCAAACAGCATTGTGGGTCCATTCCTTTGCTTTTCCAAATTTGACAAATGTTCCACTCTCTGCACAGCAGCGCAAGCGTCGGCCAATCAAAACTTGCCATGCAAATAATCCAGCACAGGCACGAGCCAATCAAATCACTTTTGTAGCTCAAGCACTACACAGTCCATGTAGTGCACTCATGAAAGTTTGTTCTCCTCATTGTCAAAGACATTTAAATGATCTGAAACACAGCAGAGTGATACCTGCAACAAAATAATTAAATTATCATTACAGATCACCCTGTGCAATATTAGGTATATCATCAAGGGGGATGCGGACTGTACAATGGAGTACAGTCCCTACTGAATTACAGGCACCTATTGAATCATATGCTATGTGTTTTTTATACCAAGTACCACCTGAGAAAATATTGAGCTCTTGAAGTAACATCATTATTGCCAATGGAAAAATACTTTTCACAGGAGGCTGATTTTATTATTATTAATATACAATTATATTTATATATTATAATATATAAATATATATTATATAATAAGAACAGTATTTCTGATATTTGATATTATATTTTCTCCAAGTAACACCAAATGAATCTCAAGTATCACAGTTTGAGAAACATGGGCCTAGAAGATAAAATGTAGGAGCAAGTACTGCAAAGGTCTGCAACTAATGATTTGCATTACTGAATTCTTTTCTTGTTTTATCAATTCATAGTTTGGTCCTTAAAATGCAGCAAGTGGTGAAATAGTTTTTTTTTTTTCCACAAAACAAAGCTATTCAGTTTACTGTCATGGAGGAGCAAAGAAACCAGAAAATATTCACATTTACGAGACTGAAATCCAAGAACTTGCATTAAAAACATTTAACCCATTAAGTTGATTACCAAAATAGTAGTCGATTGTAGCCCCATAGCAACAGGTTGTAGCAGCACACACGTTTGAGATGGACTGTATAAGCCACAACTATAGAAATAGCCATGATTGTTTCATGTTCTCCTGGGCAGGCCAAAATCATATGATCATGTAGAGGATCATAGGAGGTGAATGCAGGCCTGTTCTACATGGAATAACCAAGGTATGGTTGAATGTAAAAAAAATCAACACCTACAAAATTATCTCTGATATAGAGAAGATCTGTTGCAACAAGATCTGCCCGTACATCTGCAGATGGAATGCTGGTGGTACATACAGATACACAGTCCGGTGCATCACAGAAATATGGCCCACGCGTGACAAACTTGGGAAATTATTCATGTTCTTCTTCCTTTCACATACAGTATAGTCCTTTCATCCATCTCCTCCATCATCTTCCACATCAAATACACACTTCAGACAAATAATTAACATGCAAGCTGTTCGCACATCTCTGCCTGCTCCCGAAACACCCCTGCAGGCACTGACAGGTCTGTGATGATGCTGACTTTGATGTAAGGAAATGCATGACTGATTTTCTTAAGCATCTTTAAAGTAGGAGTTCATCTTAATCAAAAAAAATACACATTTGCCCACTTTGCACCGAGTTGATGTGCTCATACAGATACTTCTGTCTTGTCTGATTAGACCCCCCTCTCCACTTAAGAGCTGTTATTCATTTGAATTTACTCACAGCGTAATATTATTTTGGTTACCTACATACTGTATGTCAGCCTTATTTTTTGAGAAAACTACATTTTGTCAGCTGGCCTCAAATATGACAACACCAATGAGTTTGAATGATACACTTATTGTGTCTTTTCAAAGTTAGATCTGGTCCCTTATCTATACAATTTATCCTCTGAAGCACATTCAAGTCATTATGTAAATTTAAACAAATCTAGCTTCTTCACACCTCAAAAAAAGTCTGCCATTTGCTGATGCAATCGATGGAGATTTTCACCATAAGTTTTTTTTTTTTTCATTCTATCTCAATCCAATAATTGTATTGTGTTTCATTTGGAGATTTTAATTCTTGTACTTTAGATAACGTAGACACTTAATAAAGATATAATTGAAGCTGTAACTACATTCACAATATCAGCCTTTTAACAACGTAACAAAAGGCAGTGCTGACAATAGCGAAGGGATTATAAAGAGTAAATGGGTAATTGAATTCATCGTGCTTTCATATGATTGAAAACATAGCAGGACTAATGAATTCAGTGTTTCATTTTTCTCAGGAATTTATAACAAACATTGAGAAGGAAAGGAGAGCAGAACAGCTGGAAAACATCAGTCCGTCTTAAATAATCTCTATTGGCTTCACTGCTCTGTTGATATAGTTTCTGACCCACTTCATCGTTTCGCATTAGAGCATTTTTAAAAGTCTGTTCCACATATTGCACAGAAAACTCCACTGATTTGTGCGTTTGTGCTTGTTACAAACAAAGGTGTGTCCATTTGGCAGCACATTCTTGTTTTGGGTGAAGAAGATGAGGACACTGACTCAAGAGATTTTAGGCGAGGAGGTGCTGCTGGTACTTCACCTGTACAACTCATCGCTCAGTAATGGAATGTGAGATAGGGCTCACATGCATGGAAATCTCAACTATTGTGGAGGAGACCCTCATTTTGATAAGTGAAACCACAGAAACGTGCGTGCAAGCAGAAAAGTGACAGAACACAGGGAGTATCGGGGCACCTTATTCTGTCATGAACACATGACTCACTGTAATGATAAGAATGAAGCAACCATGTCTTTCTCTCTCTCTCTCTCTCTGCTGATGTTTTATAGTAACTGACACTCAGTGTCCTGACAAAAATACAAAGGAAAAAAGAGAGATTCAATTATAGATGTGAAAAAAGTGTTTTGTGTGTGTGTCATGCCTCCCGCACTAGTGTGTGAATGAGTGAGTGGGTCTGTGTCATTAGTGGGCTATTAAAATCTACTGGCACTGAGACCGGACTTCATTCTTATTCCTCACTTTATTTCTGTCCAAGCATCAGTTCATAGGGCTGCACAGTAAAGGATCAAGACAACCTCCCCTTTGCCAACCTGCCACTTCAAATCTCACCAGCATGTCTGAAAATTCACTCTAATTTACTGACTGCAAACATCCATTAGTGGCTCAGTTCACCCTCAGTTGCTCTGCTCACTGACTGTGAGGCAGCGGTGAATGACACCAAGTGACTGTGACTGATCAAGTCCTTATAATGGGGCATTGTGCCAAATCGTGCAAAATTGGTCACTTTCGAATCAGATACCAAACTAAAAGATTATAAGACTAAAAGATGTCTGCAAAAACCATACCTTCTTCACTATAGAAGGAGCCCCATAATAACTTAAATTCAAGTGTGATTGTGTGAGGTAGTGACACCATTATCAACACTGACAAGACAACGGCTTCGTTTGCATAAATTAAAATGATTAGATTTCAGCAACTGGACTTAAGGTTTGCCATATAGAATTGCCCCCTGCTACAGTCTACAAATACCTTGAGAATCTGCTTTTGCTCATAGTTAGACACCATTTTGTCTGGCTCTAACCTGAAGGTTGAAAACCGCTCACTCTCTGTACCAAATTCCAAAAGCAATTTCAAACATGTTTTCTTGTGATATTGATGTTTAAAATTGTTTTCAGATTTGCCCAAGTGGCTGAAATTTACCAAAGGAGGCAGCAGTAGACCTGCAGCAAAGGGCTTTCTAATGATGAGGTAATGCAGGAAATACAGTATATTCTTAAGATGTCATAGACATAAGCAGGTGTAGATTTTATGAGGTAAACTTTTTATTAAGAGGTTAAAATGTGTTTTTCCCTTCTGTCCCTTCTCGCAGCCATGTTTTCAAGCCAACCATGTATCCTGGTCCCAAAACAGGTCACAGAAACTTGGTACATTTAACCTAGTTGGTGTTGTGAATGTGTTAATACCTCATGCAACTACATTTAAAAAAATATCTATGCTTTTTAAGGAACTAGAAAACTTTTGGTTTTCAGATGTCAAGCTAAGCATGTTCTACATTGGAAAAAAATGAAATAATACAGATATACAGTAAAATGTATTTTACTGTTAATGTGTCAGTTCGCACATTCAACTGTGCAAGCAAGCATATTTGCCTCTTGTGCTTTCATAAGTTCAACCCACTGTATTCTGCCTTGTTAATGGTCAGGATATGCCAATCTGTCTGCTAATGCCTTAACAAATTAAACAAATGCCCTTGTTCACAGAAAAAACTGAGCAAATAAGTGGAATTACACAGCACAAGTGGAGTGCTGGATTCTTCTTTTTTTTTTTAACCTGACACACCTCCATCTAAACTGAACCACCACTCAAACAGTCACAAGGGTTTATTGTTTGATATGCAAAATTAGATTTAGGATGGAAAATTGTTTCGTGTGTGTCTATAGATGTGATGAACGCCTAACACCCCACATTCTGTTCCTCCTGCTCCATCTCTTTCCACTGGGATTATGTTTCAGTGCATTAATGACTTACCAGTCCGTCACAGTTGCTGATAGCCACAGAGGCCTCCGGCATGTCGCTCACATCCCCCGTGAAGACACAGTTCTCGTGGATATGTTCCTTGGCCTTTTCCTCAAAGTCCTCCTGCCATTCCACAAAAGCCCCTGGGGCCACAAGCCTCCTGTTGGCCCTCAGACGGAGGTGCAGTTCTTTCCCAAATACAGTGACATTAAAAAACAAGTGCTGAGCTGAGGTGGAGGTGACAGTGGGCATTTTGGGGGCACCGCGGGCCACCCTTCGTTTGCCCCCTGTGGCTGCAGCAGTAGCATCATCGCCGACACTTTTGCTTCCACTTCCAGCAGAAACCACGTGAGAAATGTACCGGCCATGGGAGTCTGTGCTGAATGGCACGATAAGACCATATTCACTTAACTTTCCAGAGAGTTTTTCTGATGGAACAGACAGCGTCAAGTGAGAATCAAATTCACAGACCTATGGTTCCATTTGGATAAGAGTAAAGTGAACGATTAAAAACACATATACTATAAAAGTCAACTAAACCTGATTATGAAAACCATGAAAAGTTTCCATGAATTTTCAATCTTTACAATGCATATCAGCACACTATTGGTTTTAATTAATACAGAATAGAACAATCATGATCATCATTAAATCAATACAATGTGGTGATATATATATATATATATATATATATATACATATATCTATGTAAAGAGAGGGTTGATAATGTGTGCCTGTGTGTGCTTTTCTATACAAAGTACAATAGCACATTAAAAAAAATCTAAATAAATGAATAAACGATTTACCTTGTGTTTCTGCAGCCAAAATATGTTCCACAAATAGTTGACTGAGTGAAAAGCACATCAATAAATATATACAATCCATAGCGAGGGCTGCAGAGTGAGAGCAGCTGCCACTTCAGCTGCTCACTTTTCTCTCTGTTGTAAACTTTGAACAGGGTCCTTTCTCTTGAGAATGAGGGAGAAAAACGCACAAATGCAGGAGAAAAGTCTTCAGAGTTGAGCTGCACCGGGCATTTCTCCGCCAAACTGACGGATATTCACAAGTTGTTTCCAATCTTTTGGCCTGTGCTCTACTATATAGACCAAGACTGGCCCATCCATTTAGGGAGCAGAGTGTGGAGGGGGAATATCTGGGTGCTGATGACGACAAATCCCCGGTGCAAAAACCGGGACGGTTTGAAGAGGTATTCCAGTTTTTCTCTTCTCCTTCTTTTCCCCTCCTCTGATAACTTCTCAAAAAAAGTGAGGAGAGCGAGTTAACGCACGCCCACACCGAGGAAAAAAGCCGAGGGGGTGAGGACACAGTGCGCAAAGACAAAGTATCCCGGTGGTGAAACATCTGCCGTCCAGTCCTGCACCATTACGCACCAGTGGTTGTGCCGCGGGACTCACAACTGCTCAACCTAAAGCCACTACCAGCCAACAGTGGGAGCGCCTGCTCTCCACGAGACAACCTCACATCCAGCCGAGCCTTTTTTTTTCCAACTCAAAAAAGAAACTGGCCCCTCTGTTATGATACTGTTCTCTTCTACTTCCACAGCTAATATCCAGCCACACAATCAGTTTTAACTGAAAAGGGGCCCGACGCAAAGCAGTGAGTTTTAGATGTTTACATGAACCCACAAACATGACCGAGGTCAGACATGAATCAGTGAAAAGTGTTAGATGTTCACATGTTTAAGCAAAAGTGAGGTTTTGACTTGTTTTAAGTCGATTTCGTCGGTTGATTCCCAATTCTTGTTGGTTTGAAGTTTAAAATAAGGCACGGGACAAAAAGAAACACATCACGCATAGCAAAAAAAGCAGAGAAACCTAATTTTAAAAATATGTAACAAGTAATACAAAATAAAATGTTAGAACTGTATACTGTAATGTTTAAAGATGATCACATGTCTGTTACATTCAAACCATTGTCAGATGAGTTAATACAATGCTGTTGATGTTTAGATTCTGTGTCGGCCTGCAGCATCAAAACAAATGGAGGCGATAACAACATTATGCCAGTGCAGCAAGACGGTTGGAGTATGACTGACCACATGAAGAGGCACCCACAAAGAGTTTCAGAATTCTACTGCTCAAAAAAACCCTGTCCTTGCTGCTGCCGTACAGACACAAAGGCTCCCTGAGTCAGGCCTGACAGTGTTGCACGACAGAGCCACTTTTTTTTTTTTTAGAACGAAGCAGACAACTGTGCATGGTGACCAAACAGAACACTATCAACAGCAACAAAATAAATAAATCATCAAAAGTTACACACTGCACCTTTAAAGTTCACACATTTTGTCCAGTGCTTCGTATCTTAAACTACGGCTCACATACCCATGTGTGAGCAATGAATTGGATGGATATTATTACAGTGGAGTGTTGAGCGTGGACAGGAGGACCACTTCTACTGGCCCACCACTGCTTTAGAATGCAGAAGAAAATAAAGTGTGCTTACCCTTTAAGTTCCATAGTGAAACGTATTGGAAGGCCATACCCTACGTTTTGATTTATGGCAGCCAACATTTTGCACCGCCATGTTTCTACAGCAGCCCAAATGGAAAAACCAGCCAGAGCATATGTTTTGAGTGTTGAATTGGCATCTTACAATGAAAACCAAGAAGACGCGTATTCTTTCTGGTATGCAGAGGCCACTGTCCTTCCCTGACAAACTTGGGAAATGAAGGGAGGGGTGAGCGGAGGAGTCCTCAGTTAATTGCAATCTGCAGTGTCACCATAAGATGTCACCGATTCTTACACTCTGACCTTTCAATATGGAGCAAAATATAGTTCATTTAAATGGATGCAAATGTGGCTTTAAAAGATGAAAGTGATTAACAGATAAACTGATTTTGGAGAAACTATACAGTGTCAAATGCTGATATAAGCACCTGAACCTGCTCGAGTTTATATACAAGATATATAGTATATGTGTCAAATACAATCCTAGTACCTGATTAAATTTTTTCATAATCTGAGCTAATCCTGCAGATGTCACTGTGAGCATATGTTGTATTTTGGTGGAAAGGGAATAAATCCAGCATCATCATCAAAGACTAAGATGGTGTGAAAACCAAACACTGGATTTCATCAGCCTGTTCAAACTTTGGATGACTGCTCCAGAAACCGGGATTTTCTTGGCCCTGGCTCACCCCGCTTGAGTCCAGACTCAAGTCAGACATGACCACGCTGCAAATGAACTAGCATAACTGGAATCCCTCTCACAGGAAGAGTAGGGGTGGGTTTGAAAGTTAGTTTTGACTTTCAGGAGGATAAAAAAAAGGTGTCTAGACTTCCCCCCTTCCACTGCTCTTTGACTGGGCTCTGTTGATCAGGATGACCTCCCCCATGCAGTGCATGAACTCTCACTCTGGGGTTAATTACCTCCATGCTCCCAGGACGGTCAATGTAGAACAGGTGTGGGTTTTTGTGCAGTCATCGCTCCATGAGAGGACTGGATGGTGATGCGGAGTTGTGCATTAATAAGCGATGGAAACTAACCGCAGCATTAAGAGATGGAAACCATTAACTGCCTTGTAAGATGTTTTATGCTGTTTTTTCCATCCATACTGTTTGGAGGGTTTTTTTCATGTCTGTCTAAAGGCCAGGACAAAATTCCACAATATAGCATAGTATTCAATTAGAAGCCTTGTTTTTTGCTTCTGAAATGAATAGCTCCACTCACAGTCTGTGGTTAAGTCCACACACCAGAACAATTTTCTACTACAGTGCTTGCATTAGAACACTCTGTCCCTCACAACCTAAGCTCAGGAGCACTAAAATACATGCTTGCTTCAAATTAAACTGGACTGTTCTAATTATACATGGCAAATATTTGCATAAGAATGTTTTATTGAATTATATGTACATGATAATATTCAACTCCTGGGGCCCTTTTTGCCCTCTTACTGCACAGAGACAGATTTCAATGTCTAAAATTGACTTTAACGACACTGAGATGACACTGCAATTTGCTGAGTGGTGCTTATTTCAGTCAGTGCAAAGTATAAAGCTTCATCCACTGTGTTTCTAACAGTGGGGAGACATTACAGTGTGGGGCAATGGGCTGTGGATGCCTCAGTGTGTGCTGTAATGTGGTCTAGCCATGCCAGCGTGCTGGGAAAATATGTGACTTTTCATCTCAGAGATGCAGGAAGATGTAAAGCAGCTGCTGCTCTGCCCCGGCAGCTTGAGAGAAGAGGCGCTTCTGCGTTTGCCAAGTTACAAACCAGTGACTTGAGGGAGTTGTTATTATGGTCTTCTGCACTGTGTAAATGACGGGATTTGAGATTAAGAGGTTCAGAATGAGCTCTGAGTTATGACCCTGGTGAACCAAGACCAGTTTTAATTAACTTTCCTTTTCAAAATGTGATTTGATTGTAAACTGTGCGGAAGTCATTTCTGTATGAGAAGGATCTACGTGTCACTGTATTTTTGGTTTTCATGTTGTTGTTCTACAGAGAGGCTTTCTTTTACTTTCTCATAGAGTTGTAGCCAATTTCAAAAACTACTCAGCAGTACATTTTACTTTATATTTATTATTTAAACTTTATTGCAGAGTCAGATCTATCAACAGCGTGCAACATTACGGCTCCGAGTCAAGCAACAACCTGTTCTCCGGTAGATCTGCAATTCAACCAGCACCACATTGGAGTTTTCAACAGGATGTTCACAGGTATTACCTGCAACACAACATACTGAGTATTTGACAGTACCAGCTGCCAATCACAATGGTGTCCACTTATATGAGCCTTACTTTGTTGTTGGTTTTTTTTGTTTTGTTTTCCTCTGAATGGGAACATCATTTACAACATTGGCATCATAATCAATTAAAGGCCCAAAACTCACATTTATTCCTCAGGAAAATAAATAATCGTAATCAAATAAGAATAAGGCCCATTCTATTTGCAACCAACAGAGTCGCCCCCTAGTGGCAATTCAATATACTGTTATTTTCTGGTTGCCTTTATTGTCCTTGGTCTACACAAATCTTGGCTCAGTGAATTACAAACATATGATGTACAGACATTTTGGTCCCCAAAGACAAAAGAATGCTTTTTTCTTGATGCCTTTGTGTACCTTAATCATCTTTCTGTCTTTTTGTCCCTCACTGGCCTCTGTTTGATGATCCGTGCCTTAACATGTAACATATTGATTTACTGTTGTTTGTATGATATTAGAATACGCAGCAAATGAATTGGCCCCGAGATCAATAACGTCTGAATCTGGAGTCCTCCACTTTAGATTCAGTACACATTCAATATAACAAATCATCTTTTGAAACCAAAGTCTAAATAACAATGGCTTAGTTGATGGAATGAGTTCCATAGGAATGAATGTGGGAACAAATTTGACATTGCTCTGTCACATTTGCATTTTCCATCCTGCTGACAATTTTTTATTACCTTGTTCAGTGAGGTGTCTAATACCTGATTTATTGGGGATTGTAAGTAATTTCCATTGAGACGTTGAAGGACTGCATGAGTATTTGATGACAGACTTCAAGAACAACCCCATCCCGTCTCTTTCACAATCTTGCTAATATTGATAAAATCCGTGAAGCTTGAGAGCACACTACATCCACACTCTTTGAGGTGTCTCCAATGCTTTATCCACGCAAAATTACAAAAGAGGACAGTGGTGTATCCACGTGCGTCGCAAGCACCACGTCTTCTCTCCTGCGCAGCTCTCTCGATTGCAGGAGGAGGCTTTCACATGAAGTTCATTACATCCCCTCACATGTCTTACCTCTCAATACCGCTCTTTGTCCACTGTAATCTCAGGATCCTTCAGAACCGCTATCTTGAGTTTCACATTGGGGAGTATCTCAATGAGTTTGGAAAGCATTTCAAAGGCACGGAGGCCGCTATATCATCCAAGCATGGTCCTCATGTCCTGGTCTTATCTTGACCTAGAGTCAAGTTGGCCGCATGCTGCAACTGAATAGCCCCTCTCCATGACTGGTTTGTCTCTGAGTTAGAAGACTCACTCGCAGACACTGTGTTCTATAAAAGTGTGTGTTTCTGTAAAAAAAGTTTCCATACATATCCAGACACTGTCAACTCCACAAAACCGAGGATTAAGGAAGCTCATAAACCTAAAAGATGTGACAGAAAATGAACTGTAACTGTAAAAATGGCGGTTTCAGTCAGGTTCACTTGGTTTACATTTAAAATAATCCAGGATGGGCTGTGGTGTGATAAAATTGTAACAACTTCCGTTCTCCTAAAGATAAGCCTGCTATGCACTTACAAGACGGGAAGTGATCCGGGATATCAGCCTTTCAAAGGAGGCCAGTGAAGCCAAGTGAGCTTCACTGATGTCCCAGCCAGTGGCTTTTAATCCCCGCTCAGGCCTCCATTCTTGACAGAGTGACCTTTTTTTCTTTTTTAATTAAGACTTTACCTGTCCACATCAAAAGGCAACTTAGATAAGTCTTTTGATGTGTTTAAGCTCTTTATTACTCCATAAGGAATATGTTAAGCTTTCAGCCCAACAATGAAATATCTGTTTTGTGGTAATTTACTCTGCTAGATGTTCATAACCTGCTCTGCTCTCTGACTGTCCACTTATATGAGTGGGTGTCCAAAGGAAAAGATAACACCGCGATTAGGAGAGGAAAAAGGAAGCAGAGGAGGGAGAAGAGACAATTATTTGGCTCCATCACTGAATCGGAAACTTCAATGGAACAATGCACAGGGGAGACCTGTGCACAAAATATCCATAGTCACTAAGTCCACCCACCTTTAAAATCCAAATCCCCGACACAGATGTATCAGTTTTATTTTTCTCCCGAGAAAAGCCAGCAGAGAAATGATCCCAGAAGCAGGTACATCTTGGTAAAACAATTTGAAGTCTTTATTTTAACCCCCAAAAGAAAAAGACATGACACATACACTAATTAAAGGGAAATACATTGCTCTTTTGATGAAATCCTTTGTTCAAAAACATAGCATTAAATTATATATTGCAAATGAATTTCTAAAGCATCAATTTCATTTTAAATCATAACTATCTTTTGCTCAGTTAGTCTGGATCAGCTATTATGTATAGTGCAAATTTTACAACATATTGACCGAACAGGACAAATCGAATGAAAAGCATTGAGAGCAAGTTTTGTTTTTTGTTTTTCCTACAGAGGATTCATTCTTCCTTTCAGGCAGGATTCATGGTTGTTACAACACTCTTGAGGTTATTTTACAGCTAAACACATGAGCAGATTACGGAGAAAAATACTCCAAAAAAAAGTTGTTGTGGAAAAGAACGACTTTTCAGTAAAACTTTATTCTGGATATGACACTGGCATATATCGAATTAAAGCAATGAGCCTCATTCAACAACTGTTCATGAGAAACCCACTTTAAGCAGTTTCTTAGCAGATTCTGAAATGTACCTTTTTTTGTCAGTGCCTTCTGACAGGCTTGCAGAAAATATTTTGTGTTGTCTTCACTGCATCTAATATAAGAATTCATTGATCATATTTCTCATTCATAATAATTTCTAATATGTTATCATTATTTAATGCATTATGGTCTTTTAAAATAAATATGCAGTATAACCGAGCTCAGTTTATGAGCACATCATGAATCTGACAGCTTTCTTTCAAACTTTCTTCATGACAAGTTTAACACTGAGAAAAAAGAACTGCTGCTGGATGAGGCTCAAACTTTTCTTTGCTCACAGTTTGTCTAACAATAGCAGAACTTATTACCCTGAGCAGTGACTCATGTAATGTTGTCTTTACATCGCATTTGTCATAGGCTGAAGTGTCTTTGACCCATGTATCTGCAGGTCTGGCTTATTCCAACTATTAATTTCACCATCAGACATTTTTGCTGACAGGCTGGTGATATCACAGGAACTGTTACCATTTACTGGTAGTGGCCATGAAATCTGCATGAACTGATTAAAGGGGAACTCTGCCAGTTTTACACATCAGTGTGTTTATAGGTCTTGGGGAGTATTGCTGTGCTCCGAAAATCTCCGACTGAACTGTCAGGGTTTCGTTTTGCATTGAATGTAACTTTGAAAGACACTCTCGGGTTTAATCCGCTGTTCAACACTGTTAATAAAAGCGATTAAAAAGACTCATTTAGAGCTTAAAAGCAAAAGGAAATTCACTGAAAATAATCCTGACATGCTGCACCGGTACCTGTATCTTGACACATGTAAAGAAATGGAAATAGAGACAGGTGCAACTGAAGGACACATTACTATTGACATACTGTATAGAAAAATAACAATCGTAAGCCATCCACTCCCGTTATAGCTTTAGAAGACTTAAGGGCATGTTAACGTTTAATGAAGCAACAGCATTTGTATATACACAAGGAATTCCCTCAGAAACTGAAAACCACACGTGAGACAATCGTGCAGCCGCTGATGATAGCTGTGCAGAGACGAAAAGAACAGGGCTCAAGAAAAATACCAGGTCTCACTGCAGCAAACAGCTGAGACATACTGTTAAGTGACAACACAATACTTTTGTCATGGCATAACAGGTTTGACAAATGGCCGAGTCATCTTCAAAAGTAGCAACCCAAAAAGAAACATTTGAACTATTAGTCCATTCTATGAGCTACCACAGAAAAAAAAGGTGAGTTACATCAAGACTTAAAATTAAAATAAATTTAAAACAAACCTACCAAATGAAAAGGGGTGGGGAGGGAAATAAGAGAAAAAACAAATTATAGCTCAAATGAACATATGCAAATACATGAGTGAATAGAGATACCATGGCAATGTAAATGTCTTTTATTCTGAAAAGCACAGTACTGTTTTAGTGCCTTCTCAGTGATTCTCTCTCAGATGAACTCTCCTCGGAAAGGAAGTGACTGAATGCTTTGCTGTTGCCAGCGGCATCGCAGTCGGGCCAGCTGCGTGTCCCTCGGGTTCTCAAACTCAGAGAAGGCCAGCTGGTTGAGGATGTTATAAACTCCGGCCCTGGCAGCCACCTACCAAACAAACACACAAAATGTTAATGAACAGGCAACAGAGCCTGCCAGGAGTTTTTTGTGTACCCATCGTGAGCACACAAACACTCTGACTGCCACTTTCTGCAGACTTAAAACATGTCATCTGATGTTTTTTTTACATGTGCAGCTATTATATTGGAACAATAGGCATCTCTACTGTGAGTTTGGACACAACAGGAAGTGGTGGAAGAAGAATTCAGATACTTCCCCCTTCTATCATGTTATAAAAATATAACATGATAGAAAAAAAACCCTGAACTTAACAGCTTACTTCACAGTTTTAACACGTTAGATTTAGTTAAGCTGTCAAACAGAGTATTATTTACATGGGAGAGTCTATAGAGAGGCCTACTGAGTTGCATCATGGGATTTGTAGTCCTTATCCTGCACATGAGACTAGGCATCAGCACATTTTAGATTTTGCAACTTTGATTTTACTACTGTCATTCAAAACTCTGTTACAGCTCTGAATTCAAAACTTCAGCGGTAGCGCCGTTATTAGTGAAGGACACTTTTACTTCAAGGTAACATTAATGATTGTAGAAGCTGCAAATGGCAATGTAAATCTATTTATTTTTCAATTTATCAGCAAACTAGTAAAGTACACTTTGTCTGTTACAAGTGACCTAGTATTCAAGGAGACATACAGTTTGAAGGTGCAGTCTGAGCAGGTAATGAGACTAATATATGAGGCAGAAAGGCATTTGGAAAGAAGAAAGCAAATGGCAAAAACACTATTTTGTAAAAGTGATGTGAAAATGAGACAAAAATAAATAATCCATTCAGAGGAACATTTCTGTGAATATACAAAAACACTCAGTTAGAGTCTTTTATCGGATGAATGAAGCAGCGTCTTTCTCAAAATTCAAGGGACATCTGTCTGTCTCTCTGTCTGATAACTGCATAACTGTTGAACAAACAGTTCAGTTGACAGGCTTCAAACCTGGCAGGTGACTTGCTAAAGGCACCAGTGTGTGGAGCGTTGACTTTGGCAGTGTTTGGATAAGAAATGCAAGAGATATTGGTAAATACCTATCAGATCTATTGCTAAACAAGCTGCTCCCAACTCTTGCACAGGACACACCAATCTACATTTTTTTCAGGAAAAACAGATCTAATGAGAAGCACTCATTTCACTAGAGATTATAAAGAGTCCTGGATCTAGACGGCAATCTCGATCACCACCAAAATCCAATCATCTGTTCCTTGTCCCATTACACACCTTTCCTGAAACTTTCATCAAAATCCCTAACCTTTTTGATTTATTTTGCTAACAGACAAACAAACAGAGAGACAGACAAGCCAACACCAGCGAAAACATAACATCATTGGTGGAGGTAATAAACTCAGAAGAAAAACAGCCAAATGAGGCGAATGTTGATGTTTGGATAAAAAAATGCAAGACAATGGGACCTTATACTGCACTAGAACACACTAGGTTATTTCCATTCACCGAGACCTAACATATCAACAAAAAAAATATAAAAAAACACCTTAAATTACACAATTCAGCTTTAAGTAGAAATGAATGTATAACTGAAAAAATTAACTAAAAACTGTACAGCACTGAAACAACACAGTGGTCACAGTAAATGTTATTCAGTGCTCTAGTTAAGGAGCAGGACAAACTGACTCATGGTCTGCTGTGGTTGTTAAACAACACAGGACTGATGGGAAACACCATGGACAACCAGAAACATCTGGCCATCAAGTCAAACAAATACAAACAATCTTGCTAAAACTTTAAAGACTGTATGCACTTTCGGGAAAAAAAAATCGAACAGCTGGCCCAGTTTACTCTGCAGGAAATACTTACATCACAAGAGTGTGATGCTCAGATTTTATATTCGATGGAATGCAAGGTGTGAAAAAAAGGTCAAATCCCATTATTTTGTTTGTAAAGCTTGCATACTTTTATTGATCTATGTATTGATTTTCACATTAGATGCCATTTAAAGGATTCCTGCTCATTTTCGGGACACACAAGCTTTTCAGATAAGTTATTGGTTGCAGTGCACGCTGTCATATTGATATACAGTAAATGATACAGTAAATGGCTGCACCACCAGCTGTTACCAAGTTTGTCCGTTGAAGGCATGGGGGAATGACTCAAGTTTGATGCAAGTTTAACCTCTCCCTCCTCTCCTCATGCAGTCAGAGTCTGCAAATGTTTAACCATCGGGGTAAACAAGGGCATCGTTTGTGGAGGCATACTTGCAAATGATAGAAAAATGAAGAGAATGACTGTGGTTAGGGCCTTGAGGCTGTGATGTAATGCTGCATGAGGTACCACGCAGAATCCTTTTCAAAAAGTGCACCATCAGAGGAAGACATGTTGGAACAATGAACAAAAATAATAGTATCAAGATATCCCTTTCACTAGAGTGATTATAGCTTCGCTGGCCAGCTTTGTGCAGAAATAAACTTCAGGCACCACAGAGTGTGGTCTAGATTACCGACTTGCTGACTGTGCACAATCAGATCTTACAACAGATATCATGTAACACTACAAGAGTCGACACTGGTTCAAACTTAAAAAACTTTTCTCTGACCGATGGGCTGTCACAAATGAGTCTGCAATGCACATTGGGTTTTATCAGCTTCAGCTACAGTCAATATGAGTGGGAAGTGGAAGTGCAAGGCCTTGGTGACCTTGGTGACCTTGGTTTCTGGCACAACACCAATATGAGCCTTCACCTTCAGGCTGTTAGCATAGTCATGAATGTTTTAACAAACCTCATTTTTTACAAATTAGGACATTTTATTTAATTTTAATAGCTTATTTACAATTGTTCACTCACGACTGAGTTTGAACAAGATACAAAGCAATTATTATCTACTATAACAGTTGTCACTAAGCTCCAGTATATTGTTGTTTTCTTTTTCCTCCCTCTTGTTCAGTTTTGCACTGCATTCGTGACATCACAACTTGTGCAAAGGTGATGCAGGTGTGAGAGAAGAAAACAACACTGGGCATAACAACCACTAGCAATGGGGATAATTGCCCTCCTTTGGTGGGTTCAACTATACTCAAATCCTGATTATACCTGTAAATTTTAGCGTGACATAGGCTTAAATTAGGGTTTTCAAACAAAGTCATGCACTAATGTCCATCTTAGTGAATGCATGTTTGTGTTTGAAGTGTTCGTGGTTAACTGTGAGCATCAAGTTCTTTGCTGGGAAGCAGTGAGTGGGTGCAGTGGAATATTAGTCAGTGGATAGGATTGGGTTTGTATCATCAGGATACTTTACTTGACTCATCTAGCTGTCTAAATAGGTATGGGGTAAAAAAAATCCCACCGGTTTTTCTCTGAACTGTGAATAAATGCTGGAGATTTTACATGCAGTAAATACCTACCCATTTTTTTCTTCTGTCAATTTTCACCCATATGAGCAACAACCTACTAAAAAGACATACTACATTTTGTTACCCTGACATCAAACTCTCAACTTTACCACCTATAAGATTGGATTGTGAGGAATTAAAAATTTTTTTAATTAAACCTTGTTATGTTGTTATGTCAAGGGCACGTTGATACATTGCTTAAAACAAACAAAAAGTGGCTTGAAGTTGTTGATTGGCAACAAGCTTCCTGGGTGACATTAAACAGAACTTTCTGTAAGACATATTTCATGAGTGATCACAAACGGCAAAACTCATTAGCTGACTAGACTGGCAGTGAGGAGGCGTTGGTCCTTACCACAGGCTGCTATCTCAAAGGCTACACATGCCTGGCCGGTGCAGGGGGACAGCGGGGCCTCTGTGCCTCACATCAAAACAGCTGGAGTGACTGATAGGGTACCTCTCCTGCAGGCATCTGAGGTATGCACTGTACACAAGTCATGCCATTGTGTGGCAGCAACATGGTCATGTTGCTGCAAAGGATTCGCAGACATTGATTTCCAATCCTAGAAATCCTCTGATCTTTTTTTGCGCTGATCTAACTGCACGGCTGTGAGGCAACATGGCCTAATGATGTCAGAGGCAATATGTCTAATGTGAACATAATGTCCACTGCACAGATACTGTAGAAATATGGCTGTATGCTGAACATATCAAAGAGTTGCTTCTGCACTCATTCTGTAGTAACTAGCGTCTTTAAGCACAAGCAGTTACTCAACACAAAATACATGTTTCTGTGGTTTCAATTGAACAGTAGAAAAAAAGTAAATATACACTAACAGTCAAAAGTTTGGACACACCTTCTCATTTAATGTCTAAACGTCTGCTGATAAGGAATATAAACTATTCCTTATCAGCAGACACGAGCTGCTGCCATGCATGACACTATGCTCCTGCTTTTAAAGAAAAGCAAATGAGTCTCACACACACATTAAGCCAGTACTGGATGGATGCAGGACAGATTGTACTGCTCAGCTCTGGCTGGTTGTGTAACCGTGTCCTCAAATGCATGACAAGAGATAGAGATGACCCACCACCACTGCCTCTGGCACTGCAGTTTGTCATTACTAATCCAACCATGGTCACTAGTGACAGGGTAATGATTGTCCCCTCAGGTTGGTTGGGCTGCTGCCAGTTTAAGCTCCAACTGGGCCAGTGAGCGCATCACAATATCCTCTTTAATCATATGGTCTTAAAGTCAAAAATTGATCGATAGGGTGGATTTGTTTTCAAAGTCTTGATGGAAAAGAATACTAGAAGAATATCTTCATGTCCATCTCCCCATTTTTACAAGAACATCATTCACTGCAAGATGAGAAGGAAATCAGGGACTCCACGATCCAGAGTCGGGCAGAGCTGAGTGAAGCAACACATGCATCAACTATACGAACGAACAAACAAGAGGCAATATGAGTGCCTTTACAAGAAACGATCTCTTTAGGATGACAGCTAAAACACATCTTTATGTCTGGGAGTGTGGTTTCCACAGCAACCATCTCATCGCACAGGGACTGACTGAATCAAATCAATTACCACCCTTTGTAAGACAACTGTACATGGTGAACATTCAGCCTGTAAGAATAAACTCAATTTGCAGTTTTTTATGTATGTTTTCTGAGCTTTATGTCATTTTTGCACAGAACAGAAGTTGTGACCTTCATGTCATGTGTTCAGCGACATCCAATGCTAAGCCGAGCAGTTTTGTGTCTGTTCTTTGCCAAAATGCCAATCAAGTGTCTGTATGATGCAGTGTTCAGACATGTGAACATAGAATCACAGCATGTGTCTATGTTGATGGTCCTGCTAATCACAATGGTTTGAATCAAAGCTGGAGAACATAAATTTTCATTTGCCCTTCTTGTCTCACAGTATCATGTTGAGTTTGCAGCAGAGACAAAGTCAAGTGTGACTGCTAGATATCTTCAGCTACAGTATGAGGCCAGAGCAAAAATGGATTATCATCAGCCTAGTTTGATGTTAATTAAAGATTTGACTGTCTATGTGCTACGAGTCAAGCAGTGAGCTCAAAAAGTAAAAGTACCCCTAACTGTTTTTCACTTCTGGCTGACACTTTGGCTGTCTCTTTAGAGGTTGGTGAAAAATGTGAAAAATGCTTACCATAAGTCAGAAACAAATACATACTGATATGAATTGCAATAATAAATTGTAGTTTCACAAAACTATGTTCTCTGCACAGTTAAATTATGGTTGGGATATATTGGCACAGTCTAACTGTCTCCCTACAGACATTCACAATGTCCAGGGAGGAAGGTGAGAGCTGACTGCACTGGCACAAAAAGCATGATACTATACTGCTGTTCTGATCAGACACAGCCTCTGTTTGTTTCAAGAGATGCAGAAAATCTGTTAGAACCTGGAGGCAAAAGTGTTTCAAATGCACAAAACCTGATCTAACACAGCTTTAGCAAGGTTTGGACATGCAAATACGAAGCCTAAGAGTTGAGCGGATGCGTCTTGTGTTCCCAAGGCACTCCTTTTTTTCAACTTGTGTTTAGTTAGTGAGCTCAGAGAGTGTACATGTGGCTTTTTTTTTTTTTCTGAAGATCATTTTTTTCAAGGTCAAGTTTTGCTCCTGTTTGGGAGGCATTTACAGTAACTGAGCAGAATACATGCTTTTGACAAAAGGCATGACAAAATGTTCAAATAGGCCAACAAGTCAACTCCTGAGACTCAGTGACAGGCATCCTAAAGTATGTGTTTGGTAAAGCCAGTGTCAAGTAAAGACTACGCACCAGCTCATCATTGCTAAACGCTGACTTTGTTTCTTCTCGTGATTCTCATGTTGTTTCTGTTCCTTATAACTTATTCAGCAAATCACATCACATTTCATGTGAACAGCAAGGGTTGCATCGAAATTTAGAGTCAGAGCCTTATGCGTTGCAGTTTTCTGCAATACATAACTGCTAATTCAGATTAGATTTTGTAGCAAATATTTTCATATTGACATCACGTGAGAGAAGTTGCTCAGAGTAAAATCACAAAGCCTTTGGTGAAATCTATACTTGTAAATAAAAGAAAAGAAAAAAAGAAAGAACAAATGTTTACAAAAGTGCGACCTGTATGACAGGAGCTTTTTAAGATTTTAATATTATGCGATGGCATAATTCTGTTCACTGTTTTGCAGCAGAGCATTCCTTTCCTCTGAATGCACGCAGGCCCTCCATATTATCTCAAGGCATAACTGGGCCATTAGAGTCACTCTGATGCACCACATATATTTGCTCTTCAAAACAGGACGAATTATGCACCGATTGACCGTGCATATTTCTGTGACAATTGTTTTCACAGCCTTTGTTCCATATTTTTTAAAATTCCGCGTTATTTTTTTCGGTTTTAGTTCATTCCACTCCTGTAAACACAAAGAAGCGAGAGATGTTTATTCAGTGGCTTTCAAAAATTCCAGTCTCTTGTTCATGTCGAGCAATCAAAGTGTAAATGTTAATGGATTTTTAAATGAATGGTTGAAGTCCAAATTAAAATGTGTCTGCTTGTTTGTTATGCTTTGAGAAACATGAGAAAATTCACTATTGACCCTGAGGTAGATAGCACTGATTCTTTTATAAAGAAGAAGAGGCATGCTTCGCCTCACTGCAAAATGTAGTACAATAACAAGACAGCTCACTCACTCATTTTCTACTGCTTTATCCACTCAGTCGCGGGGGTGCTGGTGCCTAACTCCAGCTAACAAGACAGCTAACACTTTGAAATCAAAACTGCATGCAAATCAGCCCATATAACGTAGATTCACAGCATTCATTTACAGGCAAAATTCCTGGTGTTTCGAGGCTTTAAGTGAGCACCACGAAATGTGTTGTCAACCTGCTAAACTGCTTATTTACTATCACGCAGGTTTAGTATATTGCAACATTCAGTACCTTTTAATTTGCAGTGTGTGTTTGTGTGTGTGTGAGTTGGGTACCACTTACTGAACACTCATTTGTTTGGAATGCACATAAATTCTCAGCTTTACTGTTGGGGCACAGGTGGCCAAACGATTAAGATACTAACAAAAAGACCAAGCCGAGACATGATGAAGTTCAGTTTGTGAAGAACCAGGCCACAATAGAACTAGAAACAGCTTGTAAATTCCAGGAGTAAAATCCTAATAAAACTCCAGAAAGTGCTGCACAATGTGCACAAACCTGACTTTGAAAAGCCTTTGCCCTATTTCTGCTTCCTGTTTTTTTTTAATCACGGCGCTACTAACACATCGTTGTGTGATATCTGTTCCATCCCCTCATGCCACTTTACTGAAACTGTGATACCCAGCCATTCTTACACAAGTAGCGCAGCTAGCACTTGAAAATCAATCATTTTAAAATCCAAATTGCAATTTGAAAAAAAAAATGCAATTAGCAAATTGAAAAGTCAGCAACTTATTATTGTGGTATGTTCTATGCCAGCGGTTTTCAAACTTTTTATCCCAAGTACCACCTGAAAAAATATTGAGCTCTTGAAGTAACACCATTATCACAACATTAAAATATTGTTGTTGAGTACTTAAGTTGGCTACGGCACAGTAGACAGATTTATTCCCAATTTGCTCTAACATCATCCTCCTCTTCCTCACATTAACTTCAGACACTGGTATAGTGAAATTAGATTAAGATGGAGCGAGAGATGAGGTGATTGTATTTATTATTATTTAATTTACTATTATTATTATTGTGTAAATTCCTCAGTTTTGTGCTGATCACATACTGTGGTACCACCAGAGGAAGATCGCATACCACTGGTGGGACACGCACCAACTTTGTTTCGGTGCAATTAAAAATGCAATGCATGCACACAATGATAGTGCCATGTGGCACTATATATCTACAGTATAACAATGAATATTAAACAAAACCTTTACCTTTAATAAAAAAATAACATCACGCATCAAATTGCAATCTCAATTACAAATTATAATTACAACTACATATTTTGCTCAAATCATTCAGTAAGTGTAAACAAGTCCACCAGCATAAGCTTTCAGCAGGTGTTAGGGCTTTTTTATGTCATTTCAGCAAAAGCATTTCTACAAAATTCACATCTGATTCAATTCGTGAAGTGTAAAAGAAGATGCATGTTTTTCCCACAATCTCGCCTGCACATCAAACATACACCCTCATGTTTTTCTCTATGAATGTCACACAAACAAGCACCTCGGATACTGTACAGTACCTGTTCCATCCAGAGTGTAAAGGAGCGCTGCCAGGAGTCTTTCTTCTCTAAATGCAAATACGTGTTGAACAGGATGAGGTAAATGTAGCGTTCCAGGTACTGCAGGCTCTTCAGCAGCAGCTGCTCACGCTCCTTCTCCATCTTCCCACTTTTAATCTAAGAAAACAGGTCAACAAAGCTCTATCAGTGAATCAAGTAGGTCCAACACATTTTACCATATAACAAAAACAGCTGGCAGTTGTTGCGGTAAATTTTGAATGTAAAGGCCTTATTTTCAGCAGAGGCATCTAAGTAGAAGTTATTTTTGTGTGAGATGTCTGGTTTGGCATTTGCAACGAAATCTTTGAAAGATAACATGGATTCTACAAAAACAGGTATCAGATGTGCGGTCAGGAGTTGCCATAACAGTTTGCACAGGCAAAAAGCATTAATGGAATGAGAACATAACTTTTTCCTCCTCTGAGGAAACGCTTCACTTGTGCCTGAATGAACTGTGCCTTAAATTTTAAGAAGCCACTGAAGTGACCCTATGTCTGCTTGTTTCACTATGTTGAAAATAAAGCTACAAAAGCCCATCCGTTACCAGAGATGTGGCTGGGCAATGAAACGCCAGTAAAACCTCCAAGGACATCAGCAGCCGATGGTAGAACCACAGCTAATCATAATTTAGTGTTGTTGTTGGTGGTTTGAGTTGGTGTCCCAAGTAATAGTTGATATAGTTGTGTGATTAAAAGTGCATTATATCGCCTACTTTAATCATTTCATTCATTCATTCAACCACAGAGCGGCGAATATCCTCAGACATTTTAGGAGGCCATTTCCTCATTTTGTCCTCTCACTCCATTATATTACACAAATGTGGAACCGACCTTCCATTTCTACTTGTTTCGAGCGTTCCTACGAATCTGTGACGAGAACACACGCGCTCCTTTCACACGTGTGAAGGATGCAAATACTGCAACTGCCTCTACGAATATACAAGGCCAGGCCCTGTGTTACTTTAAAAAAGGGGTCTGTAGTATCAAACAGAAGTGTCCACCACATTTTTATCAGCCCCTTCTTGAATCCAAGTGAAGTCTCTGCCAAATGTTATGAAAGTGCTGGCGTTCTTACAGCATGTTTAATAATAATAATAATAAAAAAAAGATGATCTCATGTAACATTACTTTTGTCCAGCACATTCTAATCAGTTTATCCTTCAGTCCAACTAAATGCTTGAACCAACTTACAAAAATAATAACAACAATTGCCCTCAAGGCATTCTTGAGATATTTTGTTCATGTGAATATGAAGGACATTTGGATGGACATACTGGAATATCTCTGGCAATCGCACAGTGCAGAGGCAGAAACAACGTGCAGGCACAATTACTGTCTGTGGAGAGTTCACTGTCTCCAAATACCTCGTGCAGCATAGGCTGTAACAGGTAATAAGGAACCTAAGAAACTGTCCCATAAGTCCCAAAGATTGTGTTTAATAGGAGACATGGGTCACAGGTTCACTACTAATCAAAAGCAGAAATATAAATTGCTATGGCCTGAGTAATTACAGTCTCTAGACTATGCTAATATATTGGAAATCAACAACACTTCCGCAAGTGGAAGAATGGACCAAGATAAACCTGCCTCATAGGAATCTGTGTTGACCACAATCAATGATAAAAATGGATGGAAATATTGCAATGTCCATTAAGATTTAATATGGTTCTGCTGCTGTTTATTTGATTTTAATCCATGTATTTATTTATTCATTCATTTATTTACATGCTTATTCATCTTTGATTCTTTTTCTTTGCTTAAAACTCCAAATCCACTCTTGGTGGCATGATGGTCATGTTAGGCTTTCTTTGACATGGACCTCTCTCTCTCTCTCTCTCTCTCTCTGCTCTGTAGCCACTTGTGTTGGTACCAATGAGATGGCCCGATCAACATCTCATGTTCCAACATGTGGAAAGGCAGTGAGTACTTAAATTACTAAAAATGACAAGCCAGCCTCTAGCTCAGCCTTAGAAGAACCATAAGACTTTATTTATTTAAGGCTAATGTCTACATTTGTAGGATTTAACTGAACTGAACCTGATTTATCTACCCAAAGGGCTCTTAATCTGAGCATTTTTCAAAGAAATTAAGTTAATAAATCCTGTATTAAAACTTTTACCTCATGTACAACTACCCCCACAGTACTCACTAGCTGTTAAATGCCCTATGCTTCAAAATACCCTTTACCTTGAGAGTTTATTAATATGTTAATACTCTAATGATGACTACTTCACAATCTCAAATTTCATATCACAAATACTAAGAATAATGGAAAGTGTTGCTCTACTACTTAACTGCTACTGTAATATAAAATGCTTCAACTGCCCCCCCCCCATTGTTAAACAAGAGACTGGAATGATCACATCTTAGCAAAAAAATCTAAATGTCAAACCACATTAAAGTTTGATGCATGAATTGAGACGATGGTCATGTAACCTAGTTACGTTTGTGTTATGCTATATCATGCCATTTCTCATCAAATAATTGACTTTGACTGCAGCATGGCCAACATTTGCGACTGATGTCCACAGCAGCATCTCCCTGCAATGACTTTTTTGAATTGTATGAGGAAACCAAATACAGTACATCTACAACAAATACGCTACTGGAACATGTTCATCATTTTGACAATGAACCATGTGTCATATTCAGAATGGATACATGTTGATTTATATTTATATAAAAAAAAACATAAAATGCAATCACACCACACACCGACTCAGTCGATTTATCCCCACGGTGTTGTCAGCCCCCCTGCTGTTCACCCTGCAAACTCAAATTCTGATACCAACATAAGAACTGCAGAATATTCTCCAGAAACAGGTTTCAAGTGGGGCATCTCACAACCATATGCATATGAATTATCTTAATTGTTGGGGTTGCATAACATTGTAAATGCAAATTGGCAATTTTCTCCTCCTTTTTTATGATTGATTAAAGGCTCGAGCTCTTCCAGGTCTGCCATCCAGCTGTGAATCTGTGTGGTGGAGTGAAAATTACATCAGCTGGGGTTCAGAGAGCAAGCAGATAAGAGGCGAGGACAAAGTGAAGTGCTGAGAGAAAGAACAAACTGTCGCTTTCTTGAGATACTTTCTCACAGCAGATTGTTTTTACTACTCTTGGTCTTACAGAGACCACCGTTCATTACCATAGTAAGCGTCGGCTTCAAATTTGTGCAAAGTTTAATTTCTGCCAATTAACCCTACTAACTGTTGCACACTGGATGTTATTATGTTAAAAACCAGTGCCTGTTACAGAATGTTGAGCCTTGGGTGTGTCACTCCAAGTAATTTTAAATGTGCATGTTGTAGCCTATTATGATAATTCCAAGGCCACATTACTGTGCATCTGCTGCAAGACAGAGAAGAAATGCCCAAAGGCAAACTATGGACATGTTGTCTATTAACTCTCCCAAGACACAGAGGAGGAAGGACAACATGCACAAACCTAACCTTTTTATAATCTGTCTCAGTTAATATTGACCAGAGTGGAAGGGCACAAAAATGCTGCTGAACCTGATCTCCCTGTGCGCCATGCACCCCCAGGGGTCTCTCACTGCATTTCATCTCATAGCCTGAAAAGCCACAGTGCCAAAGCCTGGCAGCTATCTGTGCAAAAGCCACAGCCAATAGTGAGCACTCTCTCTGTGTCTCTCTCTTTCTCTGAGACACACACACTCAGACGCTCAGATCAGTTTGCAAAGATTATGTAATTCACACCTCTGCAATGTGCCGAACCCTTATTCTGTGGGCGCTTTCTGTTTGCTGACATGGACTAAGCCATGTGTGTGGCTGAATGGCCTCTCGTGAACTCTCAAAAATTGCTTTAGAAAACAATGTTGGGAAAGATGTGGTGAAAGAACAGAGTAAATTCTGAGTGTAGTGTAGAAAGAGTTCATTGTTCTACTGAGGTGAAAAATCTTGAGGTTAGGGCACTTTCTGTCGTACAGGTAGAACAATTTCTTTGAACAAAGGGTGAGGAAGAAAGAAGAAAGTGCCAACACCATCCTTTTATCTCACAAGGCTCTGCAGAACAAAGGAAATGACTGCTTGGAGTCTTGTTCAGTATTAAAGGTGAAAGTCATTATCCAGCCAGCTGCTCAGGTGTGATAATAAACCTCTTCAGCTCTGCTCAGTCCAGAGTGATGTGGGAGAGAGACAGGCACCAAAAAAAGACAACATACCATTGCTGCGATAGTCCTGGACCGTTTTGAGAACAGGGTTCTCTGCGTGAGTAAAATGTGTAGAGGAAGAAGTCACAACCACTGTTGACATTCATGAGAGCGAGCACAACTTTTGACTATATGCAGGAAAAGGGATCTCTTAAATCTTCTTCTGTAGAAGATTTGGATTTGAAATACTTTCAAGTCAGCTTGGAATTTTTTGACTATGATTAAGGTTCTGTTTTAAAAACACAAACCAATACAATGGAGCAGTTCATAATCTGTCGAGCGTGAGATTCACTTGTTAATGTACAAGTAAGAATACTTTGACAATTTTGCTTTATTATTCAGTGTAATACTAGACTGCAAGACTAAACACCTCTAAAGCTCAGTAACAAACCATTTAAAATTAATTTGTTCGTCCATAAAAACCAAACAAGTTGCACTGTGTAAAAACAAGTCGCGGTTTATGGGTGATTATGCGATGGACTACTTCTTGGCCAGAAGTATTGACTGCACTGGTTGTCTGGCAACAGAGAGAGGAGGTAAACCACAACTTCTTATCTTTGACTCTTCGTGGTTCTGCACAGAATAAGCAGCTGTGATACGCAGTGTTAATCAGTTGGTCTTGATGTTGGTAGACTGAGGGGTCATTTCCATACTCCAGCTTCATGCAGGATTGGACAGACATAAGAAAAATGGTATTTCCCATCTGTCAGTTAAGTGCAAGACAAGCCACAGACCAAGACCTTCTTCCACACATTCCATATTGACTTTGGGTTTTGGACATAATTAGAAAAAAGAGGTATCGATCTGAGGCAGACGTCTGTGTGAAGACCACGCAGCATCATAGCTTGCAGTTGTAGGCCTATGATATGTGAATACCAGCCACATCTGTCCAATCTGAAAATCATCTCATTTTTTAGAAGCTGCACAAACTCAAAAACAAGGTAAAGTGAGTTGACAGAATTAGTAAAAAATAAATAAATAAATAAATACATTTGCGGACTTTGGGTCTAAAATCACAGCTATGTTCTTAACTCCTACCATTTTTCCTTCACAGCCATACACAGCATGACTGGCACGTCCCTCAGTTACTTTTGGTTGGTCACACTGATTTCTTAAATCGTTGACTTTTGCACATGCAATCTCTGTCCAGAAGCTGCAGCCATCATAGAGGTATCCATTTTGATCATGTCTGTAACAAGCACTGCCAGTACTGGCATCGCACTGACTAGTTTTAAATATCACCTTGCACAATTATGAGGTAGTGACAAAATATTTAAACCAGTGAAAAAGTGATTAAACCTATGCAATAGCTTATATATACTATAACATATCAACATCTAAAATAAATTAGTTACCGCTCATCTATAAGAGAAGTAGTTGAGAGCAGCTAGACAGATCACAGCTCAACCCCTGAATGGTAGCAGACAAGTGTTAAGGTCAAGTTTTCTGTGGGCTCGTATGAGTGAGGACTACATGTGAGAAGTGTACATTATGGAGCGGTCTGTCTGCTTGACATATGGAGCCAATTACCTGCTGATGGGGTTTGTCGAGGTAAAAGGCCAATCCATATTGGCCCTTCCCATCCAGGTTTGCACAAACAGCCATTCATCACATTCTATGGGAACACCTCCCACCCAAATCCTAAACTAAAACATGACCTGTCTAGAGTGGACAGGCAGCCTACACATGTGGCTCCTTGACTGAGTGTGCAGAAAACTCAAAGTCAAGTACAGTATATATTCTGATTTTTTTTTCAGCAAGGTTCTATGGGTAGACCAAAATCAGAGACCAAGGGCAAATGTGCACTACTTTCCATTCAGGCTGACTTTGTTACCAAAGTTAATGGAAGCCAATGTTTAAAATATCAAGGTCCTAAAACTTGAATGGCAATGGGCATGCATATTAAATAAAAAGTAAGAAAGCAACAATACAGAATATGTCCATTCTGGGGTCAAAGACATAACATGGCCACATACTAAAACAGAAAGGCTATTCATTTACAAACCCAATTTAGCATGTTACGCAGCCAGTAAGCAGCAGATGATAATACACAGAAAAAGGACACAACATAAAAATGTATGTATTTAAAAAAGGCAATGTTTATACATTTTACTATGACCAAATTTGATCACAGATGACACAGGGACATCAAATAAAAGAAAATAAAAGAACTATACCTGTGCAGAAACTGAAGTAGGTGCTTCAAATGAATAAACTTAAGAAGGTGCACAATATTAGCAATAGCATGTGTTTTGTTTTTTTTTAAATATATGTCATAAGGCCCAGACGCACATATCTACGTTATCAAGAAGTAAAATGTTTTGTTCTGAACAAGATCTGGGATTTTGATGCAAACATACTGAGCACAACCACTGCTTCTTTCTTAACATTAGAGTCCTGATGCTGTGGTTATGGATGTTTGAGCCTGAGCTTCCACTCATCAATAGAAGTGACCATATCCCTTGCTCTGGCAGATAAATCCCCCTTCTGATGGATCAGTGAATGGGTCTCTGACAAAATACATCACGCCTGCAAACTGCAGTGTGTATTTTCATGTTCATCTAGAAGTGATGTGAATGTTGTTTCCAATCAGGCAATTGTTTATTTAACTAGATGTTTATTATCTTACAGTGTTCAGCATTTTTCAGTCCTCGCAGCTAGTAATGAGGAACTTTGATCAGAGCATTGCACCTTTGAATGTACAAACTGGGCCTGATCAAAGGATGTCACCTTCCACATGATGTTAGCTTTTACATAATAATATTAATTTAATATATGTATGAGCAAACAACGTCCGGTTATAGAAAATCACCTTCAAACTGATCAAAGTATGCCTTTTTAAATATACATAGCTGCTTATCTTTCTTTCCACTTCACTTCCAATACTTTCATTTGGCAGCAGGTAATATTTCTTTTTCTCTTCACCATTTTCTGCTCTCTTGTAAACAGCAGTCATTGTCATGGTCCGGCTTCCTGTCTTTTAGTTTTGCCTAACCTGCACTTCCTGTGCAGCTCCTTCTGTTCTTATTTTCAGGAGTATGACTGGTCAGCCGGGCGGAGCCTCCAAACCCCGCACCTGCTCCGCATTTCCTGATTTGCCTTCCTGGTTATAAGCCCTGGGTTTCGCAGCAGCAGGTGTCGGCGTGTCTCGTTTAGCCATGATTTTGCTTGTCTTTAGGCAATTATGCAATGTCAAGTCAGGTGTCCACCTACACCCTGGACAGGTCGCCAACCTGTTGCAGGGCCACATAGAGAGAGACAACCATTCATTCTCACATTCACACCTATGGGCAAATTACAGTGTCCAATTGGCCTAATCCCTAAATCTGCATGTTTTTGGACTGTGGGAGGAAGCTGGACAACCTGGAGAAAACCTGTAGAACATGCAAACACCATGCAGAAAGGCCCTTGTTCCTACGAGATCGGGTACCCCGGATCTTCTTTGCACGGAAGAGCACTAACCACTAACCCCTAACCCTAACCCTGGCCCAACAGGAAAAACACCTCATGAAAATGTTTAATTTACATGATGCTTTCCAGGTGTGGGCTACATTTATTTGGCATAGCAAGTTATTCGCTCCACATGTTGCTCCACAAGCCGACATTCATGGGACGTGTGAGGGCCTGCTCAGTGCTTTTTGCAGGTTTTGATATCCAGCATGTCTCAAAGTATTGTTTACACTCAACTTACAACTAATGTAAGTAGATGTTATGGTTTAAAATACATACGGTATATTTTGAGAAAATATTCTTCCACCTTGTCTGCGAACTGCCGGTAGGAAGGCTGTCAAAGTTAAATATCATCTGGTTTTAAGATGCAGACCTCATCTTTATGGATCTGGACTGTTCCCAAAACTCAATTTTCAAAGAAGCAGAGAAGTAATGTAGCAGCCAGTAAGAGGAGGGGATATAGAAGCCTTTACGTTAATGGATTCTACATATTCCAATCGTCTGTCTTACTTTTTCCAGTCGCTCAGCCACTCAGCCACACTACGCTGATTATGTCTGTGTAGATTCTCATTCAACCAGATCATAGTTCTACAAAATCAGTAGCAACTCTTTAAGAAATCTGGTCCATTTGCTACTGATTCAATGACTGTGAGGAGTATTCTGATTATATCAGGAAGTCATTAATGAGGTAGATATTAGGGACAAATGTGTGTCAATCAAATAATGTATATGCAGATCATCAAACAACAAGTCCATCATCAATATGATCATATGACCATGTAATGACAACACAAATTTCTCCCAAAATCCAGACTTGTCCTTCCATAATTTTTTTTTTCTTATTGACAGTAAAAGAGTAATAAATAGTGCAACACAAAATGAGCCTCTTAAAAAGAATCAAAAAGATGAACAACTGAAAGGGTCTGTGCCAAATAATTTATGGTCAGCAGCGCTTTGACTGGCATGAGAAAATTTCTCAAACAAACAAAAAAGAGACAAGCAATAACACATCACGTGTTTGGCGAGCAGAGATTACAACAGCCACAGTCTCAGGAGGAGATGGGGCTCATCAACTTAGCCTACACAGAGACAGGAATATGTGCCCAAATAAACCACAAGCATTATGGTACATTCTGTACATGCACACGCCTGGCAACAGAGCATAGTGAGACTCCCACTGTGAATCAATCATTTTCTGAACTATCAAAACATTTTGTGCACGCAAAGCCAACACTGGCATATTTCACTGCTATGTCTGCGAGCCACACATAATCAGACACTCAATATTTCAAAACCCACTGGTGTTCTTCTAATTAAATGTGTACTCTTAGCTAATGTATTGATAGTTGAATTCTACCTTGTGAGTGCGTGGTTACACCACAGAGCTTGTGTAAAGGTCATGTTGTTTGTCAGCCACGCTACAGATTGGCGAGTTGATTTGGTGCAGGGAGAAATATTTTACAAGTATGCATGCCATGAAATTGGGCACTGATATTTTTGTTTGCCAGGAAATAACATTCACCTGTACCAGTCCAAATCTCTGCATGTCAGTTACCATGCCACTATGTGGAACAAATGTGGAACCTCTATTACTTACAGTGTGGTCTCTTTGGACTACTTTTGTCTCTGGCCCCTCCCCAGTTTCATACGCGCAGATACAGAGAGAAGTAAGTGCTTTACACATACTGTGCTTTAGTAAGTTCATTCATTCATTTATTCATCTTCTACTGCTTTATTCTCCACATAAGGGTCACTGGGGTCCAATCTGCCAAATCCCAACTGACATGAGGTGAGTGTAGAGTGTCAAATTTGCCTAATCCTCAAATCTGGAGAACTTGAAGAAAACCCACGCACATACTGGGAGAACATGCAAACTCCATGCAGTTTAATTTAGCCATGGTGGTTATGGGAGAAGGAATTATGATGCCTCACCAATCAACATTTTCCCAAGATGCAGAAGCTGCAATAGCAGTTGCTTGGAGAAATTGATTTCAGGTTTGTCACTGATGTTTTGAGATGAGGAAATAAGCAACTTTGAGTCATTTATTCTGTACTTTATGGGCTTTGGACACCACAGCTATCTATGTGCATTGGAACAAGGATACCTGACACGAGGTCAGGCCCTGTTCTGAGAAAAATCCAGAAATAATTGTCTGTGGTCACATGGCTGCCATTGGACACATGAGGCTAAATTAGAAAAGTTGGATAGTCTAAGGGGAGGAGATGAAAGAACAGCATTTCACATGTTCTGGACACATACGTCCAGCATTATGCTGACTAAAAAAAAATAAAAAATAGTAAGTAAAAACTGATAAGTGTTGTTGGGGTTGTTGGCATTTTGGGAGTAGTTATGGCATCAACAGCACAAGAGCCTGTTACTTGACTGTCCTCATGTGTGAAACACAGCTTATCCACAGGGGAGTTATTCAAAGCCCAGTTCCTGCAGCAACCCAGCCCAGTCACGGCTTCAGCATATCCCACATGGCTGGCATTTAAGTCACTTCACCTCTGAGACTGTGTTCCTGACTATATGTATTTGCTTAGTGCCAGTAGCTAGATAGTGTAAAAGCTTAGGCAAAAAGGGGTACCTTTCCCCTGGTGAAATGATTTGGGGCTTAGTCGGATCTGACAGATAGCATAACGGCAGCTACTGGAGGACATGCTTAAACACTCACGCATGGTTTAGGAAGCAGTTATTCCTGGTCCAGGGGCCACGGGCAATGACAGATTTAGTGTGTGGGGGCAGGAAATGGCATCCCCTCGGCGCAGCACCCAGCCAGGTCTGCAGCTCTGTTCTGAGCTCAGTGGTTATGAGAGAAGTGGGGTACATGAGAGAGGTCAGGGCAAAGGGCAGGCCAGGGCAGTTCAGTTATTCAGGGTAATATTGGAAGATGGAATCTGATACCGTTTATGAGTGGAATTGATTAAAATGAATATTCTACTAAAGTTTTTCTATTTGTTCAAAACTTTACAAGTGGAGTTAACAGACAAGGAATTTAGGGAATGGAATAAAATTATTTCAAAATATTTTTGGCCGGGGAAGAGACCAAGGACAAGATAGTACTTTGCAGTTACCCAAAGTTAAGGGAGGGTCTTGCATTACCTTGTTTGAAAAGTTATTATCAAGCTGCGGAAATAAAGATATTGGTGAACGTATGCAATCCATTCTATTCTACAAGATGGGTAGAAATAGAACAAGCATTAATATTGGAAAAAATGAAGAAGGCACCTTAGAGAGGAACCTAATCCATGGCTAAGCACATCATTTAAAATTTAGTTTGAAATAGTCACAAAACACTGTCTTAATCTGCAAATTATTGAGTTGGATTGCAATCCAACGATCCAGAATTCATCCCTAATAGATTTGATAAGAGGTTCAAAGCCTGGGAGGGGGGCCAAAGATATTTTGGGATTTTAAGGATGAGTACGCCCTAACAAATCAGGATTTTTACAGATACTTAAAAGTAAGACATTATCTGGCCCAAGTAGTAAGAGGAGAAAACTTGGAGGGGATAGAATCAGTTAACCTTAGCTTATAAATCTTACAAAACTGGGGGACAAATACATTTACAGGATAGTGCTGGTAGCCAGTAAAAAGGCTATTACAAAAAGTGTTTGAAAACTGAAAGGCCAACAAAGGATGATTGAATTGGTATAATGCATATATATACAAAATGGAAATGATGACATTTGCACTTTGATTGGAAAATGATACATTTGAGAGTTTCTGAAAACGCTGGATGGAGTTTAATCCCCAAACAAGAACAGATTTTGATTTTTGATAAATACGTTGTGCGAGTGACCCCTTGGCTCATTGCCACAGAATGTTCTGTTCTATTATTGCATATTATTATTCTATATGTTTTTGAAAAGAGAGTGTTATACACAGGGGAGAGATTTGGATCAATGATTGTGACTATTGTGAATACGTGCCTATTCTATCTTGGTGTGAAAAAGATGGTATAAATTTGATATGTGAATTTCACTAAATAAAAAGAGATGATAAAAAATAAATACATAAATAAAATGTTACATTAAACTGTATTTGGGTAAATAATGTCCCCAATATTTTACATTTTGTAGAGATTTCCAAGAAAACCAGACATTCAGAGTGTGATTACCATAAAAATAGATTGTCTACCTTCTGTAATGCAAGTTGGATCTCGGTTTGAGGAAAAGTGCAGCAAAACAGTGAAGTGGCACTGCAATAAGAAATCACCAAGCATTTTAACTTTGAATATAGCCACAGTTAGAACAAGTTAAACAATCAGTCTGAAAATTACTGTAATTTACTGTACATTTGAGTCATGCGTGAGTATTTGCTCTAAACTACAATGCAAATCACCATGTCATTTCACTGATTAATTCCTCAACTTTGGTTGGGGCCAGACTAATCAGTGACATTATATGCTGCAGCATATGCATCATGCAAACAAAACACGGCTGCCGCCTGCGGCACATTCTGCTGCTATATGTAATCATGATTAAATGTGTTCATGAATGACTGGGGGTATCTTTGGCACAATGATGGAGAGCAGGAGACTAGAAGAAAGCCATTCTCACAAGAAGTCTACTGTTGACAGGAAAAGAGCGGCAAAGCTCAACCTTCTTCTTTATTACCTCGAACCAAGGCACCTCAATCAATAATGGCAAATACAGTATATGAGGCATCAATTGCACAGGCGAGTGCAGCAGTACTCTTATGAGTATGGTCATTTTAATAATCAGTGGGAATTTACTTGATGTACTGGAGAGTCATTTGAAGTAATTTACAGCTGGGGAAACTTCCTGAGAATAAATGAAATCCTGAATAAGCAACCTCCCAGCTCACAAAACTTGGACATATATATGCCTTCCCTGGGGATTCTTTATTTACCTTTATGAGTACTACCCCCTGCACATACCCACATCTTGCCCATACAGAGACACATACAAACTATACCATGACTAACTACTCTCTGGACTCACTGTGCACAGAGACTGTGTGATCAATGTCTAAGGATGTCTGGGATTCAATCAAAACTAAATCATTTTGCAGAGAGCCACAGCAAAGGCTTGCTATTTGCACTGGCGTGATGTGAGAGGCTGGAAATTATGAATTAAAACAACAACTCCTGACTCTTCCACTTTCCTGCCTCCCACACTGTGCTGGATCTACATAAGAGCCAAGTCACACCTCAGGAACTGAAGAGGACATGTTAAGATGGCCTCTTTTTCCTTATGCCTGACCAACTACACTGTGGAATAGGCCTATGTTGAGTTGTGTTAAGTGGTCATCCTAAGTGAGAAGAAAACCTCAAAGGATTGTTTAAAAAAAAAAAAAATCCTTAAGGGTCAATACGGTTAATTAACCTTACCACAAGACTGCCCTTAACTTTCTCACCTTGACACCTTACCTCTCATTTGGACTTTTTTTTTTTATTTTCACCAGTTATTTCTTAGGAAAAGATTTCTCACACTTTTCTTCTCCCTTTTCTTCTTCTTCTATCCTGAAAACCTTTACTACCCTTTCTCTCAAAGACAAAAAAAAACAGCTCACAGCATTCTCCCCTTTTAAAAAAAATGTTTCCACTTCCCCGTCCAAACCATGTGGACCTTTCATTTGGACACACAAGCACAGAACACAGCTTAATATGATGCCAATTCACTAACTCTGCATGCATTTCACTTTGCTCACTGACCACCCAAGTGAAAGAGCAATTTAAAAGTACAGGGTACAAAAGGTGATAAAGAATAGGGCTGGTATCGCAAATAATTTTCTAAATGCATTAATTTTGGATTTGACTTGATTTTATATCAGTTAATTTAGAAATATTTCAGTTTCCACGCCAACAACCTCTTTAACCTGGTGCACAATTAAAAATATTAATGTTGAAATTAACTGACCCCAAATAGTTGCATTAATGCACTTTTTATTTACCATGACACAATGCAACTCTACAATACAATCATAGGTTTTTATTCAAACACAAAGCTTAAAAACCTGTTCAAGTTCAAAATGTCCAGCCTAGAAGTGCATCACACAGTTTGACGTACTGTAAGTAAACAGCTGTCCAGTTGAGGACACTCTGAGCTTGAGATGTATCTACACCCTGTTTGATTATCAGAAGAAGGCAACAGTGATTTGTGGTGAGAGTTGAGGACACAAACATCTGAAAAGCAGTGTTTGTGTTTGAAAGTAATTCTGGTTCCACGTCATAGACAGCAAAGTAATGCACAACTCTGTAGACTCTGCTGCTACCTCCACAGAGCTAACAGTTCGCAGTCACACAAGACTAGGGCAGTCAAGTCTTGTGTGACCACGTTTGTTTCTCATGAGATTTGTGCAGCGATTACAGGAAATGGTTTATCAAATATAATATAATTAGAGATGAAAAGGATTTTTGAAAAGATCTTTCTAATGAAGCTCAATCTAAATCAGAAATTAAAGAGTGTTTGCGTGACTATCTTAAGTTCTTGATGTCTTGATGACTTCATGTGAGCAAAGGCTGATCGAATTTTTCTAATTAAAAAGTGAGAGCTAAAATGAGAAGTCAAAGGTTGGTGGGCTGAAAATTAACACAACAAAAAGTTGAAAAAGATAGATATAATTTTGTGTGGGAACTGCAAATAATTGGGAGAGCTGTTGGAGAGGGATAACAAGGGAAAGCAAAATGTTTGTGGACATGGTGGCGTTTTAGAAAACAAATGTGCTTGGTAATTGAAAAGTCAGATTCCCTGCTCACCCCCAGATCAATTTTAATTATAAAACTATATGTTGAGCTCAACATACACAGAGAACAATATCAAAGCAAATGCTGGTGAGGACAGATTGCCTGAGGCTTGACAATGGAAAGAAAGGCTCCTGCAGCTATGTGCACAGCAGACAGAGGAGGTGGTGGAGAGGAAGTGGGCTCTCCTCTGTGCCGACGCTGATTTTAGGAGATGCATCTGTGGCGTTAGTTCACGCTTGGTTGATTTACAATCCCTTCCCTGTAAACCCACCAAAATCCCCACCCCCTTCCGTGGCCCTTCACAGAGCTGGTGGATGATCCCAGTGTGTGTGTAATATATGTACACACACACATATATGTATGTATATATATATATACATATATATATATGTGTGTGTGTGTGTGTGTGTGTGTGTGTGTGTGTATATATATATTTATTTATTTTAATTTATTTTTTTTCTCTATCAAAGACACATTTTCCAACCGCTGTCAAAGAAGGGGAGGGTGCCTTAATAGGGAGAGGGCTATAAAGGGGAGAGGGTGTGGAGTGGAGTGGAGTGGGGTGGGAGCAGGGGGTTTTCCCCCTCTTTTTTCCCCACTTTTCTCCCACCTCTCTCGTCTGCTGCTGCTGCTGCCTGCTCAGTTCAGGCAACATCTGGCACTGTTTATCACCTGGCCTCCTGGTTCAGACAGGAGGGGGAGCACAGTACCAGCTTGATTTCTGCTACAGCAGGGTTAAAGAATCATTCAGATTTAATACAATCTGGATGTGGGTCCTATTGCTTTGTAGTTTTGGTCATCGTGTATATAAGTAAACACTACCACTGGTAAAGTCAGAACCACTGAAAAGTTCAATTAAATTCAAGGAGTCTAGAAAAGTCCAGTTGAAAGAGAATTACATGGTTATACATGTCTGTAGGCATGGAAAGCGTGTTAGCACCAGTGTGGAACTTTGTTTAAAGCATGTATGGCTGTTTGTCTGCTCACTCATCGTTCCCAGATTTTAACAGCTAAAATATGCCTTGCAGAGTCTCCTGATGAACACAATTAAGATGTTAAATCTGATGTTTCTTAACCATCCCTGAAGGCTGACATGTTAAATGTTAAACGCAGTTCTTTACTCCATATGTGTGCTTCTCCCTATGTATGTATGTTTTCTTTTCTTGTATTTGTAAAATTGTTCCACATAAATACCAGTTTTCAATACGACAAATGTTCAGGGGAATTATGTATAATAACAAATTATGGCCATTTGTTACCAAAATTATCTTTTCAAACATGGGACAGGGTGAGTACTAAAAAATATTACAATATGACAAAACAAACAATATGTGCATATTTAATGCATACATTCACAAAGTTGTATGAAATATCTGAGAGTGAGTCCTTTCTTTAGCCTGGCACCACAGAAGTGACAGACAGTGGGAGAATATGGGAGGGGAAAGACAGAGTTCATGGGACAATGAGGCCCATTGATATGGTGGAGACAGGACTGGGTGCCTCCAGCATGCAGAGAATGGCTGACAGTGCACAGAGGCACAATGATTACAGTCTGCATTACAAATGGCTAAAACAGAACCAGGGTCCAGCAGAGCCGTAACATCAGGAGAGGCCCTGTGCAGAAAGGCCTTTGAAGCACCACAGTAAACGTCTTTTGTTTTCTTGATTCCTTGTTAATTAAACACAATGTCAACACTATACTGGGAACCATTTGCAGAAATGGGGATGATTTATTACCTCTTTGTCAGGCTACAAAGATAAAAAATACCGCTCTATTGCCCCTTTTTGTGTGTTTACTCTTTAAAGAATAATTAATTTAATTAATATAACCATTCACTTGTTTTATCAATAACATATGTGGCAAAGAAGCAGCAGACACTGATATCAGATGCTCCTGAACACTAATTCAACCTTGAAGCCCGAAAGTTTAAATGCAGGTTTAGGAGATCAAATCCCACAGATAATCATGTCTTTTCCCAACTCCTTTTTCCATTCACTCGCTTCCATTTAAACCCAAAGGAATTCCATTGAGTTTAAGAGATAACACGTTTCTTTTTTTTCTTTTTTTTTTAACCACAATCGTTTTTCCACACTCTGCTGCTCCTGCCTACACATCAGTGGGTCCCTCTCATTCATATCAGATGTGGCCTGAACAGGCATAAAAACAAGTTCTTGATGCCATCTATGGGGCCCTTGTGAAACTGCATTTTAAAACCCAGCATGAAGAAAACAGATTCAAGTAAGGAGTATTTTTTGATTGACTGTAGCTAAACCAGCTCTGTGTTTGTGCAGTACGATACAGTGATATTTAACTTGAATAACATTGCATTTACATTCATATTCTGTACAAAAACTAAATTTTGAACATGAATCAAATGTAGAGGACTGCAGAGGACTGGACGAAGGATGTTGAAGATGGAGCTGCCGGGCAGGAGGAAAAGAGAGAGGCCACAGAGAAGGTTTGTGGATGTGAAGGAGGAGATGAGGACAGTTGATGTAACAGAGGAAGACACAAGGGATTAAACAGGACGGAGGCAGACGATCCCCTGTGGTGACCCCTAAATGGACGGGCTGAAAGAATTCAAATTTGGCAAGGTGGTGAGGATCTGATTTTTCTGAGAGGTGACAAAGTCAGAGCAGACATTCTTTCACTTTGTTAACAAGTTCTTCAGACGTCCCTCCATCTTCAGCCAAACCTAAAACCAACTGTTTGCGTTTTCCTTCCTGCCTGCCTTTGCCCCTGTTTGTAATACAGAGAGTGTAACAAACATTTAAGGAAACTTGGTGTACCTGTCTGTATGTGCAGATAATGATCTCTCTCAGATGGTAGTGCATGGGTGTCATGGTCTCACTGACAGAGTCCAAGGCCATATCCACCTCCCTCTTCATCCTGTGACCATCGGGAATCAGTCGAACCAGCTGCATCACAACCTGGACAGAAAAAACCCAAGACTAGACGTTAGTTTTAAGACCCCCACCTGTAATGTCTGAATCATTTTTTAATTTTGTCAGCATAGAGGCAAGGTGTGACTTCAAACATGCTTACCAGGTGTGAAAACATTTGAAAGTTTCTTTTCCTGGCATTCAAATTTAAATGTTGGATTAAAATCCACAGTAAAACATTGAGAGCAGATTCAAACTATGAATCCTGTGGAGCCTGTTGCTAATCGCTGATATTATAGGAAGAGTGTGGCCCACGAGTCCTGACACATCTCACTACATGAGTTCCTCTGTCACATACAGTTGAGGCCAAAATTATTAGCCCCCTATAAAAATGTCATTGTTAGAAATATTGCCCATGTGCTGTTAAGGAGAGCAAAGAATGCTAATAGTCAAGTGTGTATTATTTTTGCTGGATAACAGCCCGCAGTCATTTAGTTTTCAACAAGTCTCTGACTCTGACTCTGTCTCCTGAGGAATCCCAGCCCATTCTTCTTCGGCAAATCTCTCAAGCTCCTCCAGATTTGATGGCCTTCTGGCATGGACCTTCATTTTCAATGGGATTTAAGTCAGGACTTTGTGCAGGCCAGTCAATAACGTTCACTTTGGTCTTCTGGAGGTAGTTCTTCACCAGGAGTGATGTATGTTTTGGGTCGTTGTGGTGTTGGAAGACAAAGCGACGACCCAGACCCAGTTTTGCTGATGACTGCTTCCAGTTTTCTTTCAAAATCTTCACATATCCTTCCTTCTTCATGATTCCTTCCACCTTGACGAGATTCCCAGTTCCAGACTCGCTGAAGCATCCGCACAGCTTAATACTCACATCACCGTGTTTTACTGTGGGGACAGTGTTCTTTGGGTTATATGCCTCTCCCTTCTTTCTCCAAACATATGCATATGCATATGTCTCTATGGACAAAGAGCTCTAGTTTGATCTCATCTGACCAAAGGACATGATTCCAGTATGAATAATCTGTGTTAAAAATTCTTTGCTCTGTTTAAACACACTTATCTTTAAAAATTAAATTTCCATGGGGGGGTTAATAATTTTGTCCTCAACTGTAAGTCACATATGGCACACCTTTTCACAGATATGGCAATAAGGACTGCGTCACAGCACATCTCTCAGAGGCTTAGCCAGAGGCGGACACGGTTTCCCAGGAGACCACTCTTTGTATCTCCAAAACTCTGGTGGCTGCCCTGCTGTGACTGACACATGGCATTGTGTGTGTTCATGCTTACAGTGCAGAGAATACAGCCATTAGGTCCCAACCACTGATTCACTGTCACAATTCAGAATCCAGTATTTAAGTTTTAAAAGTTGCTGTATGAAGCACACAAGAAAATGTACACCCATAAGGCATTAATGATAATGACAGCAGCCTCTCTATGTCCTCATTATAGTGGACAAAGCAATACACTCACCAGCCATGTGTCCACCTACTGAACTGACTTCTGCTGCTTTTGACATGATGTATATGTAGAGGTTGTCTTCTGCATACCCTGGTTGTAACATGCTTAGTTGAGTTACTGTTGCCTTTCTTCTTTATGGCCATGTTCCTTCCTGCAGTTCTGCCCAGAGAACTGCTGCTCACTGGATATTTTCTGTTTACTGCATTATTCTTGCTAAACCTCGGACACTGTAGTGACTGAAAATCTCAGAATATCAGCAGTTCCTGAAATATTCATACCAGCTCTTCTGGCACAAACAATCATGTCATGTTTAGTTACTTAAATTGCCTTTTTTCACATTATGCTGCTTGGTTTGACCTTCATTAGGCCATTTTGGCCATGTCTAAATACACTGAGTTGCTACAATGTGATTGGCTGATTAGATATTTTTCACAACCATGTAGTAGAACAGGTGTAGCTAATAAAGTGGTGGGTGAGTGCAGCGGTACATTCAAACGTTACCATCGAAGAGACAACATGTTTCAATATTTCAAGTGTTATTTATACAGTCACATGCAATGAAAAACATAGCAGCTATAACTCAGTAAAGGAGTCATCAAATTATGTGAAACTACAGAAGATATGTAATTTTTTCAGTGTTTACTCCTCTTTGATTGAAAGTTAACATTAAAAAACACACATTATGTTTCATAATTCAAACAAAAGTAATTGATGCAATCACTAAGTTGAAGAAATATTATTAAAATGTTACTGATCATGATGATGATTATTAGCATCCACTAATACCACTGACTTATGAAATGTCTTCTGTTCAACAGAGGTTTGTTGTTTTCGGTCCAAAAAGAAATTTAAAACCCCATTCAAGTGGTTTCTTTAACTTTCAGTCATGAACATAAACCAGTTATTGACGGGCTGATATTAATTCAAAACCGATGTGTTTGGTCATGTTTTGTAGCTTTACAAGAGCTATCCACCTTATTACTAGAGGCACCATTGGAGAAATGATTATGACTATCTGTGGAGTTATGTGGTACTTACTAAGGATTTGTAGCTCAACCCATATTTGGGCTGGCTAGTTTGAAGGATTAATACAGACTCTGAGAGTAATTATTATATTATTAAAAAAGAAAAAGATATTGCAGTAATGAAACCAGCTAAGCAGCCATTTTCTTCAAAAGACCTCGCATATAGACTGATACATTAATAGGAAAACAATTAAAAAAGAGACAAAAGAAATAAAAACTAATGCTACACACTGAACATATACTATTTTCTTCCTGCAAAAGCCCAAACTATCCCTTAAAAAATGTACAGTTTCTCCTATTAACATTACTCTGTGGCTAAAGATCTTTTCTCATACTGTACTGCCACCAATATCAAAGTGAGTTTGATAATAAGTTAATCACTAATATCAGAAAAGTGTGAAAAAAGGCCATGTGTCTTTTCCAAAACCAAAAGTGACATCTTATATATGCCGATTAATGTTCTGTTCATTGATTGCTCAATATTTGCAACTCTAAACGCATCTAGTGCAACTAAGCCAATAACAAGCCAATTGTTATTGGCTTAGTTGCACTAGATGCAGTAGAGTCCACTTACTGTAAGTCTGAATGGACATTTACTAAAAAAACTGAATTTGCTAAGTTAACATGAGCAAAGCCATAGGTTTAGTTCAGGTGTACATACCTCGAATTCTCCTTTTGTGTACTTGGCATCGGGAACACTTACAATCTCATCATCTGCAAACTCTGGAAAACCCTGTAAATGGTAAACACCAGTTTTTGTGTTATTTTACAGATGCCTCATTTGACTATTTATATTCAAAACAACATCAAAACATGGGTGAGGGGGGGTGCTCAAGGAGACATCTTACATTAAAGTGCCAGAGAGTCAGAACTGAGATGACCATGGCGGTTGTGGTTCTGCCTTTGCCATTGGAGCAGTTAAAAACAAAGGCTGAGTGGGAGTCTTCAGCCAGGGAACTCTTCATGGCCTCCAGCAACTTATCAAAGTCCTGAGAAAAAAATAAAAACACACACACAGTGAAATAATAAGACCTAGGGCTGAACAATTTGAGGAAAAAATGTAAAATCTAGATTTTATTCCAGTAGCCAATGCACAATAGTAAGTAAAAGTAAGTAATATTGCACATTATTTTAAGTCTTGATTAGTGAAGCCTGAAATATATATATATATATATATATATTATTTTTTTAAAGGATTCCTCTAAACCATCTAACAAAATTTACCTGCCACTACAAGCAGTGACTTGATTTGACAGTAACGATTTCATCCACAAGAGGGAGCACAAAGATTATCTACTGTCACCTCTCTGAATGGCAAAACAGCTGTTGAGAAGTGAGTGGCTGTTTCTGCACCTCATGTATTCATGTTGATCAGAATGTTTATGAAACGCCACACATCATTACCTCTTCCCTGGGCGCGCTGCAGTCTGGCAGAGGGATGCGTTTGTAGACAAGGCCCTGGTGGGAGCTTTTGTGCTGGTTGAAGATCTCCTGGACTGTCAGGCAACTTTTGAACATCTTCATCTGTTTGTCCTGCTCCAGCATAACCTCCAGCCACTTCTGAGCTTGCAGGATCCCCTCCTTCAGAGATGTCTCCAGTTTCTACAAGCCAGGAGGAAGCAAAAAAATTAAGACCATGACCATTAAGCTGTTTGAAGCTTGCCCAACTCCAAAGCTTAAAACTGTATAAATAGAGATTTCCACACAGGAATTCTTGTCAATCATTCATCTGATTTTATCAGCCATGAAAAGCCATGACCTAAAAAAAGCTTAATTTTCATTCTACCTCTATTTGCTGTGGGTCACATGATGGGACAGGAATGTGCTGGTCAAGGCACGAGGGCTCCCTCGGTGTGAAAATCTGACCATTTCCTTCCAACACCAGCTCCTCCTGCAGGTTGACCCATAACACATGGCGGTGCTTCCTCTTCTCATCCGTCAGATGTGCCAAAACTGCACCGGTCGCCTGCACACAACAAGATTACTTATAAATAATCCTCAATTAGCCTGCAACAGTTTTAAATAAAACTTTTTGTTAAATAATACATTTTGTTTTGAAATATTGTTGTTTTCCATGACTGTATTTCTACTTTAAGTTTGTTCATGTTTTGGCATCATTGAAAATGAGGGTCTTCCTTAATATTTCCTGAGTCTTAATAAGGGTTTTTAATATAAAAGGATTTAAAAAAAAAAAAAAAAGAAAGTTGTCAATATACTGCACCTCTGACGTGGGCTGAGCCACCCCATAAATGGGCATCTTGGGCACTCGTCTGAAATTGACCGCCTTCATGTCCTTCATTGTGCTGAGAACGTCAGGGGCCAAGTACTCATTAGCAACCTGCGCAGACACGCGTAACACAACAAGTATGAGGCAGTGGCCATATAGATGTTAAAACTATTGTGTGAGAGGACAATGCTGCGTTTGAGAGTATCTTAGAGGAAACATGCACATTGTGTGGCAAGCCTCGTCAGGACAGCTGTTTTTAGACATGGATGTGAAGGGGGAGACTGTGGAGTGCCCAGGACAGCTTAAGTCCCATTCACACAATATGCAATTGTATTTCCCAAATGACATTTGACTATGACAAATTCAATCTAGTACTGTTTCAGTCAGACTAACATAGATGTTTGCAAGTATTTTGAATTTCACAGTATATACAGTACTGTGCATAAGTCTTAGGCCACCGCCAGCTTTGTTGTTTTTATGTCAGTTTTGTGATCATTGGCGTTTAGATTGAAAAGATGTGACTAAAAGTCAGTCTTATACTATATGATCAACCTGTCAATGAGTTGAACTTGTGCAACATGTGTATGTAATGCTCAGACATGTCTTCAGTAAACCAGGTATAATAGACCTTTTTCACAGCGGCTATTTGTTGGCATGAAATAGTAGGAGAAACACAGGTTTTACCAATAACATTAGGGTTCCATTCCAGGTTTTAAAGAGCCATGGTTGTGTTATTGTTCAAATGTAAATGTAGGTCACACTAAATGTTTGATATTATAGAAGCATTTTTGTTGTTTGTTTTTTTCTGAAAAAGATGTTATTTTCAAACTGCATATGTGTTTCTCCATATTTTCAGGATGTGTTCCAATAAAGTGATTGAGAAATAATTGTACAGTATGGTCATTATAGCATTGCTAAAACAACAAATCTAATGGTGGCCTAAGACTTATGCACAGCACTGTATATATATTTTTTTAAAGTATGGCACTGGTTTCACTTTCATGCTGCCAGACTTTTCATGCTATGATGTTTGACCAGTTGCTCGGTAAGGATGTTGCTTAAATATGACGTGAGAGCAAAGAGTGAGGGGCATTGTGGGAAAAACCGCGAAGCCCCATGCATGAAGATGCTGCTGAGTGAGCCCTAAAAATGTGCTCTCGCTCCTCAACCTCATCACTTTTGATTTACGGTTATTGTGAACACACAGCAAGCTGTGGCAACTCAGGTCAATGTACCGAGGTGTACAATGGCCCACAAGCACCAGCGGACAAAATCAAGAAGTCTACGGTGTCAGCAGGTCAAGGACAGGTGCCATGGACACGTGTGGGGAAGAGCTACAGTTGAGTTGAGCATCAGACAGTCTGGCAGGTGACATCTCACTAAGGTTAGCTTCAGTTAAATATATGCACCCTTGACTACAGGAAAGCCTACACCCAAGCCCAGTAATTTAAAATCCTTGGAGGCATCTCAGGGTGGCATGTGGCTGCAACACAGATACGATCGAAGTCAAATTACAGACAAAATGGAGCCTTTTGTGTCTGTGTGATTTCCCCACCAGGATGCGGGCTCCTCTGGTGACCAGCTCGGCCGGGGCTGACAACTCTGACAGATCCATACAGGCCAGTATCCTGTACAGCCACGCGTGGCAGCACATCCACTGGCTGAAGTTGGACACAAAGGCAAGAGGATACTGCAAAATACAACACAGTTGCATTTACTATCTTATAATCAACCTGTGGTGAATATTTGTTTGTTTAGGCAAAGAAGTTTACACTGTAAAAAAAAAAAAAAAAAAAAAGATTTACCTGTTCATGAAGATATGCATTAAATACAATCAAGTAGAAGTAACGCTCCAAGCTCTGCTTGGTTCTGCTGAGAAAGTAGTCTTTAGTGCTGCTTCCCTAAAAAACAAACAAAAGCTTCAAAGACCGCCCATAGTAACAGCTCATATTTGTGTTAAAGTGCCTCTTTAATTCTCCAGAGAAGCTCCTCATCTAAATCTGAAGATAGACTCTGACTGTGGTCAAAGTCCTTGAAACATCTTAGCTGTAGATCCACTCTTTCTTCAATTAATGAAGCAGACAATGTGCAGGAGAAGATAATGAAAGTGATGAACCAACTGCAGAAATGAAGATGCTGCTTTGGAAGAGAACGTGACATCACATTACACTGACCTGTATTTGATAATCTTCTCCAATCCCTTCCAGCTTACTCTTGTTCTCATAGATTGCTTCTTTAATGTTGTGCATTTCAGAACACAGGGTAATAGCCTGGTCAACCTATGGGATAAAACAAGACATTCTGAACATCTTAAATAATAGCTTGAACTTGCAAGAACTTGAATTTAACAGTATAGGGAACATTTTAAATTGCATAATGCTGCACAATGATGCTGTTATGATGAAGTAAGTATTCTCCTTTACCTCTTCCATGACCTGTTGTCCATTAGGCAGCTTGTTGATCAGTGACTGGATGAGCTGGAAAAGTGGTTTGGGCTCTGAAGCTGTCACCTTCTCCTCAACTCTACAAAACAAACACAGTCACCTCCTGTCTTACCCGGCATCCAAAAAAAAAAAAAGCATCCAGAATGATGTCCAGTCCACGTGTGCTGTAGGTAGGTATTTCTAAAAACTTTCATAAACACCCAAACCAAAAAGAGTGTGATGTTACATTTGTTTAATGGTGTTAGGTGCTTGGATAACTTTGTATTCAAGTGGGATGTTAAGGAATGACTTTGCTTTATGTCCAAACAAACAATTTACCTTTTCAGCTCTGCAACATTGCTGTTGTTAGATACAACCCATCATGCTCGCTGGCATTTAGACAGCAACATTTTCTTTGGCCTGTCAATTACAGTTCTATCACCAACTGTTGGCCTGGCGTGCTTTTGACAGCATTAAACATTGGATTTTTGGATTTTCATGTGAAGTTTTTGAGAACACGGCATAAGTTAAAACTATAGGAGGAAAACCTCCGTTTTCAAAAATACCCACCTATGTGTGGACTAGGCCAAATATCAGTTAGACTGTACTGTTAAACATGCTCAGTTCTTACTCAGAGAGAGGCTGTGAATCTCCCTTCAGGCGATTCATGACCAGTGTGCCCAGGATCATGCCGAGGTTGGTGCGGCCGACTCCTACCTGGCAGCTGAAGAGCACTGAGGGCAGTGGCCGTGACGCATCATGGCCCTGAGACAAGCTGGGACTCTCCTGGAAAACAGATGTTAAGTGTCACTCGTGCTCAATTCCAGGCCGTTAACAAAAGGTTGCCAAGTAGATGCGGTTGCCGGTCAAAATAGACTAAACTTTTTTTTTTTATTTTAGCTCTGTTAAATATAGTCAGTGAGTTGGACTTCAGCTAAATTTACAATTAATTTAGTCCAGTTTTGAGCTTTCAAGTTTTTTAGTTTTGTAATTTTGGAAATAAAACAACAACTCCAGGATGACAATGTCATAAATGATAGAAAGAGTGCAAGAGAGAAAGGAAAAGTATGGTAGGATTCCAAACTGTAAAAAAAAAAAAAAAAAAAAACAGGAGCCACTTTCCAACCACAGGGATCTGAAGCAGCAGCAAGTCAGTCCAAAAAAGGGCAAAACAAGTCGAAAAGAAAGAACATCCTGTGTGAGTGAAGGGCAGGACGGAAACCAGACAGAGAGGATGACCAAGGAGCGGATGTAAAGTGTGTACAAGCTGCAGGTTTTCTGACTTTTTTTTTTTTAAATAACTATAACACTTACTAGTGATTGATAGCTCAGACAGGACAGAATCAAAGAGTGCATGCTGATTAAAAAAAAAAAAAAAAAACTGTCTCAGTGAGAAAATCCAGATGCACTAAAATATTCCTTCCATGCATAACTTTAATGGTACATCAAAACATAACCCCAGCAAGAAAAGCACAACCAAAAAAGGTATATTAAATTGGAGGACTTGTACCATGATGGACATTTTTACAGCTTACCCTAAGTATGTTAACAAACATGTCAAAGTCTTCTTCCATTGGTGCTCCCTCCATTGGTAATGGTAGTCTGTAGTACCTGCAGTACAACAGATTGTTACCAAGAGCCAAACCTGAGTCCGTGTTGTGTCAATATTGTCCTTAATGTAGGTCACTAACATGCTGCACATAAACACTTGATCTTAAGTTAGACACGACAGCTGAGCCCCTACGTGCTGTGTTAACTGAGTCTCACATAGAAACTGTTCAAACATGAGGCAGAATCATACGATTATTAATGTTCCTTTACAAAAAAGAAAAAAATAACCTCAAAAGTTCATTTTATAATAATGAAAATTCCTGTTGAATTATTTCACTGTAAAACTTCAAAAGAGTCAGAGACCAGGCTTTAGCGTCTCCTCAGGAAATAATATATTCTCCTGCCCTGGAAATATCTTGAGCACAGCACATGACATCTCAATAAAACGGACTGCTGATCTGATTGCAAACAGGATGCTGCACTCTTTAGCTCCCCAAAAAGCAGGGCAACCAGCCTTTGCACAAACAAGCGCCACTATTTATAACCTACCTGCTGTTTTCTGCAGCATTGATTGTTGCACAGTTGGTGTATATGCTGACATGAGTACTCAGGAGGTAAGAGCTAATAAAGAAGCTATGTAAACAACCTGTAGGTGGGCATGGTGAACATGGGCCTCTTATAGACCTCCTCCGTCACATGGATGTCCTCCTCACACGTGATGGAGATCTTCTGTGGCTCGTCTTTAAAGTACTCGATGTCATTGTAGACGTAGAAGATGTTTTCATTGAGCTTGGCAAAGTCGTGGAGCTGTGTAGGAGGAGAAGAGGCTATGAACTGTGGTGTACCAAACACAAACGTTCTCACTGGTAGATCATAAGTCAGACCCCATCCACGAAATCACCTTTTTACAAAGCTCTTCACATTTGCATTAACTTTATTTTTTCCTTTTTAAAGATAACATAATTGTATGAATGCCACGTAAGTGTGCATGCGTCACCTCCTTCCTTATAGTGAGCTCCAGGCCCTCCACCAGCACATCTTTTTCCAGCCCATGAAGGTTTTCGTGAAGGTTTTCCTTCCTCCTCGGGGTGTACGGCACAAAGTCCTCATCTTTGTGCAGGAAAACCACCGGCTCCTCTCTTACACAGAAGAATATAACCTCCTGTTTGTAAAAGCACAAGATAGGCATCAAATGATAGGTCTCAAATGCAAATAGTCCTTGCCTTTCGCCAACTACACCACTTCCAGGAACAACTGGAAACAATCTTTTGTCATACAAATGTGCAGCACATGGCTAAGGAGTTTCAAGATTCCTGATGTATAATTTTGGTGATTTCATTTCAATTACAGTCAGTTTCTTGCTGCTGTAAGCAGAGAGAGATTCATTTTCCACTGGTTCACATGACCACAACTTTCTGTTTGCTCAGTACTACAGTTGAGCACTTGACTCTTCAAATATTTACTGACAACACAGCTAGATAAAGCCCAGGCAGAGCAACTCAGGCACCAACACGGGGAAATACTGTACTATCCACCAGACAAACTAATAACAATTTTTGTCACCTAAAATCCGGCCTGTACTAATCTGTGTCAAAAAAAGAAAGTAACAGTGACCTGGTGTCCTTGCGCCTGGAGCCTGTGGAGGACATTTTTGAAGCCATTTAGGCTTGGCTGACCCATCCCGTACAGTGGGTAAGATCCCTTGACTTGGCGGAAGTTGGGGGCCCCGTAGCTGCCTGTAGTATTCAAGACATCTGCCTTGCTGTACACATCCTGGACCATAAAGTATTCCCCCTGGAAATAAACACAAAGTTCATTTTAACAGCATTACCCCAACCTCCACAATTAAGCATCCATTAGAATTTGTAAAATCTGCCAGCTTCTTCCCTCAAATGTCAAGATTTTTTGATTTCTTTTTTTAAATTGTATCCATTAACCTGAAACACACGCAAAAAATAAACAATTAGAAAATGTCCACATCCCTTCTTCCTTCTCTGTCTGTTGGCAAACAACCAAACTGAAACAGTCTGGTTACTATGTTGACTCAACAGCTTAAATCTCAGCTCTGTCAACTCCATCTCACATAGATAAGCTGAATTGTGCATAAATAGAGGAGTGTGAAAATATTTTTCATTTATTTGACAGCTTTTGTATTCAGTGTGAAGTATAGGGTAATGACTTGTTTGTGGGAAAATGAGAGAAAGTCACTTTGACAACAAAGGTGGTAAAGCCAGAGCACCGTGATGTCCCTCTTTGTGTGGCAGTCTAAGTGCCAAAGACTATTCCCTCTGTTCACAATATATGCTATTTCTTTATGATTTCTACTCCATGTTGCTTTCTTAGCAACATTGTCACTGAGTTCTCACATTTTGTATACATCATTGACTAACCTAAATCATACATGCAGAAAAAACAAATTAATTCATTTAGATGTATGTAATGTTTGCAACTGCAGCATAGTTCACTAATAAGTACACATGAGTAAGGGCAGGGTTAATGAACGGCCGTGACAAAATGCAAAGGACAGAAAAACCAACAGCCTTTTCAACAACCACAGTCTGCAGAACCTTGCTGGGCTGTTAACAATAAGATATTTTTAAAGGCCTGTATTTAGTTCTGTAATGCTGCCACAGAAATACACCAAAATATAGAAGACATAGCTTCTTGCATAGCTTGTGAGATGTGTACAAAGTTTTATTTTTAAAAAAAATGAAGCTTTATTTGAACAAGTATACATAACAGTGTATCCAATCATAGAAACACTGACAGAATGAACCAAGCCAGGGGGAATAAATATGGCATAAAGCAAATAGACCAAACAAACTCCAATTTCTACATTTCTGTGAAACAACACTTATCGTTTCAGATTTATTTTTGTGAAAATTAGCTTTTGTTTCGGGGGAAAAAAAAGTGAGAATGAAAAAGGGTCAAAACCATGATGAAAATTAATTAATTTCCTTTGCTAAGGGTGAAAAATACTGCCCTATCCATCCATGTGAACAGAAGCTTTAAAAAGGGTTAACATTGACTAAACACTGCATGCTTGACCAGCCGCAGCAGAGGAGGTGACAGAGCAGATCAAAGCCTCGATAAGAGGGTGACAACGATTCCTGTTTATGTGGCTGCGCCAGATCATAAAACAGTGCATGACAATGTTCCTACACCAATCTGCATTTTTGTCATGGACATGTGAAAAGAGCAGACATGAAGACAGTGACCTTAGAAAGAGTAATGAGAGTAATGTGTCTCCCTTACCTGCACCAGATAGTGCTCGGGCATAGTGTCTGATATCCGACCCAGTTTGTAGTTGGTCTTGAGGATGTCATCGTGAATCTGAAATTCCTGTCTACAATTATATCTGTAAAAGAGAGCAACACAATTTAATTATCAGCTACTATTTGCTCAGCCTGGGTTGACAAATGAGTTCATAACAGGGGCAAACACTTGAGCTGGGGGGATATCTCCACAGTGATCAAAGAAGATTAACACCCAATTGTGAGAACGCGGATTCGGAGAAGGACTTACGTGATGACAACAGGTGCGACTTTGTTGGTGATAATGGACTTGGCCTTGTTGTTGTGAATGTTGACTGTCTGAAAGGGGCTCATGCTAAGAGACTGCCTGCTGTCGGCCATCCCGTTGCCGTGGAGACTCTCAAGCGGTGACGCTTCTGAAACTGGCTGTGGTGCGGCACTGGCAGTTGTACCCATGCTCCACAAGCAGCTGTGAATGACATCGCAGCGGACTCAGAAACAGGAAGCAAACACACTCACACGACTACATGAAAGTTGGAGCAGTGGCAACACATACAGTATGTTTGGGAAGTGACAACACTTGGAGACACATTTAAGGCATGAAAATTGATTTAAAGGAGCATCTCACCCTTCCCCATTGATGTGAATAATGTTGATATATAATATGTATGTATATTAATGAGGATTCTTCACCTTTCATTTTTTTTATCCACAGTAGCCTATATCCTCTGAGGCAGAGGTCTCAAACTCGCAGCCTGCAGGCCACATGCCACCATTAAATCGATCTCATGCGGCCCACCACTTGATGCTCATAGATTCCTTTTGTATCAAATAAATATATACAGTACTGTGCATAAGTCTTAGGCCACCACCAGCTTTGTTGTTTTTATGTCAGTTTTGTGATCATTGGCGTTTAGATTGAAAAGATGTGACTAAAAGTCAGTCTTATACTATATGATCAACCTGTCAATGAGTTGAACTTGTGCAACATGTGTATGTAATGCTCAAACATGTCTTCAGTAAACCAGGTATAATAGACCTTTTCACAGCGGCTATTTGTTGGCATGAAATAGTAGGAGAAACACAGGTTTTACCAATAACATTAGGGTTCCATTCCAGGTTTTAAAGAGCCACGGTTGTGTTATTGTTCAAGTGTAAATGTAGGTCACACTAAATATTTAATATTATAGAAGCATTTTTGTTCTTAGTTTTTTCTGAAAAAGATGGTATTTTCAAACTGCATATGTGTTTCTCCATATTTTCAGGATGTGTTACAATAAGTGATTGAGAAATAAATGTAGAGTATGGTCATTATAGCATTGCTAAAACAACAAATCTAATGGTGGCCTGAGACTTTTGCAAAGTACTGTATATATTTTTATTCTGAATTATATATTGTTATGCATCAAAACCAACACCTTGTCACAAATGTTATTGCTGACACCAGACTGGCCCCAACCTCACCAGACTTGAAGCTCATGTGGCAAACAGGTCATTTGAGTTTGAAACCCTGCTCTAGAGTCACGGTCGGGAATAGGAAATGTCAGAGTCACCACCGCTTTCATTGTGACAGAAATAGTTTTATCAAAACAGAACAACTGCCTGAATTGCAATGGTATCTTGTACAAACATCTCTGGTCCCCTAAGGATAAACCATAATCATGTAAATCCTCTGATATTTTTTTCTCTCTCTAAGCCATTCTCAAGTCAAACTTTCATGATGTCAAAAACTTTTGGCTCATGATCATACCCATGCAAAAATACTGAATATCATACTACATTCCCATCAGTCTCAGCTGTACTTCAAGCATCAAGCCAACTGATGATCAACCCAATGGTAACTTCTACTGCCTCTGCAAGAAAGTGAATTAACTGTACTGTTTCATTTTTTTGTTGAGATAAGGACACAAAAGTGCATATTTTGACCACTTTTAATCCAAAAACTCTTAATTACTTTAAATACTACCAAATCCCTCTCATTTCTTATTCACCAAAACACAAAAGAGGAAGCTCACTGTCCATTTGATACAGAGCCATTATAATCATCTTTATCTTTGATTTAAAAACACCCTGACAAGGGGTGAGAGTCATGTGTGACAGTATTTATATTTGAAATCATCCAGCGTGATACAAAAGCACTCAGACCCCCACACTTACAAGCTGCAGGGTTTTAACAAACCCTCCTCCCTTTTGAATAAACACAGTGAGCCCTGCAGCTCTGCAGATAAACAAACGAGTATTCCTACGAGCTGGCAGTAAGTGTCAGGGACAACATCAACATGCAGCTGATCAGAAACTTGCAGCATCAGAGAACACACTGCACTAATTCCCTGTGTGAAATCAGGGCTGAACGATTAGAGGAAGATATCTGACTGTAATTGTTCCTTATAGACATTTTCTAGTTCAATAATCACATTATAGATTTAAAATATGATGGAGCATTACCACACCATCAAAACATTAACTCTATTATTCCAAGGATTAGAATCAATTTTTTTTTTTCATTTCGCATAGAAAATAGAACAATCAAAAACAGATTGTTCATCCTAACATGTAGGTATTACATTTTTTAAAACAAAAAATTTTAAAGAAAAACCCATTTGCAGTCTCAGTGATTTCTTAATTGCACTGTTTGAAATGAAAAAGGAAGTCACCTTTCAACCCGATATAAAACCTAAAAATACACAACAACCAGGGTAGTATGTCATACACAAACACAAACTGGGGCTGCAAACTGTTTCCCAATGGCGCAGAATCAATCTTACATAGAAAACTACTTCATGTGACACCGCAGAGGGACACGCCTGAGCTCAAAGCACCTCTGTGTGATCTGCAGCTTTGAACAGAGTGGACTCTCATTGTGCAGAGAGGCTCTGCTGAGAGAGAGGTGCCGGGTGAGTCACCGCTGCTCTCTTCTTTGTGCTTAAAGCTGAGTGGGCAGATCAACCTTGTACCTTACATACAGATTCTAGATAGATTCTTTTCCCAAAGGCAAGACAAAGCCATATTTGCTGCATCCACTGGCATGGCTAAAAAAAGCCTTAAATTGCCTGAGAGACTTTATGATTATTATTAGGATCTGTAAAATGACGGCAGCATAAAAAAAGACTGAGGAATAAAAAGTTTTATGTCTCTACCCAATAAAAAAAAGCTTCCTTAAAAGGAAGTTACAATTTCAGGAATACTGAGCTACAGCTGCCCAAATCTATTTGAGTCCTCACCACATACCAGAAGCATCTTCTATTGCCATCATTTTTCTGGCTGCCAAGAGAAAAACAACTCAGACCTCTTCACTGCAACAATCCAGCAAATTCTGACATCTTACGTGTGCGATGTGGAGCGATCTGAGCTTGCAGACCCTTTTCTCTGCTGCTTGTTTTCCGCCATGGTCCAAATGAGTGTGAGAACGGCATCAAATCCAAAAAGAAATCTCCCCTCTCTTTTTTTTTTTCCCTCCCCGTATCGCCTTGCCCACTCCCACTCAGTGGGAAACACCCCACATAAGACTTCAAAGTGCTCAGCTGCTTGGCACTGGGCAAAAACTTCCAAGAGCTTCCACACAACGTCCTCCTCGTCAGTGTCCTGTCTCCCGTCTGCTGCTGTGGAGACGATTCATGCAGCAGACTCGTCTCTATGGAGGGGACCGGAGGAAGTGGGGGTACATCTGGCAACCAGATGCCTAAAGTTCAGCTCCTTTTCACAGGGACAGGAGATGCACAAAGCCCATACAGTCGGTTCTTGTACTGTGCGGTGTGGCTGACAATGTTTATGCAAAATGTGAGCTTTTGTTTGAATGTAGGACAAAATTAAATACAACATTTATAGTCTTCCAGAGCATCAGCATGTTTGAAGTACTTGTGGTAAACCAGAGGGTTGTCTCCCTACAGTACTTAAGTCACTTAAAGCTGTAGTACAGAACTTTTCAATATTAACTAATGTTTTATTCATTTTATTCAAACCATTGTCAGACGAATTCACATAATCCAGCCCCTCGTGACTCTCTGTAGATCACATGTTGCACACAGTAAATCACTTATTTTATATCAAGAGAGGCAACAAACTAAGTACTAGCCAAAACTCATTTCGCATGATCTCAGGGTGGGACACAAACATGTGAAAAATAATCAAATGACAAACACTTCTCTTTGGCAAAACATGACCAAAAAATGGATGCAACCTTGGAAAACTTTAACTTAAATGTCTAACAATGGCCTGAAAATATTGATGATTTTGCAAAGTTGTACAAAGGTAAGCAATGTTGCCTCACAGTAAGACAGTTTCCAGTTAGAATCCCAGGCCCATTATACTTGGAGTTTGTTCTCCTTAATGTGCATGGATTCTAATTGTCCAAAGACATACAACTTGGTATTAGGAGACTATTAATTATGTGAATGTGAGCATGAATGGTTGTGCCTGTGTGTTAACTCTATGATGGACAGTAGTGACCTGACCATAGTTTACCCTGCCTTTAGCCCAATGTCTCCTGAGTATGGCTCCAGTCCCCCCCCCCCAAAGACATTTTCAAATAGCTGCCATGAAATCAGGCATTTAACAAGTTAAACAAACTTTACTTACCTAAATATGTGAAACTATATTGGCTGGTGGTAGGTGTATGATATACGATGTGTCTCATTCTTCCTATTTGGACTGAAAACAGAGTTTACAGTCTGTACGAGACACAGTAAAGGGCACTTACACAGCACACTATGTTCCTCCTCTGTCACTTTAAGGACTTTAATCAGTAGGTTTCCTTCTCCCACCACCACAGTCATGCATGATAATGTGCACGTTCCTATGTGGTTTAGCTGCATGCTATAAAGCACTCTGACGACAGATCCTGCCATTCTCCTCATCCACACAACGAGAGCTCCCATGTAGTGTACCTATTTGTTAAACTGTCTGGGAGTTAAGTGAGGCTTAACTGACAGAGGCCTTAGTTGTGCAGGCCTCCAAAGACCACAATTAGTGCTGGGGCACATAGAGGAGCTTGCAACTGGTCACCCTGCTCTGCCGTACCTTGCAGCCTGTCACAACCACTAACTGACCAAGGCTCTTAAATTCCTGCTACATGCGGGCTCAGCTCACAAAGCACACAGCTTTCAGCACGGGCAGCCCTGGTACAGTGAGCGGGCAGTCGGGGCGGAGGCCTGAGTAGAAATAGCCCTCAGTCATAAACATCCTCCTTGAGAGCCAATCAAGGCAGCTCATTAGAGAGGCTGTTCATCCCACACGTCAGCCAGAGTAGTACCGCACTGCTAGACAAACTCTTCTGATAGCATGGAACAACAGTCTATCTCTGATACCAGCAGACAGCTGGTCAAAGTTAGCCAGTGGCACTAATATTTGAATTTACTGATGACACAGTTAGAATAAAAGCCATGGAAACTGGAGTCTCCTGCCAGCATTGCCCCATTCAGAGCTGCCTCATTGAAATGCAGCCGGTGTCCCAACTTTGCTGTAGCAATGTCTTCGGACAAAAAAGGTCCTGAGTGCAGACAGGAAAGAGCATGCAGCTGCAGGATGCATCTGTTGGTGGCCCCCCGAGGAAGGATGCAGAGCACTCTTCATTGACAAGAGATGCAGGGGTTCAAGAGAGACATGAGTATCATGTTGCAACATTAAGAAAATCTTTCAACACAAGTTATATCACGCAACAAATCACCAAAAAAAAAAAAAAAGTCAGAAATGCACACAGCTCGCATTTCCCGGCAGTACTACTCATCTTATTCAAGGACATTTTGGACATTTTCAGACTCACAATGTTAAAGTCTGGAAACCCACTGGCTACACAAAACCGCCTGAAAGGACAGAATAACATGGAAATACCAAGCTGATGCAAACATTTATTGTGTTTTTCATGTTCACACTTTTGTGATTGTTCAGCAGGGCTTAAAATCCTAATTTCATGTATGACAAATATCATACTCTTGGAGTAATCCAGTCTTAGTCATCTTTTATAACGATGACACAATGTGCTATATTTTCTCACTCATCACAGGATACTCAACCATCAAACCCTTCAGTACAACCCAGTCACACACCCCCAGGCAGAGGAAGTGTAAGCACACCTTGACAGGAAATGCTTAGTTGTACTCTGTGTAACTTCCTCTCTGCAGGTGTACACATATTTCACCATTGCCTTTCAGGGTTGCATAAAGCCATGATTCCACAGGACATTGCCAGTTCCTGAGCTTAACATCAGTGTTGCACGGAAATGAGCTCAGTGCTTCCTCTTCATATAGTCTTTCCTCTTTTTTTGCTTTCCCTCAACTGTTGAAAAGACTTTATTGAGAGTATGTGTAAACTTGCAGCTCCAATGTTTGTTGCTGTCAAAAATAATGACAGCATGTTCAGAGAGACTGTAGCAAAAAGGAAGCCATGTGATGCATTGTTCAGGGATGCAATTTCCAAATCGGATCAAAATCCACAGAGATAGTCCATATTAATAGTCAACATACTGAAAATGACTGAAAAACAACTAAGAAAATCCACTGGGGTGCCATGAACAAGACAAAAACAAACTATGTAGTCAGTGAAAGTGACATAAATCATATGAATAACCTTTGACCTCTGACATCCTTGCTTTCATCACAGCTTGATACTGAGCTGCTAAAAAAGTGTGTGCAAATCTATTTTTAAAGCACCATCTGTAATTTATTTCAATTCGAGAGGGCAATTTTATTCCTCTATGATTTCAAGGCTGCAGTAATGTGGTTTACTGACCACAGTATTCTGTCAACACAGCCAGGACAACTGGATTTCCCATCTCTTTCCCCAACAAATTTACACCAGCAGTTTGTCGGCATGTTTAGATTTGTTTGGCACTCACATTGAAATCTGTGCGTTAATGTGTATGTGCAAACAAGTACTGACTTAGCGGCTGTAAGTTGGTGTGGGATGCCAGAATCATGTCAAACATGTGCTGATCCTTTGATAAGATTATATCTGATAAAGTATGTATATGAAACATTACTGGTGTTATTACAGATTATGTTAGTCCAAAGAAAAACTAAGGTATAGTAGAAATTGTACAGCTTAAGTCAAAAGACAAGTCATTTTTGTCTGACATCTGTGATAAAATCTTGCTGGGTATCTGATTTGATATCTACACAGGAGCAAATGCTATTTCCTTTTGTATCCTTCGGAGAAAAACTGATGTTAGGTCTGACAACACGCAGCCTGGAAGTAAAAGTGTGACAACTATACCTGACATTCAGCTGTCCAGCTCAACATCCGAGAGGTGCCCGAGTCTCTGAGGAAGGCAATGGGAAAAACAGAGAAACGTGGGTTAAAAATAACCAGAACAAAAGAGGCACTCGTCTCAGTCGGACATCCTCGCCGGCGTGTCTCTGTCTCCTCTCTGATCTGTGAAGTAATCTGTCTCTGCCTGCTGATCGCACAACGGCAGGCGGCGGTCTCACATCATTAACATGTCCTGATGAAGCGAGTCAATGAACATGTCCTTGAGTGGGGACAGATCCCACACAGGAACTCCAGCAGGAGAAGGCAGAGGAGGTTTACATGAGTGACAGCATACTCCTTTGATGATTTTTTTTTGTCAATATTGTATGCAAGGCTGCTCGTGTGTGCAGTGTGTAACTGCGCGTGGGGATGTGTAAAGAGGATGTGGAGGCGGACCCAGCGAGGCTTGCTCATCATCCACTTCACTGTCCAATCACTAAGGAAGCCTCCTGGCGGCACAATGCCTCCCACACATGGCAGACCTCAAAACAAATGTCCCTGACACACACATAAAACCTCCACTTATTAAACTTGCTGTGGCCAGACTCAGCCCTCAGGCCTCACTGACATGATGTCGAGTGTATACGAGGCTGACGCTCACTAACAACTGCACACAGATGACACCACGTAAGCCTAATTCACTACGATGCTCTAATTACGCTATTCATTAGCAGTTAACACATGCCATATTGAAGGCAAACAGGCTTACAGCTGGGCAAATACTTGGATTTAAGCTGGAGGTTCAGCTGCAAACAGCTGTGTGCTCTACCTCTTGTGCTTGTAACTGTGAGGTCACACCAACTGATATCACATAGTGTCCTATTTCTTCCTGAGGGGTGTTTCTGAAGTAAGAACAAAGCCAACAGCAAACAGTGATATTACACATTGACAGACACAGACTCACAAGAATATCACTAAATCAGCCAAACACACACATACCTGATGACAGTAACAGGCAGTACCATGTTACTAGGTAACATTACTATATCATTACATTACAACTTTGTTAGATTGCAATTACTTTTGTCTTTTAAAAGCCTTTTTATAATAACAGACCTGCAGCAGGTCGTGGAATTTTGCATCAGAAGTAAAATGCAGAACGACTGATATTTGTGTAAATACTGCTTTTCTGCTCATTTTGTTAAGTGGAATCCATTTTTGACTTACAAAAATAATATAGAAATATAACAAGTTATACAACCAAGTCATATGTTCAGGTTACATTTGCTAAAGTAGCAGCCGTACAACTAGGCTTTATAGGGTTGGAATAGAGCTTGTGTCAAATAAATGGACAAACATTGTGGAACCCTAGTTTATATGTGGCTGGGAACTCAACCTTCTCTACACAGAGCCTATACCTTTACAATAAATGATCTTGATGACCATTCAAAGTTGCTTTACACTACAGTTTTTACCGTTCACCCATTAACTCACACTTTCACACGGCACATCTATGTACAGCACATTTTTCTATCACTCTTTTGGAGCAATGTGGGGTGAAGTGTCTTGCCCAAGGACACACTGACTAGCAGAGCTGGAGCAATAAGTGAAGTAACATTATTGATTTCAATATAAGTATTATGTAATGAGTAGCTTATTTCATAAATGGAAATCGGTAAATAAAAACAACCAAGATCAGACATCAACCCTCACAGTGGCTGCTTGTGGAATTGGTATGCGTAATCAACTCTATCAGAAGAAAATGCCCACATTAAGCTCATTTGTAGTGGTTTTTGAGATATGGATGTTACTTTTTTTTTACCACTGCCACACCTGTTCCTTCCTTCCTGCAGCAGCAGCACAGGCCAAAGCTCTTCTTACTCTTACACTCTGAAACCAAACCCTCCCATGTACCGCAATCCTCAGGACATGAATGAATCACTTCAGAGAGCGAGCAGTCATCGTAAACATGATTCATTTTCGAGGGGAGCTTAGCAAAGGATCAAAACCATACATGAGAAACATGCTTCCAAATGGGACATTTTGTGACAGGTACAAATCCTTGATTTCCTCCCATTTGCTATTGGAAGGACACAAGACAGAGTGCAGGTCCAACTTGGGTCAAAGGGTGATCGAGAGGAAAATGATCTCTGACAGATTCAAGGAAACATCCTCTCTGCTAAATTTCCTCACATGGAAAAAAAAACGAGCATAAGACTATCTATCTGGTGTCTCGTCCAAGTCCTTTCTCAGGCCTGTTGTCTGTCTAATTCTCAAAATGTTAAGTTGCCAAATGTCTTACTCCACAGAAACGGGAAATACAAAACAGTGTCGATCAAATATGACACCTTGTGGTAAAAAGTATTTTAACTCCAAACAGGTGTTTAAATGGAATTTAGCACTTTAACTGCAAACCTGGAACAAAACAAATCATAAATTCAAATATTTTATGGGACTTAAAATAAAAGAGAAACAATCTTGGTTTTAAATGGCAAAACATGGTCACGTTATATTAATTTAAGCGTGGGATTTATGCCAACATTTCAGAAAAAAAAAAGTGCTTTTTCAAGTTAAACCGAAGAGCTGTAAAGTTGCTGCATTTTTTTTTTTAAGATGATCCAGGTGTCCATTCACTGAGGAGTTTCGTGCTCTCAGTCTTGATTAATTGTGATGTCCAGGGTTTGATCTGTGCTCTCTGTTGTCATGAGCCAGTTTCTGTCCCCCCCCCCCCCCCCCGAAGGAGGTAAGTCAGGTAAAGTGATATGAAGAGGGGAGAATGATCCCAGCTGGACGGGATAAATCAAACAAAAGCCTGGACTAGAATATATCAAAAGGCATCATGTGCTTTGTGGAACGGCACCACGCACTTTTATATACTTATACTAGAATGAACATGTCATGACACGTTTCATTAATCCTTTCAGATTAGGATTACATTTTTTTTAAAACCTGATTTAGGTCCTTGTTGTTGTTGTTGAAAAGATAGCTTTTTAAACTATATTTCTGCATCAAAGTTAGGGTTCACTCATCCACGTATGAGCTTTTCACAACTCTAACTGCATGTCACTGCTTCCTTTGTGGCATCTTCATAGATCACAAACAAAAACTTCTAGACGTTTCCAAACCACTTCTAGACGTTTTCTCTAAACATGCTGGATCCATCACTCGGGGGCAGTTGTGATCATGTGTTAGACATAAACATAGCCCACTTATTTACATCTATCTTTCAGTAATTATTATTATATACAGTATTACCAGATAGTTCATGAACTGTTTCCACATCCAATCATGCAAGCTATTTTATCCATAAATTGTCAAGCATATTGATAAATGCTGATTGTTGTTTCTCAAATGTCAAAACCAGATATATTCAGTTTACTGTCATAGTGGAGCAAATAAAAACAGAGGATAGTCACATATAATTGACTTTTTATTTGATAAATAGTTAATTAATTCACTTTTTTTACTTTGTGTTTTGTTGCTTTTATGTGATCATCATACTTTTTTCTCACTTGCTTTTGTGTGATGCAGGCTTGTTTTTTATTTTTACTTTGACAGTTAGTGTTCTGAATTTGGTGACTGAGCCTTCAATTTATTGACTTTTTGTCCATGAGTATGCTTTTTTTTTTTTTTTTTTTGCTCGTAGCTCAAAGAAGGTGTTATAGTAAGTGTTGTATAAATATTATTAGTATTAGTAATAGTTGTTGTGGAAGTAGAAGTAAGCACTATATTATAGTGGGATGCACAAAAGTGATAACCCTCATACTCCAGGTTAGCATATGTAAACATGTTTTGTTTTTGAAGGATGGGTAAATGTATATTGATGTTTTCTTTAAACATGCACTGGAAATGGTGAACTCTGCTACCTGCTAGGTTTGTGTTTTATTAGGTTCCCCATCACTGCATGCACAGGAGCAAACCAGTGACTGGATACAACAGTGTAGGCATGGAGAGAAGGGGGGATGTGCCAAGCACATGTATGATCCATGAAGCTCCCACAGCACCTCATGACAAAAACCTAAAAACCAGGACAAACTGTACAGATGCAGGGGTTTTTGTTTTGGACATACAGTTAATGCAGTGGGGCAGGACCAGACTGAGTCTTTTAATGTCCAACACGACATGAATGAGAAGTTGGAGGCTGTTGCGGCTCGTGCTGCGACAACCGACAACTTTGCAGCTACTCACCATTTCAGCACACGGTGGATGAAAAAGCGTCTGGCACCGAGGACGAGAAAGCGTCTCCAGAAGTCACTTTAGCCGGTGTGAATGGTGAAGCCGAGGTGCAACGCTTTCTGTGTTCACCACTGGGGAAAAAAAACAACATCCATTGATTTTTCTTTTTCTTTTTTTTCTCTCCCCTTTTCTCGGGAGATTTACGAGGAAAAGGGTCTCGCTGTGAAAGCAGACGCACAGCGCATGCGCAGACTGCGGTCATCCTGAGATGCTCTTTCTGCATCATCTGGTCAAAACGTGATGAAGCAAAAACCTTTCGTTTTAAGTGTGAATAAATGAGCGTCTGTTGTAAGAAAAACCTTTATTATACAGTATGCTATCATGCAAACATAACTGTTGCACAAAAACTAGTGTATATTGAAAAACAATGTGGGGAATTATGAATATACAGTACTGTGCATAAGTCTTAGGCCACCATTAGATTGGTTGTTTCAGCAAAACTATAATGACCATGCTGTACAATTATTTCCCAATCACTTTATTGGAACACGTCCTGAAAATAACATCTTTTTTCAGAAAAAACAAACAACAAAAATGCTTCTATAATATCAAATATTTAGTGTGACCTACATTTACACTTGAACAATAACACAACCGTGGCTCTTTAAAACCTGGAATGGAACCCTAATGTTATTGGTAAAACCTGTGTTTCTCCTACTATTTCATGCCAACAAATAGCCACTGTGAAAAAGGTCTATTATACCTGGTTTACTGAAGACATGTCTGAGCATTACATACACATGTTGCACAAGTTCAACTCATTGACAGGTTGATCATATAGTATAAGACTGACTTTTAGTCACATCTTTTCAATCTAAACGCCAATGATCACAAAACTGACATAAAAACAACAAAGCTGGCGGTGGCCTAAGACTTATGCACAGTACTGCATTATATATAAACCTATATAGAATCTAGGAAAGTCACTAAAATGCAGCACTGACCACGCTGTAATAGCAAGGAACCTCTTTACAAAGGGTGTATGAATATTGAATTAAAAGCAGATCTCAGGAAGTGAGACATAAATTGGTTTTCCTGTTTAAATTCACCAACCTTATCTCATTTAGCAATAGGCAATAGGCTGTCTCTTATCTATGTATTCTTAAAATGCCTATAATAGGCTGCAAGAAGAAAGAGGAGAAAATGCAGCATTAATGTCTTATAATAATAAAACAAGTTACTGTGTGTGTAATCCCTCAAAAATCTCCACTATGGTGACATCAGAATCTCCTCATCTTTTGTAGCCATTTTGCCTTGTTTTGCCAAGACTCTTTTATGTTTTGTGCCCAAGGACTTGGATCCAAGTCACAGCTGCTGCAAAAAAACACTACTGACAGGAATAGAGACTCATGAAAACTGGAGGTGGTGCTGGAAAGAGATTGTGTTGAGATTATTATTGGCCCCGCAGTGTTTGAACATGAACATGTTGTAAGGTGTAGTAACACTATATGCGTCCTGAAGTGTTGTTTCCCATCAGCCACAACCAGATGACATCATTAAAATATGAACACTGACTATACTCAGACGCAAGGATGTGAACGTGGAGTAAAATGTTCACATCCTTTCCACATGGATCCCCTTGTTTTTTGCCTTAATTAAAACAGATGTGTGTATTCATGGTTATGGTCAGTTACAACATTTAAAGAGATGTCAGCTTATTGTTATGATCAATCACAAGTTCAAATAGATTTTAATGTTACAAATTAAAAGTGATAACAGATTTCATTTTTGTGGACAGTCACACATCAAAACAGATCTCTATTTTAATGTTATGATCAGTCACAAATTAAAAAAGATGTCACAACATTTAAATAAATAGTTGCTTTTAATAATGTGATCAGTCTCAAAAACAGGGTTCTTGTGAAGGTCTTCCATCATCTAGGTCATTACATCTTTAAGACTGTAGATACAGGCAGCAAAAAACAAGCGAGTATAGTTTCCTTTATCTACACTCTCCAAGATTAAAACATACATTTTTCATTCACATTATAGCCTACACAGGTTACTTTGTGATATAGTTACAGGCCCCAAACATACAGTCAATCTATCATGTTATTGGATGATGCTTTTATATACAGGGATTCAATCCTTTTTCCTGGATGCTATTTAATAGACTACATTGAGAAAGACTAACAATTAGTGTAAGCCAAGCCAAACAATTAGTCCACGGATGGGGAATCAGGCTGCAGAGGCCTCCAAACAAAAAAAAAAGGTTGTACTCCTTGTAAACACGCCTCATTACCAAGTGAATGGATGATGAGCTGTCAGGTAACAAGTCTTGAGGACGCATGTCAATTTCCTTTAATGTTCTCAGCTACTTGTTAAACACAAAAGGGGGCGGGTGAGGGTATATATACGAGACAACCCTAATCTACCAGCAGAGGAATTTGTCATTAACCGGCCTCGAACATGCGCCCACTGGGAACTGTGGATGTGGCGCTGCACGCATCTCTGCTGACGCTGCTGCTGGCGCAGGGGATCCAGAAATCCAAGGATGGAGTCTATGTGCGGCCGCTGCATCGGCTCTCTGTGCTGGAGAGACCCAGCGCCTTTCACCTGCCCACCTACATGGTCCATCTCTACAGGAACTTCAAGTCCAACTTCTCCAGACCCATGGATGCAGCAAAGGCCAGGACAGCAGACACAGTGAAGAGCGTGATGGCTAAAAGTAAGGCTTTTATGATTCCAGAATAAAAATAATCAAATTCAAGGGCCATAAATAAGGAAACAGAGATAGAGAGAGATCATTTCCCGAGGTTCAAACTCACTTCTTCTCCTGAACCCGTTAGTTGTTTCCCCCCTTCGTTTGACTGAAGTCGTCCTGTCAAAGCTGCGTGCCAGACGACCTCAGAGGGCTTCAATCCACATCGCGGGGATCAGCGTGTGAAAAGGCCGCTTTTCTGTCTAATTCTCAAAGCAAACCTCCTTTTCCTTAAATAGGTGATGTTGATTAGATATCCCGCCAGACATCCCCCTATACAAATCTCTTGTTAAGTCAAATCAACAACTTCCCTCAGTTCTTTTTCACACTTGGCTTGATTAGATTAGAGCTCGGGATTTACTGGTGGCACAAGCGGCTCACAGAGAAGAGGAGAGCAGCGTCCTGTCTGCTTCTGCCGGAGGTGTTAGAGTTATTACCTGTTTGTCTGACTGAGGATATGCAAAAACGGATTGGTTTCGGCTCCGTGTTCGGTTTGAGTAGATTAATAGCGAGGATGGTTTGCACGTTTTGATTAACACTCCCGCCTAAATGGCCCAATTGCGGTGCACAATGCATTAGTGAAATGTTTAACATGCTTTAATCCTTCAGATGAATTTGAACCACACCTGTTCACTGAATTACAATGGACCCTCCACACCCTCATTACACATGCGGGTGCAGCACTTGTTCTCCTTCACTGGAACAATGACTGGATTACTGTTTTCAGAGGCTTTACTCTTTGATTATCCTGAAAATATCCATCAATACATACATTCATCTTGGAGCTGTAGGAAAGGAAATATTTAACACAATCACATTTTGCATTGCAGTGACTGAGTTTGTCCAAAGACAAAAGACTAATTCATTCTAAATAATCAGAATCTAGCCTCAATTACCTCCAAAATGGTAGTTATTATAGAAATGTAGTTATGTTATTTATTATATATATCCTCAAATATTACCAATTTTGTTTCAATACAACACCACCATGTACTGCTGGCCAGTGTAGATAGTTTTTCTATAATGTAGATAAATAATCTTTGAGAATAATCACTAGATCTTTCTCAAATGTTTTCCATTAGTTTACAAAGAAAATCAATATTGCTTTGGTCGCTATTGATTTATTACCAAGGAGTGACAAAACATGATTTTATTTTAAAAGGTATTGCACTTTTAACATTTTGTTTGTTCTTATACACAGATTCTGGTGTGTTATTGGTGTAAAATGCTGTTCAAGATGTATGTATATGCCTAATATCCAGTAGATTTAGGCAACTGGACTTGATGGAGTTTAGTTGAAGATGTTTCACCTCTCATCCAAGAGGCTTCGTCAGGTCTTTAACTAAACATCATCTACAGCTTCAGCTAAACTCAAGCAAGTCCAGTTGCCTCCATATACACTCTTGAAGATACAAGGACCTGGATGACTAAGAACCTTCACAAACATTCAGTTATGACAAAGTGTGAACTTGTATATGATACCAGTCTCTCTCTCTTCAATTTACCAGGTTTGACATACAGACACAGACACTGGGTTGCGACCTTTGATCTCCACACCCTGCTGGCTGAGGAGCAGATCCAGGCTGCGGAGCTTAGAATCAGCCTTCCTCAGACACCAAGTGCCCACAACATCTCTGTGAAGGTCTATCACCAGCAGGGCCAGGCATGCCATGTGCACAAGAGCTGCCAAGAAAAGCAGCTGGTGGGGCTGCTCACAGAATCGTCACTGGTCACCTCGTCTCACAGCTGGAAAGTGTTCAACATGACCAGTCTTCTCCTGGACTGGCTCAGACAGAAATCCACCGCGAGAATCCGGCACAAGAGAATGTCAAGAAGAAGGAAAGCGGTAAAGACAAAGAGAGGCCTGTCACTCTCTGACCAGCCTGTCTATGCGGCGAGCTTGGGGAAAGAGCAGGATGTTAGTGACCGAGCCTTTCTGGTCATCTTTTCACACACTGGCACGGATGAAAGCTCAAAGGCCAAAGCAAGCTTAATTCATACAGCGGAACAATCCAAGTTCTTGTCCCCTGCTGAAATCAAAAAGGCTCGTTGGCCAAAGAGGCGCAGAAGCAAACGGGGCCAGAGAGAACAAACAGTGAGAAGTCCACAGATGTCCAAAAAAGGGAGTGAAAAATCTCTCTGTCGCAGAGTTGATCTACATGTAGACTTTAACCAAATAGGCTGGGGGTCCTGGATCATCTTTCCTAAACGGTATAATGCGTACCGCTGTGAAGGTTCCTGCCCTGGTCCTCTGGGAGAAGACCTTAATCCAACAAACCATGCTTATATGCAGGTAAGTGATCTCAGAAGATGTAAATCACGTGAAATCATGACTGAATTAAAAAAGAAAATTAGTAATTATGTAACAATTCTGACTTTTGCATCACAATTACATGTTATATGTTATTTTTACCTCCCTCAAAACACTCATAAACATTATGTAAAACACAAATTTCCTTTGCTTTTTTCTTTTCCAGAGTTTACTGAAACATTATCACCCTGAAAGAGCGGCGTCACCCTGCTGCGCCCCCACCAGAATGAGCCCATTAAGCATGCTCTACTACGAGAACGGAGAGATGCTCCTTCGACATCATGAAGACATGATCGTGGATGAGTGTGGCTGCCAGTGACATCGACAACCACCTTCAAGCATGGTCAGTGTTGCTGAGCAAAAAAAAAAAAAGTCTAAAGAACAGCAACCAATTTGTAAGAAACAAAAGAGACACTTAGCCAGTAGGAAAAAAGCTCTTTTATTATTTGTCACTGTGCATTATGAGACTGTATCTGATCTACAGTGTGTGCAGAGGCAGTCAGGAGAATATTGTCAGGTTAATATGTGCTGAAACACAAACTCATTACAGTAAGCATCAAGCTCACAGCTGTGACCAGATGGCAAGAGCTGATGCAAAAGTTGATTCTCCTTAACTTATGTAATCAATGCAAACATGAAATGACAATGTTTCTGAATATGACAGCACTGTTCTACTGTACTGACTACCATTTGTGTAACTGTAAATTAATGTATATTTATTGTAAATATTAAAATTAAATCTGTATTTATGTACATTTTGCATAAAGAATATGTATTTCCTCTTGCTGCATTGCTTCGTTTTTAATTCTAAAAAATAAGTTATGAACACAAGAGCCACACACACATAGTGTATATATATATGTATATATACAGGATATACATGTATATCCTGTATTTATACATGCCTCAATCAGAGGAAAATCCAGCATGTACTATGATGTCCCTGCTATATACCATAGTAACAATGCTGAACTCATTGTATTCAAATGCTTTGAAAATCCACTGAGTCACCAGGAATTTGCTAGAGTTGTGACAGTGACAGTGGTCAAACTCTGAATAGTGGACCAGGACTCAAAGGTAAGACATCAGTGCAGCCTCAGGCAAATATGGAAGAATTATTTTATTATTATTATTATTTACTATTCAGGCTGGATTGGTGCGTATACAACTCAAAGTTGAGTAACTGAATGTTCAGCTGATGAAAAAACTGAATGGTGCCTTTTGTTTTTTTAATGGTATTTTTTCAAGCACAGTACAAAAGTTGTTTTAGATTTTCTAGTGTCTGTCTCTCTATCACTGTATAGTAAAGATTAGATTAGAAGCCATTATCTTAATTGTGATTTTTGACATTAGACTGATGATTAAAATCTTTAAAAGATGTTTTTGAAATTTGAGATATTACTATTAAAAATATATTTGAAATGTCAGAGCTTCACTGCTAAAACATTCTTATTTTAATTATGAAACCTCAAAATAAATGATCTCCCCCCACACATTAGTGATATAATGAAACATATTCCCTAAACAATGTCATTTCTTGTTTAAAGTCACAGTTTCTATCTTGTAAAGCTAATTTACTAACTTTACTAACGTCAACTGAGTGAGTTCCATCACCTGCAACCTGGCAGCGCAGCGCTGACGATCGTTATGATGTTTCCTTTTCAGCTGTGTGCCAGTACCTAATACTGAAGCTAATGCTTGTAAATACAATTCATGTTAGCATGTCGTGACAGCGTTTTGCAGTGTCTGTTAGCTATCATAGTGTTGACACTGGGTGTCAACTTTCTCATAGATATTAGTACATTTCGGATATGTGTCTTCGCCGGGGCTAAAAATAACCATTTTTCTAAATTAGACTGTGGCTGAGCGGGCACAGCTAATGTTAGCTAACGCTAGCAGCTGCTGTGCTCTGTTAGATGAGCTTCTTGTTTGGGTAAGTGGCTGCTTGCCGTGATTTTAATGAAACACAAATTAATTAATGTCTATTTCTCAACATGTTTTATTCGTATTATGTCATCAGTGGGCATTGAACTGTGGTGTAGTAAAACTAATTGTGTCCTGCCCTGTTGTTAGCCCCTTTAAACTTCATCAACCCTGAGGGAGGGTTGTGCGCATTTTATGTTTTTAATTCTTCGCTTTTTTGATAGTTTTGGCTGTGTGGCACGCGTTTTGGCAAGATTCTGTAATTTTATTTGATCTTTATTCTTTATTTGATTTCTAGGTAGCTCTTACAGTAAGGATAAAATACACAAACAAGTATACAAACAAGCAATAAATAAATAAAGAAATAAATAAATAAGCTGCAATTTTTGATCTCACTGCCATTAAAGCGGAATACATGCGTTTTGTTATAGCTGAGTGTCAATCTGGACTTTTACCTTTCAATTTATAACTTTATCTACACTCCACTAGAAGGCGTAGTTTTGGTCATATTCGGGATATGGAGAAAAGCATGCTATTTCCACTAGATGGCACTCTCACAATTTCCCCTCCGTCTTATTGACATATCCCAGGCTGCAATAATTCAGCACAAAGAAATTACTTTGCATGTAGTATACTGAAAATAATATATATTTTCCTTTTTTCCATCTTAAAAACACGGTGGTATCACGACAAAAACCTGACATTCAAAGGGTTAAAATCATAAAAAAATAGTATTTGATATAATTAAATAAGTCAGATATAGGTGGAAAAATTAGGTCATTTAAAATAGAAATATAATGTATATAGTTTTACAGCTTGCTTTTAAAAAAACGATTTTTTTGTCCTAAGCAGTATGAGTGTGACTAATATTAGACTAATAATAGAGTTTAACAGTAATTACTTCTGTGACTGTCAGTTAACAAATTTTAAAGTAAACTAATTTCAAGATGCCACCTTGGGTAAATTAGATCATATATTTTAATCTTTCAAATAGTGAATCAAATCAACTATACTGTAAATTTGGGGGAAATATATATAATTATTTTACTGTTATATTTGAAAGGAATGCAAGGATTAATCAGTTATTAATCTGTTAACTATTTTCATAATTGATTAGTTGGTTTGAGGGTTTAAATCAGTTTTCTGATTCTTCAGCTTCTTAAATGTGCGTATTCTCTGGTTTCTTTGCACCATATAACAAAAGGATAATCATTATAACAGAACAATTTTGCTTTGTAGACCAAACAAGACATTTGGGAACATTGTTATTTCTAGGTTTGGGAAAACACCATTTAACATTTTCTAACATTTTATGGACCAAACAAGTCAACTCAATAATCAACAGATGAATCAGTTATGAAAATAATCTTTAGCAGCTCTAATACTTAAGTATACAAGTGTGTTTTCCCTTTCATTCATTGGTGACCAGAAGAAGCTATCTGTGATTAAATAGTTGATAGTTGTTTGTTAGTCGTGATTTTGTATATTTTTCCTCAGGAAGAATTAAGGCAAAGAAATGGCTGAGGCAGTTGCAAATGTGGCCCGGAGGATTAATGCAACCGTAGAAGAGGGGAAAGATAGTTTGGGTAAGATACTCTTCACTTTTTTCACACAATTGTCTGACTCACTTTTTTGTTTTTCTCCGTAAGATTGCTCTGATTCAGTATTTTATTTGCTGCTATTTTGGATTTCACCAGCAGATGGTGACAGAGACATAAAATTGTGTAATCAAGAGATGAAATCTTAAAGTTCTGTAATTTACATACTGTATATTTAACTGCATTTATGTTTAGAATTTTTACTGTATATTAAACCACAATGTTAGTGATTAACAGTATTAATCTTGTTCTTCTTCCCTGCAGATTTGTCAAGCTGCAAGCTCATTTCTTTCCCAGATGGTGTGTTCAAGGTTCTGAGAAGTGTCTCGGAAAACATCCATGTTATCACATTGGCTGACAATGAGATGAAGGCCATTTCTAGTAAATTCTTTTCAACCTTCACTCAGCTGAGAGGTAGTGGATTATAAATAAACTAGCGGTTTGAGTCATGGAAAAACAAAGTTGTGCCGTTGTTCACAATATGGACAAAATCTCTTCATACAGACAGAATAAGATTTACTTATGTTTTCAAATACCTTGCAGAGCTGGACCTGCGAGGCAATGTTCTCCACAAACTGCCGGACACTGTGGGAGAAATGGAGCATTTGACCACCATCAATCTGGCTAATAACTGCTTTACCATCTTCCCAGACAAGCTCACTGAGATAGCCACACTGGAGAGGATTAACCTGGAGGGAAATAGCATCACTGGTAATAAACGTAACATATTAATACATGGTCATATTACATACATAGACTATTAAGTAAATGATGTTTTTCGTATATCTATCCACAGAACTTCCAGTGGAGAAGCTGTCTAGCATGCCAGCACTGAAGTGGCTTAACGTGAAGTCTAACCCCTTGGACTCACACACTCGGTCTGCTCTGCAGTCTCCCCACAAGTTTGACGTTTTGTCCACGACTGAGTCCTAAAAAAGTGCTATATATGATGTTCCACCACATAGAAACTGCATGCTGTGTGCCTTTGACTGATTCAGTTTGATGCTTGGAAACATAAATACTTGAATATACCCTTAATGCTGTACATGGAAAATGAATTACAGGTGTGTGAATGGAATTCTCCTCACTTAATTTTACCTCTTGCTGGAGACTCTACTTTATTGCTTTGTATAAAATCCATAGGGCTGAGGTTCATTCATTTAATCCATGCTTGTACACCACTGGATCTTTTTCAGTAAGATACTTGCAATTATTTATTATTTTTGTATGTAGTATGAAAGGTTTTCAATTAAATTTATACACAGGAAACTCCAGTCTTGTTCATTATTTTAATGTCTTACTTTGGCATAATGTACTGTAAAAGCAACAACAAATGGGACATGGGAAAATGCCACAAAATTTTATTCACCAAATTTCATAAGCTACAATTTTGTGTTGTGGAGTATAGAGAAAATACTTTTATACAGAAATTATCTAAAAATAGGCTCATAAGCATGCTATCAAATAGTTACAAAAGTAAGAAGTCATGACATGGGCACACACCCCTAATCCTGCTTTGTTAATTGGTTTAGGGTTAACACCAGTCAGCACCATCTGTTTTTGTCTAAAAAGAACACTCAAGGGCCTCAGCTTAACAACAGAGAAATGGAAAAAAATCACATCCAACTGTAGTGTGGAGGGGTGGTAGTAAAGGAGGATTAACTGTAGATTATTTTTCAGAGAACTGTTGCTTCTTCCAGACGTTTCTTCACCTCTGTTTGTTTCAGATGCCAGAGTGGGACACGATCAGACCACAGAGGCCAGAGTGGTTCTGTCATCTGGCCCTTATGCTCCTCATACAGCAGCTTTGTTGTCACATACAGGCAGTTGTCAGGTCTCTAACCTTGATGTAAGCAGTGCGCATGTCTGCTCCTCTGCCTCAGTGACCGCCTGCCAGTCAGGAGTTGCTTAGAGTTCGTGCACACACACACACTCGTACAGACGTAAAAACCAACAAGGGACATGAACTTTGCCATCGAGGAGAGGGGCAGGCAAAACACCCCGGAGTTCAGGGTGTTTTTCAGTAAGCATGGCTTTTTGAATGATCTAGTTTGTGACTTGGAAGGAGATAATCCCTTTATGGATTATGCACAGTAGTGTCTGTGGAGGTTCTCAGTCAAAACCTAATTAAATAGCTAATCCCTGAAGGTTTTGCAGATTAGTGTAGCACTGTAGGACCTTTATTAACAAGCTATTATTTGATTTACTGACAGGTGATTTTATTTTTAGTTGATTTTATTCTTAAATTTCCATTTGTGCTGCTAATGCATCAGTGCCTAAATGTATGTTTGCTTAATGCAGAAAATTCTGAGGGTAAATACATCTCACCGTTCCACGACATACCCATCTATGCAAATGAAGCCAAGGTGAGCATCAGTGTCTGTTCATGCTTCGGAATTTTACACTTTACAGTTTAATATTTTACAGTGTTTGGATGCTGTTTGATTCTCTGGAAAAGAAAATAGACACATTTGTGCCATTTGCAGCTCTTTTGCTTGTGTGCAGAAATGTACAACACACTACTCTTGTTTCTTTGTGATGTGTTAAGCTACTTTTAAGTCATTCGCCCATGAATTTACAAATCTTATATACTGGACACACAGCTAATCCTGAATAGTCTGAGTTTATGCATGGTTTTTAATCACTGCCATGTTAGTCTTCCATTTCTGAGAAATGTGTTTAAAACTATAAAATAAAAAATCAACCAAAATTGCATTGTATTCCAGGATATTTTTCATGCTGTCGTGGAGGTTCCAAGATGGAGTAACGCAAAGATGGAGGTATATATGTTTACTTCTTTAACAATAATATTAATTTCTAGTTCTCTTTTTATTATTATTATTATTATATACAATATATGGTTTAGATTTTAAATGAATCAACAAGTCTATAGTGAAGCACATTAGGTGTTATTTCCCATTTAATGTGGTGTATTATGTGCATTGTACAATAAAGATACGACTGTAATATTTAATATCCAAACTCATTATGAAAACTCCATATAGTATTTATCTTTGTCATTGTCATGTGTGCTGTAAAAAAAAAAAAAGGTTCTAGAGTAAAATGAAAACTCTTCACTCACTTCACACCATATGATGCACATACATGACACTGTAAAAATAAAGAATAAGCTAAAAATGGGAATGGTTATGATACTTTTTGGAACACAAATTGCAGTACTGTCAGCACTCTTATGATTTTCAGTTTTGCTCTTTGTGCCTATATTTGATATCAGATTGCCACTAAAGAGCCACTGAATCCACTGAAGCAAGACGTGAAGAAGGGGAGTCTTCGTTATGTAGCCAATGTGTTTCCTCACAAAGGTTACATCTGGAATTATGGAGCTATTCCACAGGTAGGTCCAACTCAGGCCATGTTCATTTTAAAAATAACAGGGATCTGAATCTCTTTGCTCCATCAAACATCTTTCTTTACTTTCTATTTTGACAGACATGGGAAGACCCAAACCACAAGGACAGCGACACAGGATGCTGTGGAGACAATGATCCTATTGACATATGTGACATAGGAAATAAGGTCTTGAAAAGAAATATTTATGAAAATCTATTTTAGTGTTGTAAGAGGGGTTTACAAAAATGTGGGTTGAATTCCCAGGTGTGCTCACGAGGAGAGATCATTAAAGTGAAAGTTTTGGGAACTCTGGCTTTGATCGATGAAGGTGAAACAGACTGGAAGGTCATCGTGATCAACACTGAGGATCCTGAAGCCTCCGACTTCAACAGTATGAATAATCAGAAACTATGGCACCATTTTGGTTTATTCTGTATACAGTCTCCTCCTTGTTGTTGATGTCGTTTGGTTGCAGGCATTGATGATGTTAGACGACTCAAACCTGGATATCTAGAAGCAACGGTTGATTGGTTCAGAAAATATAAAGTCCCAGATGGTAAACCTGAAAACCAGTTTGCCTTCAACGGCGAGTTCAAGGACAGGGTAAACTTTTCCAGATTCTATTTACAGCCTTGACTTTGACAAAAGAAAATGTGAATTTATATTTAGATATTAAATCATTTTAATGTGTGATGACTCTAAATGAAATGTACCTTTATCTTTTTTCTTTTATCTAATGTACCTCAGCATTTCTTTGAATATCAATGTGTTCGCAGTGGATGGAAATTATGAAAATGTGCTGCTGTTTTTCAGGACTTTGCCATTAAAACGGTGAAAAGCACACATGAGTTCTGGAAGGCACTGGTCTCTAAGAAGACAGGTGCTGGTGAATTAAACTGGTGAGCACTTCATATTCAAAAATATAGGCTCTGTTATGTGACCACATGTCACAATTCACTATGTGACAAATGCTGTCAGTAAAAATTTTTTCAGCATAATTATTTAGCAGTGACTGGGAATCATGATCATGTGATCATCGCTGTTAAAGATGAAATTACTAGCTTTGTTTTGTCTCTTTCTTGTGACAGCATGAACACAAGTGTCTCCGACAGTCCGCTCTGCTGCTCTGCTGGAGACGCAGAGGCTGTGGTTAAATCTGTAAGTCTACTTTCACATTCATTTTGGCACCATTATGGAAAGACAGAGAAATATTGATGGCTTGATTCTTGTAGACCAGTACTGAAGATGCACACAACACTATTTCTAAATAGCAGTGAATGAGTCCAAACCACTGAGGCTACACATGTGTAATCTTAATGACCTCTAAAATTAGCACAAATGAATGATTTCACTGACTGTTACAGGCACGTGCTTCTGGACCTGAAGATCCTATTCCAAGTTCAGGTGGGTGCTATACGTATATTACTTTTATTACAGCCACTCCTTTTTTGTTATTGCACTATTAAAATCACATGCTTAATTATTCTTTAGTTGACAAGTGGTTCTACTTTGAAAAGTAAGAAGAGAATGCCCGGGAAGAAACATGAAGATTTGTCTTCACACCTGTCATCCTTCATCTGATGCCGACACGTCTGAACAACTCATGAATTGGAAAGACTGGCTGTATTGCAATTACCCTGTTTTCGTGCTCACATCTTTTGTTTGTGTGATGCTGATGTTTGTTCTATGTTAAATTCAGACTACATGAAAGCAGGTCCATGCTTTTTCATCGTCTATATTGGTGGACATAGTCCCATAAATTATGCATAATACACTTCACTACATCCCAAGCTCTCGCATGTTGTTTTGATTATCATTATGATTTAAAAATGAGTTTACTGACAGGAGCAGAAACACAGTAAGAGTGTCCTGCTTTTAATGTGTGACAAGAGGCACCCACTAATTTCTGTACAACCCACCATGGTCCAGAAATGATCATGGAGGTATGATAAATATTGTACATGGTAGTGCATTGCCTTTATGCAACTGCAATAATGTTTTTTAGTATTCCCAAAGTGTTATACTCACTTGACAGTACAAAATATTGCCTATTAATTAAAGCAGAGGTCTCAAACCTGCACCCCGCAGGCCACATTATGCACTGAATTTCACATTAAAAAGAAAACATGGCCCATGACCGTCTTTTCCTTGTAAACACAGCATATATTAAATCATATATAAGCTTGTTTAGTTTAAGATTTTAATTACAGTTGTCCATATGTTACTATTTACTTAGATTTTTTTATTGTGAACTATGCACTATTTCATGTCAGAACAAACACATTTAATTTACATTTCTGTGAAATATCATCAAGAATGTCGTTATTGCGGTATCATGATGGAATATTCTGTTTTTCATTTACATTTTATTTTTTTCCCCTCTCTTTCTCTCTCTAGACTGGCCCCAGACTAGACGCTCATTGGCCCCTAGGTCAATTGAGTTTGAGACCCCCTAAATTAAAGCCTTCTGTGAAATCTGATATATTCCTTTACAATGTGGTTAGTAATGGTTGGCAAGTGTTTTGAGTGACTCATTGAAAAAAAGTAATCTTAGTGCTCCTTACAATGTTGTCAAACCCTTATTTCACATATCCTTCAAACAATTTGCCTTGAAATCAAAAATTCTTTTTGTTCCAGGTGTGCTTAAAGCAATGTCCCCTATTCTGTTAAATACCTTTCAAAAAGTTATAACACTTTGTTAATTGCAAAAGCACACATATGCAGTCGAATAGTATGAAGAACAGTATGAAGAACAGTTATGGCGTGTTTAAGTGTTTAAGAAAAAAACACACGTTCATAAAAAGGTTTCTTGAGGGTTCGAGCATTTTTATTTCGTTAGAAATGTGTCTAAAGTGCATCTCACATTTTGTAATGCACCTCACATCAAGGATTTTCTTTCATTTACCGCTATTCATCAACGGGGGCGCTAATGTGACAGATTGGATTTTCATTTCTAATACACGAAGAAAAAGATGCTGCTTTTAAACCGAGAGCCGAAGAAGAAGTAGAGGACCTCCGACCAAACTGTCACCAAGGAGACCACCGAGCTGTCACTACTACTCAGTGCCGTCAGGTAAGCTAAATAAAGCCTACCATGTAATAACATGACATGGTAAGATACTGTGGCCACAGGAAGTCTTATTATTAGAAAATGTTGTTCTTTTAGACCCGCACTAGGCCGAAGACCTAGAAAGTACCCGAGGTTTAACCTCAGCTAACGGGCTAATGCTACCCTGGAGCGGTATGTCGTGTTGAAATAACGCGAAACACAGCGAATCAAGCTCAGAGGCTTACGACATTAATGTTGTATTTACTGCGTGGCGTTAATGAGTAAGAACATTTAGCTGTTTCTTTTGTTGCAACTGTATTCATACTGTGTGACAGGGTTAGGGACGCTAATAAACATGGAAACGTTTGATAAAGCTAATTGATAATATGAGCTACACTCGTCTCCAAAGACAGGCCATAGTAAGTATGAGTGTTTGACGGTATTACGTTTGAACCCTTTACCCAAAGGTAACACAATATCCACCTGCTACATCCGTGGGTGGAGTTTAAAACACCAGTATGACGTAATGTAGTGCAATCATTCCGCGGCAGTGACGTACTAAGTATTCAGTTTTTTCCAAATACATGTTATTTTATTACCATGATGTCAAATGAAACGCACTGCCAGCCTGCACCTGTTAGAATCTTAATCTCAAAGATTGTAAGTGTGACAGAATATGTTTTAAAATCGTTTATTTTAAAATTATTTTTACATTTACTTAATGATTTTGCCAGAGAATAATTAAAAAAAAAGACCCACCACTTCAACCCCAAGAAATTCACTTTACTTTCATGTGTAGCAAATTCAGGCTTAGAAAATAATACTTAATTATTATATCATTATCAAAATAATACATTTTCAATCAAAGACTTTTTGTAGTTGTACTCTCTCAATTTAGCATCCTGTGATCATGTAATCTCTCTTTCTTTTTCAGTCAGAGAACAAAGAAATGTCGTTTGTATTTGACTGGATCTACAAGGGGTTTAGTAGTGTTTTACACTTCTTAGGTAAGTAACTGTCCCAAAAGTACACAAATCCACAATACCACCAGTTTACACCAGTCAAATGACATGACATGTAAGCAGTATTTAAATGTTCCTTGTGGTCTAAGGATACTAAATTAAGACTGCATAGTAAACATGTTCTTGATGTAGTGGAATCAAATAAACAAAAATGTTTTTTCCCCATCTGAGATTTTTTTTTTCCCAGGTCTGTACAGAAAGAAGGGGAAGCTGGTGTTCTTGGGCCTGGACAATGCCGGAAAAACAACACTGCTGCACATGTTAAGAGATGACCGACTTGGCCAACATGTACCAACACTGCATCCAAGTAAGGAGAGATGCACAGAGAAGCTGGTGTCTCTGTGCAGGTTTTGCTTTTTTCTGTCAGGGATGTGATTTATATTACACCACAGCTTGTTACAGGCGGTGCCTTTTTTGACCCTTTCAGAATCACTTTACATTAAATATAATTCTGCTGGTTGGGATTTAAAAGCTTTAGTGTTAATTAATCACTAGTGGCACCAATACCATTATACAGGCTGATACTATAGGAACAGATGTTTTCCTTTTTGCTCCTTATGTCCTGCTACTCAAGATTTTAAACAGTTTGCCTTTCTGACAATTAATAATTTTGGCTAGTTTAGGGCCTTTTTTGTATTTAAAGTATGGGGTATGAATAAAACAGAAAACCTTTCATTAAGTTCAACTGTGTATAAAGAGAAAACAAAAGTAATTTGTCAATATATTTTCCCCCTTATTTTCATTATATGTCTTAGATCAGATTCTTATTTGTACAGTTGTATTTCACAATACTGTTATAGAATGTTGTGTGAGTATACTGTTCAGGTGCACTTGTCAAGGGCATGAAAAAAGGTGTTTCAATTTATTTTCCACAAAGCTTCTGAGGAGCTGGCAATCGGTGGCATTACATTTACCACTTTTGACCTGGGAGGACACGTACAAGGTGAGCTCTTTATTTTTGCAAAAACACACAGCAGAAAAAGAATGGGCAGTTTTCAGTGTTTAAACATTTAGTCAGCTGTCAGTGAAATATATGTTATTTAGCGCCACTAGATGTCACAATAGCGTTGCAAATGCTTCACCAGCCACAACTGTGATAATGAATAAAATTGCAGCGATGAGAGGGTTTGCATTGGGAATACAAAACTATTAAACATGCAATTCTTGCTTCATATTAATTGCTATTGAATAGACCTGTATAGGTGTGTATTGTATTAGGTTATTAATTTGTCAATCAAGACAAAGTGTTTTTGTACATTTAATTCAATACAAGCTGAAAGTGGCAATCACTCTCATTGAGCATCAGGAAAGACAATAAATTTTCCGACTGTGGTTTTTCCTTCTTCTACAGCACGAAGAGTTTGGAAGAACTACCTGCCAGCTGTGAATGGAGTCGTCTTCCTTGTAGACTGTGCAGATCATGAAAGACTCGCAGAATCCAAGACTGAACTGGATGTAAGTTTAACCTTTACTGTTGCACAACTGTTGTCTGATTCCAGTGGATTCATCATGAGTGTGCTGTTCCTGTATCTCCAGGCTCTCCTGGCAGATGAAACCATAGGTAACGTACCAGTGTTGGTGCTGGGTAATAAAATTGACCGCCCAGAGGCCATCAGTGAGGGAACACTTCGAACAGCCTTTGCTCTCGATGGCCAAGTTACAGGGAAGGTGTGCCAATCATCTTTAAACCCTCCGAAATTATATAATCTGTGTGTATATGTGTGTCAATGCAGATGTCAAAGTGCCTGATCACAGTGTTCCTCATTAATCTTTATTGTATCCAACAGGGGAATGTGTCTTTGAAGGAGCTAAACATTCGACCGCTGGAGATCTTCATGTGCAGTGTTTTAAAAAGACAGGGCTATGGAGAAGGTTTCAGATGGTTAGCACAGTACATTGACTGATCTGCTTGACTGGAGCATAAACAGCATCTTCTTGACCCATTTTCACGAAACATGGCAAAGAAATAGTCTCTTTGCTTGTGAATGTTTTTTTTTTTTGCCAGTCAGTCAGCCCAAATTTTTATTTGTGTATTTTTTGTTAAATCATTTATTCAGGGTTTCAGGTTTCAGTGCAAACTTTTAAAAGTGGTTCATGGTGAACTGTTGAGCTAATGTGAGTGGTCCAACTTCATGGCATGATCATTCGATTAATTCATACCTGATTACAGAACATGTGCAGCTTCATGTTGGGCATGTTTTGTAGACATCTTTGTTGCTTTATCAATTATTTAATAGACCAACTAGTTTATTGCTTTCAGATAAAGGTGTTCAAGTTCGGATTTCAAAAAGCTTATTGGATTAATAACTAATTAAAGGTACAATGTGGAAATTCCAAGTGTGTTGGAGAATCTACAGTATGTAACCTTCAGCATCAAAACATGAGGCTCAAAATGACGGTCTTTACCGAGCTCCCCATTACATACAATCAGGTGGTTGTACACTTTTTAAGATTAAGTATGATATTTTATTTTCAGGTAATGCCAAATTAAAATAATTCCACCTAAATTTTACACTCTGGACTGTTAAGATCATCAAAGTTAATGTTTAAAAATGATTCTGAGTGGAAAAGTTCAACAAAATATTTCTTTTTGGCTGAGTTCATGCAAAATAACACACATTCTATTTAAAACCCAAAATGGAAAAAAAAATTATCAGCATGTCCCTCAAAAAAGGCAGAGGTGAAGTAAACAGTCAGTCTGAACAGCTCACTGATGAGTGTCTTGTGATTAATACACTATTCACGTTCGGTGTCCTGCAGTTTCTTGTTATTCTTGGCTCTGACACTTAAATTTTTCCCACACGTGTTGAACCAAGTGGAGGCAGCGAAGTTGACTAGTCTTTTTTAGTTGCCTTTTGGGAGAAATGTCTCGAAGCAAACGAAGGATGACTGACGACTCTGAAGGACAGATACCCTTTCACTCTGTGAACATACATAGACCTGAATTAAAATCCAGAGCTTGAACATGTCTGCATAGCACTCTACACTTGCAAACATTAACATGCTTACCTGTCAATTATTATTCCAACCTAACTCGGGACATTCGCATATTTCTGTTCTTCGGTGTATCTTCTGTAAATGTAAATGTGCCTAGATGTCTGCAATGATTTGTACAAATTTATATCCTCATTATAAATAGTTGGAAATAGATGAGGGGCACACACAACATATGTTCATTCTCTTAACTTCAGGTTTACTACTTCTTTGAACGGTATTCTGTATCAGCTGCTGTAAATTGTGTACAATGCAGATGTAAATGTTTGTACAGTAAATGCCCTTTGGCTGACACCAGAAAGTTTGTAACAGAATATATCAACTCAAGTAGGAGCAGTTTGTGTCGAGATTTGTTTTCACTCTGACATAGCATAAAAATCTAAATGACTCCCGCGGTGTGTGTGTTTTTAATGCCGGTAATAAGTCCAGTGTGATGAATCTTTTGTTGACGTTTTCACTGTGGCCTTTGTTGTGTTGTGTTGTGTTGGCCAGCGTGAGTCATTTTTGATTGTCTACAGCTATTACAGATTGATTCTTGTAGGTTTCTAACACAAAACACACAATTGACCACTTTACACCAATCATGTGTGCCATTCGTCAGCTACCTGTTGTTTTTTTTAAGAAAGTACTTTATGTCAAGCTTTTACTGCTGGTTTATGAAATGTTAACTCTCCACAAGTCTGATCCAGATCAGGATCCTCTTGTCGGTATTTATCATCCAGCTCTGACTCACTTTTTTCTGAAAGTTTTCTCTGCTCCTCTGAAAGCTCCTCTGTTCCTGATATCTTTATAATACTGTTTTTATTCTGTCTCTCCTATTAATTATACGTTATTGATACATATTGATACATTTAGCTAACTACTGTGATATTTCATGTGTGATACTGTATCTATTCTTAGACGTATCGTATTCTTGACAGTGGTTTTCTTACACCTTCAACCACTAGTTGGCAGCAGGCTTTTGGCTACTTGACTATGACAATGAAAATTATATTGTTTTAAACATATATCACTTTCATCATGGGCGATTTCTTGAAAAATACCATAGACTCTCTTGGGGACTATATGGCAATATGTTGTCTATTTTATAAATCCCTGTATCCGGATGTGTATTGTATGGCTTGTTAACAACTATATTCAAGTTTTAGGATCATGTTTTTACTTTTTAATTGCATTTTCAATTTTATAAATCGAGTTCATAGTTATTCAGCTTATAGAAAAAGATCTAAACCTTTCGATGTATATACAATTAAGTAGTAACTGCAGGTAGTAATTTAACTTGGAACCAGTCTTCACCGGGTACTCTTGATGCTTGATTTGCTTTTATAGTTTTAACGGATAACTATTAAGTCCTGGATTCTTCATCCATAAATCCCTTTATAGTGCTGTCTGTAACATTGTGGTTTATTTAGTATCATTTGGCAGCCAACTTGCTGTATTTAATCCTTTTAGCATGGGGTGGCAGCTCAGCACCAAAATAAAACCCCACAACTATTCGAGTGTGAAAGAAATTTCTGGAGTTTTTACCCTGCTTTTGTTTGTTATTCCCCTGTCAGCTCCATGGTTATACATGATGATGACATCATTGTAATTTGTTAAAGCCTAACTTAATTAGGCATATAGGTGTGGAAACTAAAGGCCATGGGGAAGTCATTCTCTGCTCCAAAATGTTCTCAGTTACTCATCCAGCTTACATTCACACTCCAAATCAGTGTTTAGCCCACAAGTTAAATTCAATCTGGTCCTGAAGTCTAGCTTGTGGGCTAAAAACAGATTTGCTATGGTGCAAAACAGTACAGTACAAGAAACTCTCTTTACAGTAAGGAAAAATCCAACCCAGTTTCTCCCTGGATGATGAATCGAAAACCAGAAATAGTTAGATTAATATCAACACCCAGCTTGCCTCCAGTGCCTTTATTAGTAAAGTGCTCAGCTTAGAAGTACATTCATATACTGTGTGTGTACATATATATATACATATATATATATATATATGTATATATATATATGTACACACATACACTAACATGCAATACTAAAACAACCAGATGCCTAGCCTATCAATAGCATGAATGAAGACATGGCAACAATATTCTTATTGAAAAAGAAAAAAAAAATCTAGTATAAACACAGAACTTCAAGTAATGCACATATTACACAAAATACATTTTTTTCCAAGTTGACAACTCAGAATGAAACATAGGTGTGCCACGAGTGGATTCTACTAGATCTAGAAAGTAAACCAACTGGAAATATACTGCAGGTCCTGTTTATTTGTGTGTGTCCATTAACATCATAAAGCATGTACACGGAAGAAAAAAAAACTGCCATGAGCTGTGGTGCACCTGCAGCATGAAGGTGGCTTGAACCATAGTAATCTGAACTCTTCTTAGCTTACTTCACAGATAATTTACACTGGATGTATATACAGAATCAATTTAGAAATTCACAACACACTGCACTGAACTGTTTTATAGGAATGGTTTGACATTTTGTGAGCATGGCTCATTTATCTTGTTGCCAGTAGGTAGAGTTAAAGTTTGGTGTCACTCTCTGTAAATTTTGATTTATTTATTAAGTGGCCAGTAGCAGAATAAATGTCTGCATCTTGTTGTAGTTATTTATTTACACATTCATAAGCTTATTTGGATTCATGTCCTCGTCTACCAAAAAAATACAACATTTGAGCATTTTTGTTTTTTTACATGACACACTTCATATTCAGCCACAGAAATGCTCCTATACAGAATAAACAAACAATATGTATGTTTTAGTTCTGTTATTACTGTTGTTTTAAGCTTAGAAATCACAACTAACAGCTGAAATCAAAACACGTGATCGTATTCGGCCCAGGAAAGCAGGCTCATTTTTAAAAAAGAAGTTGAAAAGTTTGTCTGGGAAACATAGGTCTATAGTATTTTTCAAATCTAACCGTGAGAGTGGTATTGATCAACTCAGCAAAAAGGCAAACTAGCCTATCTCCCAAAATGTCATTCCAATGGGACGGCAGCTCTAGTACTCAAGCAGTTGTTGACACGATACAAAATTACTGGTAATCTCTATATGCATAGATGGTGGTTGAACAAGATAGGAATTCTGATGGACTTTAGCTACCTACGGCGCAGTCGTCAGTGGGTCCTGCTCTTCAGGACAGCAAAAAAATACAAAAAGCTCTGTAGCTGAAAAAAAAACCAAGATAGAGAATGAAGCATTTACACCTATCTACGACAAAAACTGGTCATTATCTCATCAGTGGAGCTGGTAGCATATATCCCACCAGGACGATACATAAATCCATGCCTCTGCAGTCCACCGTTCGGAAAGAGCCGCCCCTGTTCGATTCTCAAGCCAGCAGCAGTGACTCGGCTCTCTCTCTGCGTGGGGGGGGGGGTCACACAGTTTTACCAGATGTATCCTCCATCGTCTGCCTCGCCCTCCTCTTCCTCCTCCTCCTCCTCCTCTGCCTCCTCGCCGGTGTCCTCTGCCTCGTTTTCCTCTTCATCTTCCCATCCCACTCCGCTCCCGAAATCTCCAGAATACCCGGCCACTTCATCTGAAGACGGGTTCATGTAGTAGTGCAGAAACAATTACGTAAAGGTTATTGACACAAAAGCTAAACTGCTGGTTTCAACATAAAATATTGTTAGTTCTATTCAGTGTAAACTAACCATATTTGGGTTCTGGGCTTTTATAGGCTCTGTTTGTGATGCTGTAACCTAACATAAGGTTATTGTTTTATATTTACTATCTGAAGCTGGTAAAAGCTTTATTTAGTCGTATATATTATTATTATTATTTTATTTATTTCACACATATAAATACAAGATAAAATAACAAGAAAATTGAGAAAAAAGTACAAGTGAGGGTGGTGCTTACTTGAAAACTGCACCTCAAAGAAGGAACAGTATACTAATTAAAATAATACTCAAAAATAATTATAAATTTTAAAAAATGATAAAACCTAAACAGTAGAATAGTTAGTCAATTAAACAATATAGAAAAGCAGGAATATAAGTTCTGATTTAAATATGTGCCATTGTTTCCTGAGGTAGTGGTCAACATTGCACAGACATGGAATTTTTAGACACAACAACAGTTGTTTCATTTAGTATATAGTTAGTGACACCAGAATATCTATTAAACGCATGTTTTGATTTCACACCACAATATTTGATAGAAGACTGACTTGTAGATGCTTTATATAATGGACGATGGAGATTCATAATTCAAAATAAAGAAAGAATATTAAAAGAGACAATTTGTTTTAGAAAACAGTGTTTATAATGTAAAAGATGGAAAAATAAGGCGGGACGGTGCACGAAAACGCAGACAAGGAATATAAGTTTCACAAACAAAACGTTTTTTTCCTTGCAGTGGACAGAGTGAGGAGAAGTTTCTGTTTTTCCTTTCTTACCACAGTCAGGGTTGCCATGGATCCTGGTGCCCATCATCTCTCCACCATGCTGGTCGACACACCAGCACTCTGCTCGACTCTGGTCACACTGCACTTTCTTGTAATAGCCGTCCTCATCACAGCTGGGAATGTACATCCCTGCAAAGGTGCACATGGAAACACACATAAGGCATGTGACTAGTTGTTAAATATTTATAGCCTCGGCTACACGTACGCTAGCTGCTTTATGCTGATGCTTGACTTGAGCACAGCATCAATGAAAATGTCTCAGTGAACCATTTGACAGACCTTACCTTTTTTTTATGAAATTGAGGCATTATTTTTATTCAAAATACACACAGTTCAGATTGGATTACTTTTTATTCTCACTCTGAATTTATGTGTATACAGCAACAGTGTAGCAGGGACAAAAAAAAGCTGTTTAAGCTGCTGACTGACTGGATATTCGGAGCTGTATAGAATTCACTTCTGAAACTTTTCACCGGCGCTTCTGTATATTTTCATTCGTACTCCCGTTGACCTATTTGCAGCCAGTGTTGCTGTTTTCTCTGTGTCTTGACATAAAAATGAAACACTTCCTGGTAATGTTCCTTCCTTGGTAATGTTGCCCGGCAACATGAAACGCAGAGCGAGTTATGTGGAGCTGATAGACTCAATCAGCTTTGTGTCAACTCATTTGACAGTGGTTTGAAAGAAATGTTTTAAGTAAAGCAATTTTGTGTATCATTTGTTATTATTAAACTATCAAATTGGCAAAAAAAAAAATTGATTTCTAAAGATTGGCAATAGCCATGGAAAAACCCATATCAATTGACGTCAGTGACTATGGGTGTGATTTTGCCCAATATGTTGTGCTTGTTTGTCATTTCCTAAACTGTGAGTGTGACATGTTAAAATTTAGTGAAAACCTCGGAGACAGGGCTTCTCTGTTTCAGCCTCCTAAAGGACGCTCTCATCAACCCTAAAGCAAAGTCCTCTGCTGGACTCATCAGGACAAGTGGGCTTGTATGTTGATACTGTAGTGTGGGGATCCTCAAGGGGATCAAACGGGGGGAGGGGGTTATTCTTTGTCTTTCCCATAGCCAGCACCCTCCAATCCCTGTTCACCCCATACCCCCAGTCTGATTAGGGCGTAATTCCAGCCATGAGCTTGTGATCTCTTTAATGAGGCTCCTGCAGCTCCTCGTCTGCTTCTTCTGACACCTTGTTACATGAGTCCACCCACAGGCCCAAAGTGAATTCAGGGTCTTACCAGCTAGATGATGCAATTTATGGCTAAGTCTTAGGCAGGTTGTAGCTTTGAGAGGATCTGAAGTGCGTCGGTAGAAATTGGTGTTTAAAAAAACGTCAGTCAAATACTTCTTGAACTTAGCAGACGTGCCAAGAGGAACATATTTACCAGGCTTCTTCTTGGCTGCTTCCTGCACCTGGATCCTCTCCAGCTCAGCGAGGCATGGCGGCTCTGCAAAAATCAGATAAGAACAGCGATGACGTGAAAACTGGTGCTCCTTCAAGCTTTATTTCATCTTCAATTATTTCTCATAACTACGTTTGGTGCTTGGATTGATTTGTTTAAAAAGACTTGTATGTCATTCTGGCAGAGCCCGATCGATTGTTGAAAGAGCATATGGATTGACAAACATGCGAGTCGAACCCACGGAACAGAGAAAACGTTCTCAGCTGTGCAGAATTTCTACTGTGTTTGCACAAATCAAGATGAATTAATGAGACATTTGTTTTATGAGGCTTTACTGTCAAACACCGCAGGGAAATTGTAACTTCACATTCATTGTGTATCCAAATAATTACCTTTAAATCACAGTCCATTAATGGCTTGGTGAGCTTAGTGAGTTAGAGTAACCTGTTGTATGCAGGTCGAATGCCAGATCAATTGGATAATCAGTGTGCAAATGAGGTTACTGCAAGGAATACCCTGTATTTTGGTAAAGGTCAAAAGGTCACATAAAATAGACGAGTGTGCAGCGGTTATCAATGAGAAAACACCAGCAGAAACACCAGATCATTTTATCATCTTTTATATGAAGTAGCCAAAATGTGATTATGTACCTGTTTCTGTTTTAAAGAGGTACAGAGCACTAAGATGTAGGAATAGTTACAGTTTACATTTTAAAACACAGATTAAGGTGGTTCACTTAGATTTGAGGGTTCTCCACAATAGATCAAATGTAGGTCGCCAATCATTAGCAGATGGCGGGGATCACCACCAGAGGTTTATGACTTCATAAGGTGTTTTTATCACGACATCTTCTGCTAAAGAAGGCCAATTAGGCTCCAACATCTTGGAGCCTAATTGGGTGTTTCTTCCTGAGCCATGGCCACTGGCTGCAGCGTTCTACAGTCTTTGATGTTTCTTAAACAATACAGTGCAAATAAACCGTCACGAAAATGTTTATGTGCCATATTACTATATTATCTAATACCTATTTAATACCATCATCAAAGGCCAAAACCAAACCATAGAAAATGTGCAACCTTACAAATGTCAGGACAATTGTAGATTCAAACTTTGAACTGAACTGTAAGGCTTTGTGTAAAAAGAGGCACAAGCAACTCTACCGTCTAAGGAAGCTTCAGGGTTTCCACATAGACAAAACCATGCTGACTTTGTTTCGTTGTGCTTTTACTGAATCTGATTTATCCTTTTGCTTTATCGCATGGTTTGGAAACTTGTCTCTTCAGAGCAGAAACGCTCTTAATCAGATAATCAAGTGGTGGAGTCGGGTGATCGGAGAGCGTCAGCTTCACACAGCAATTCTGCACCGAAGGCAGTTAGAGAGGCTAACAAACTCCATTTAAAATGATGAATTGCAGCCTCTACACAGTGAATTTCAGCTACTTCCCTATGGACAGAGGTTTACAGTCCTAAGCTACAAAACAAAGCAATATAAAAGTAGCTTTGTCCGAGCAGCCGTTGCACAACTGAGCAATATTGCACATTATCTATTTATTTATTTTCTTACCATAATGTGTTTTACATCTTGTTTTATTTCACAAATTATGTTTGTCGTGTCTGTGCAGTGTGTAAGGATACAACTGTCTCAAATCTACCTCAAAATAAAGGGACCTGACTGTGCAATTATATGTATAAAAAACACAGAGACATTAATCATGCCTCCACAATCCAGTGAGCTTTAAGTTAACATCAATATGTTTCTCTATTCATTTATTATGTATACTGACCTTTGAAGGAATATGTCTGTAAAACTCTAAGTGTATTTTAGCATAAAAAATTGTAATTAATTCATCTTCAACTTCAAGTGGATATTTCTGCCATGATGTAATGAAATAGCCTCCAGGCATTTCTTACATAGCATGTTAACTAGAGAGGGGTAAATGTGAGGTCACAGTGGCCATCACCTTGGATTCATCAGTTCAGAGTGTTGGTCTGAGCCTCTATTGTGAAAGACAGTTGTTTGCTCTTGTGGCTGTAAATTTGTTTGTCCCCTGTTGCAGAGGCAACCAAAGAAACAAGCAATGACGGGCACAGTGAAGCTGCAGAAGGCGGCGTCTGGGGCTCAGCTCGCCCAGAGGGAGCCTTAAATCAGGGAAGGACTGTGGTTTGTTGAAGTGTGGTGGAGAGACAAAGCTCTGTTGTGGGTAGAGATCAGTGGAGGCCATGAAGGACTTTCAACTGGACAAAAGTGAATCAGGCAAAAGCAGCCCAGGTTGTGCTCAGCGGCAGAGAAGATGTGTTATTCATGCCGGGAATATAACTGGATCTGAACAAACAGATGGAGGAAATATTGAGGCATAAGTTTGTTGAGAAAGCAGAAGTCTAAAATAAGAAGAAGTGACAGATAAGCAGATTGTGCTTTGAAGAGGGATAATAAAATCCTGTGTTAGGGTTTCAAACGTGGGCAAAGGAGTAGGTCAGTATTTTAGGAAAGTTTTATAAGGAATGAAACTGTTCCTTTAAGGAGTACAAGCATGGGATACAGCAGTGATTCTAAAAGTTTGTTTTTGACTCTTATTTAGCTTTTAAGGCCATCAGTTTCCTAGTTCTTATTTAAAGTAAAAATTTGAGAGGCCTGATTAAAATAAAAATGTTATTTTTGACCTATTTATTATTTATTATTAATAAACAATATATAATTTGGGATTTTCTGGGTGGTTTTTGGTTTTTGAAAAGGGCCATTGCATTCTTAAGTTTGTGTCAGAACAAGTTTCGATGAATTCATAGCTATGATCAGTTTCCTGGGCCACACTGTTGGTGTAGTGTTTGGCATCAGCAAAATGAAGCAGTTTGCTACTCAGTGTTGGTGAGAAATGTGTGATTAAAGATTAACAAAAAAGTAATTCACGTCACTGCTGTGATGTAGCCTGGCTGTTATGACTAAAAAAAGAGACTTTGCTCTCTGTTATCTGCCATCTTAGATCCCTTCACTCACTCTCTCTCCAGAAGCAGAGGCACCACTCTGCCGTGGAGACCTTCCCATCTTTGTAGCTGTCGCAGGAGTTGAAGAAGGGTCGGATGCAGATCTCGTACTTGTCCAGGTTAATAGCAGCCAGCTCAGCTTGGTCCAGATAGAGATCACTGTTGGTGTCCAGCTTCGAGAACATCCAGCCGATGGAGTCCTTGCAGCTAGCAACCAGACTCCTGTCCAGCACTGTGGGAAAACAATTTGTTCCCTACTTTACTTTCTCTTTACACTGCACTGTTTACTTACTTTGCATCGACAATTGATTTGTTTGTTTGAAGACAGCAGGGGAGGAGTTTCTAACCTGAGGTGGTGCCAGCTCCGAGCTTGCCAGAGTTATTCCGCTTCGCGTTTCCGTGAAGGAGTTGGAACCAGTCTCTCAGACGGTCGCCCAGGTCAGCCAGGTCCTGGCCAGTGCAGCTCTCTAATAGAGCGAAAAAGGGAATCCTGACATTCAAATCCTTGGCACTTTGGCAAACACTTAATGAGAATCTGCCTCACTTTCCCAAAAGGCAGACAGAGGCTCAGCAATGTTTCTCATTGCACTGACTGAACAGTGAATAGGATAAAAGGCGAAAGTTTCCTCACAGAGTAAATCTGCACTGTTGGATTGTCATGCTGTGATTTATAATTTCATGATCGACTAATTAAAGAAAAACATTACTTTGCCATTAACTTCACTGCAGCAAATTGCTGTTGTCCAATACAAATCCACTTTTCATCACAGGCTAGGCACTTATTCCAGGCTACAGATGAAAAACAGGAGTAACATTTCATCCTTTTGATCAATTGGCATTTTCATGTGCCCGAGAGCCCACACAATCAATACTGTTTGGCTGCGATGATAGATAGTGTACACTCTAAATAATTAATTACTACATGATTGAAAGAGCAGTTTAGCCACATGGGGGATATTTGCCTAACAGTAATCTCTAAAATTGGTGAGTATTGATCTCAAACATCAAGCAGTGGGTTGAGCAGTTGTGTCAGTAAATTAGTAGTCCCAGCCTACGGAGAGCATGCTGCATGTGGCCACCAGTGCATCAGAGCTTTCCCTTTTTGAAAGCACTGACTCATGGAAAGTGGTGACAGTGTTGCGGGGGGGGCGTGAATCCCAACTTCTAGATGATTAAGATGGAGGAAGGTGAAGAAAAGGCACTTGCCGCGTTTGGTGTCAGCATGTGTGAGGGTAACGGAGGCGGTGGCACAGGGACAGAAACCGGTGCACATGACGTTCAAGTCTTTGCCTGTGAGGCAGGCCTGCTGCTCCAGCTTACACTGTACAGAGAGAGAGAGAGAGAGAGAGAGACAGAGAGAGGAGGAGGCATGAATGAAGTTAAAATATTTATGGGGGTGACTGCAGGAAAAAGAAATGCCGCGTTCAAATTAGACACTGCACTTAAAGAAAAAGCAAGAGTGAGCTGTCGTTTTTCCGCCGTCTTCTCATGCAAGGTCAAAATTAAAAACTACACATAAATCAACAGAGTGTCCGAGCAGTGGCCGGTGTGCAGTGATGTTGCACAAAACGTCAGTCATTAATCATACACTTGTCCTTTTGGGAGCAGTGACAAATTGAGCCGCCCTGCTGAGTATGTCAGCATCGCAGGAAAGAAGCATGATGATTTTCAAGCCACTTTTCATTTCTTTTTTTGACGCCAGCAGGTAATAAGAAAAAAAAAAAAAAAAAAAACATTTGTTTTTTTCTACCTCAGAAGCGTAGTTATGTCCATCAGAGCCACATACAGGTGAGGAAGCTGCCACAGGACAAGGCTTACAACTGCTTTCGTGGGCTGGCAGATGTCCTGACTGCTTCACTCTGAACACAAGATGTGGGAAAAGTTGAGAATTAAAATGTCAGTTCATCCACATTACACACACACACACAAAACTCTTGCTTAACATCTACCTCCTGTGGTAAGCCAGCTTTTACACATTATGCCCTCTGCTATTTGTTTCTGCTGTCCCACCAAATCATCCCACTACATCGCAAAATTCAAAATATACATTTGGTATTATTAGATTTCATTGCTTTAGTTTTATAGATAGATCTGTCTCTGTGGGTGTTTTGTTGCTGTGCCACCCAACAATAAAAATGTATATGTGCTGCGAATGGAATGAAAATAACACATTGTTGACTTGAGGCATTTTTCATTTAATGACTGGTTTATTTGACAAGGGAAATGCATATAAATAAACATTTCTGTAAATACAGTCTACGAAAAGGGTAGTTTTCATTTCATTCCCAAACACATTTTATATTTAAAAAGGGACAGTTTCACTGGGAGACAGCAGCTCCAGAGTAAACTATTGACAGACATGTTTGTTGATTATCCAGAAAATCATCTTCTTCTCCACAGTGGCCAACGAAATGTCCACTCGCTGCTGTGTCCGTCCTCTGCTGCAGACCCGAAACTCACCTTGTCAAACATGTACAAAAATCATTCATATCCCATCTGGTAACATCAAAAATACAACCTAAATAGTTTTTTTCTCTGCCAGTGAACATGCCCTTTTTTCTGGACAAAATAATACTAGTTTGGAGAAAACTGCATTGTAATTATATTTTATCATTAATTTATTTAGTTTTGGAAAACCTTTGGATGCTTTAGCACAACAAGTAAATCCTATTCATGTTGCAGCAGCAGAACTGTAAAAGCACAGCTTAATAAAACCAAAAGTAGATTTAAGGGAGAAAATATGTTGTGTAATTTGTGCAAATGGGCACTTTAATTTCCACCAGCTTGCTGAGGCTGAAAACAGCTGCAGATACAAATCTCGTTTAACAAGATGTTTTCATTACAACTCATTTGTATCACTCTTCTGTAAACGCCAAACATCAATACAAGTAAACCAGAAAGTCATAATCTTCTTGTTAATATTTGAATGCACTGCTTCATAACATTCCTCTGTGCCTTCCCACAGTGTCAACACAGGCATTAGACTCTGTGCTGTGACTTCAGTGCTGCTACTTAATGATGCTGGCATGGTTTAGTGTGGCTTGCGTTCGTGCTTATTACCCATTATTTGACAGAGTCTCTCTCATCTCTGGAGTGACTCAATAAATGAAGCACTTTATTGAAAAAGATACAAGGCTGTCGCTGCTGATAGACTTCACAGGAACTAATAACTCACTCCATTAGTTCTTTTCAGACTGCTCACTTATTTTTCAGTCAAAATGGAATTAGCGGGCAGAGGGAAGGAGAACATACTTTTCAGTGAGGTTTCCTACAGTCAGGTAGAGTCTCTGTGAAAGGAAGAGCATAATAAACCACTGTGTTGAATGTGAAAGAGCTTTAGACATGTTTTATTCTCCATATGTAAAGTTCAGCAACACATCTGATCACATATTTGACTAGGGAAGACATGAAAACACTGTCGCTAAATGACCGTCAGTAAAATACAGGTTTTCCTTTTTCCTTTTAAAAATATTGAAAGTTTTTGTGATAGCTATTTCTGTGTTATATTCGAAAAAGAAAAGAAACTTTAAAAAACTGACTTGCATTGGTTTCAAGAATGTCTTAAAACACATACTAAGTAATATTATAAGGCTCACGTGAACGAAGCTAAGCCTCAGTTTGATCAAGCCCTTAGTTGTAGACTATTCAGATTTATAATACCCACAATTAAGTGACTATGTGCTTTAAAATAAAAATAGTTTGATTTATATAGCCCTAGAATAATCCTTTCACATGTATTTTAAAGCAAGGGCCTTGCTTTATGGAGACAGCCATCTTGTGCCAGCATGTTTCCACAACATATGTATGGACAATGGAATTTTAATCTGCAAACAATGAGGATTGGCTACGTTCACATAATCCTGATACATAAAAAAAACCCTTCTTCTTCTTCAGGCTTCTTCCTTCAGTGGTAGCCACAGTGGATCATTCGCCTCCATCTCACCCTCCTCTACCTTGTGTCCTCTTCTCTTCCACCAACTGTCCTCATGTCCTCCTTCACAACATCCAGGAACCTCCTCCGTGGTCTACCTCTTTCAATCTCAAATGCACTAATCTGTAGCTGCTGTTAATTACTGTATTATTCCATTTTAGCTACACATACTGTATGTATGAGTTGAAATGTGAACCCATGCTGTTTTAAATAACTGTTCGTTATTGATGCTGAGCTACAAGAATATATGAGTGATCTTGCATCGGTTCATGATGAGTCATGTATTCGTTATGAATAAATGAATCATAAGGTACTATATGTCCTTTACATTAAGTAGTTGACATGCACAACATCACCATGTGCCTAATAGTGGCAGGTGTCACCACATATAAACTATCAATGGCAGCAAAGGTTTGAATTTAAAAGCACCTCATTTATGATTAATGTAATGATGAAATTCTAATACCTTTAAAGCAAATATTTTACTCTGAAAACCATATGTATAAAATTCATTTGGTGTGAATTCCCCTCTACAGGCTTCAGAAACTTTAAAAATGTGAAAGTAATGATTTAAAACTTAAAATGTAGTGAAGTACATTCAGATATAAAAGTTCAGTTCAGGTAAAAAAAAAAAAAAAAAAAAAAAAAAAGGAATCAGGTTGCAAAAAAAAAAAAAAAAAAGGGAATCAGGTTGCTCACTTGATGAAATCATATGTGACCACATCAAATTATTCAAATGTAACAGTGCTATAAAACTGTTATATTATGCAGTGGTGATAAAAAAAAGTTAAGGGTTTTCACTTTGCATGTCATATCCCTATGGCCCCGCTGTTCAGTTTCACCACCTTCCATCCACGGTCAGTCAGTTGTCCGACAGTGTTGCACTTAAAACGGCTTCCATCTAACTCATGACACTCTGTCTGCTCAGTTCAATCAATAGCTCCCCATCCACACACTCAAAGGCTTTCAGCTGGCACACAGTTAATGGCTGTCGACACCAGTGCCACTGAAACATCCAACCTGTCCACACCAGAGACGTTACGAAGAGGAGACACTCCACTTCCACCACTTTTTAAGAAAAGTCATCGGCTGTTTCTGCATTGTACGTAATTGATTTGTCAGTACTGTGACACTGCAGTGTGCGGGGAGAGGTATAGGTCAGGAGGTGGGAAGAGAAAAGCTTTATATTAAAAGTTTGGTGTTGCCCACATGCTATGTGGAAGAATATCTTGTATATTTTGAGGCAAGTTCAAGAGTCTTTTGAAGCATTTATTCATATCAAATTCAACTGCTGATTGCACATATGCAGTTTTAGGTCCTGGTGAACATTGACAGTGAAAATATGGCTTTCTCCCCATTCATTTAAACGGGAGCCAGGTCTTGTGAGTTTGAAACAGTTGCTTGGGGGCCTTACCAAGATGGCTATATAGTGGCAAGACTCTCCTAGAGGGACTTTGTCCACACAGAACTCTCACACACACCCTGCAAAGTCCAAATAAGTCTTAACCCACCTGTGCTCAAGTTTCTTGCGATTGACACACATGGCCCTCTGGTAGCCCTGAGCGACGCACACCTTGTGGCGGCTGCACTTCACATTCTGGCATGGGTCCTTGGTGGTGTCCATGGCTGTAACACACCGAGCAACAACAGTGAAAATCCAGACGTGTCAATCACAGAGATGTGAGATGTGTTTTGCTTTTGCCTCTACATTGTGATCTTCCTGTTTTTCAGGAGGGAAAAACACAAACCACAACCGTCTTTTTATTTGTATGCAGTAAGCCTCATAAAGTGCACAGTGAAGAAAAATATACGCTTGTCTTCGGCACAAATGAGTGCATTGATTTAATAGTCAGCATTGCTGAAAACATAGACGCCTTGCTATCATTAGCGAGGCAACATTGTCAATAGTTCTGCGTGTTGTCTCTGATTGCGAGAAAAACCTGACAGCGCTGATTGAGCATCTCTTCCTCTCGGCTTGTCACATCTCACTTCCCCCCCATATCACTGTCTCTCCCCAGCTCCCCTTTTGTCTCTCTCTCTCTCTCTCTCTTTCTCACACACACTCCATCTTTGTCTCCCACATTCCATTTCTTCCCTTGCCTGCCTGCTCTCCCTCCCTCCCGTTCACTTCAACTCTCTATATCTCTTTGGACAGTTGAATGGGTCAATGCCACCATCTTCCTTTCCCGCTGATAGACTGTGATGGAAATAGTGCGGTGCCCTTCACCTAACCTCGGCCTGTGGTTCAGAGCTGCACAGGAATGGATGCTACGATTGCCCCCCTAGAGCATTTACCACCTTACAGTGAGAGAGAGGCCTCCTCAAAAACTCCCAGCCTCAGATAAATATGAAAGTGAGTGGCGAGCGTGCAGTCAGTGAGAGAAATTTAAGCTGCGAAATCCTGAGTCAGCTCCGAGCAGATGCTTTGTAGTCAGCAGACGACGTGGCTGTCAGCCAGATCCCAGGAAATCTGGCGACTAGGTGATACTTTGATGCAACAGGAGGAAGGTGTGAGGCAACAGTGGACTTTTATGGAATCAGCGGTTGACAACAAGGCTACACTGAGGGAATCCAAAAAAACTGGTAGAAGGCTTTATACTTGTGGTGTGTTTGTACCAAAGACTGAAAGACAGGGTATGAAAATAAAGTGGTGAGTCTGCAAGTCATGCAGCACTGCTGCCTTGTGTTCCACTTGCCTGAATTGTATAATGTACTGTTTGGTCCTGTCAGTTTGTCTTTTGGGATAGCTATTTTCACTCAGCATCACTTCTTCAGATATGGTCTCCTGCTTCTGTAGCTTATCTGCCTCAAGGTTCTGTGTATTGTGTGTTCACAGATGTCTTCTGCAGACCCTGACCGTAACAAGTGGTCTGGTCTTTCTCTTCTGACCGGCATTACCAAGGCAGTGTCTGCCAGAAAAGTGCCACTCGCAAGATATTTTCACTTTTCTGAACCATCCTCTCTAAACCTTAGTGAGGGTTGTGAACAGAAATCCCAGTAGATCAGCAGCGTCTAACCAACAATCACGTTCAAAGTCACTCAAATCACCTTTCTTCCTCATTCTCAGTTCAGTTTGAACTTTAGCAGGTCACCTTAACCATGTCTACATTGTGAAAATCCAGTGAGCTGCTCCAAGGGGTTGCTTGATGTGATAGAGTTAATGAGTAGTTGAACAAGTGTACCTAACAAAGCGGCTATAAGTGTATAAGGCGTCTTAAAACATCTACTTCCCATATCAGTTACTTTCAGACAAATACCTGTGGGATTATTGTAAGATATATTTTGAGTTGCTGCCATCTGGACATACATTTAAAATGTACACCTTCACCCATGAATGTTGCTAAAGTCTGCTTACATTCAAGTATTGTTACATATTAGTTGGTCTAAATGGCCAAAACCTGACACTGAGGTTATTTGTGCCCAGATTTCACTCATACAATTGTTACTTAGTATGATCTGTAAAATAACCTATTTATCCTCACAGGCCCAAACATTAAAAAGCCTCTGTTGTTTGTAAAATACAACAAAACAAACTGTATTAGCAACAGGTCCCGGTATTACAAGTATTTATTTTTTCAGTTTAGGGTGGCTCGTCACTCAGGTTTTCTTCAGGTGCTGGTGGATGCTGATTTTGTTACAGGCTCCAGTCATGGACCATAAACTTTTATGTGTGATAGGACACAAAACCCTATGTTTTGTTTTGTTTTAAGAAGTGCATTATAATGGAAGCTCTTGATTCTGGATTTTTATTGGACTTTGGCCAGCGAGCGGTAGCTGTACCTGCTGTCCGCTCACCGAGAAACAGCCACAGGCTCTGTGAGCCGTGCGCTGAGCCAGCTGAACAGAAAGAATCAAATCTAAACCGAGATCACTAATAAACACTCACCCTTCCACTTATTTTGACGGTTGAACACCTTTTAATCTGAATTCAGATCTGCATTAAAAGATGTTGTCAGAGTTAACTGGCCAGCCGAGTTTAACTCATAATGGTTATAATTACTGCTGTAATTCTGCCACCTACACTTAGACAGATAGACATCTAATATTGATATGATTTATTAGCAGTTCTGGTGATTTATGACAAGTAGGAATAACATAAAAAAGCCAATTCAAAACATCTTTAGGCTCATGATTCAACTGCCAATTGTGATCAATGAATAGAATTTGTGTGAGGGACAGTGTAGTATAATTTTGCAAAAGCAAATGCATTATTGGCATTTTGTCTTCTCACTGATGGCAAACTTAACGCGTGATGCTTCATTATTCTCACCTGCAAGCTCTAACCTGACGCTCAGCGGGTTCTTGAGTACAGTGTGTGGAAGAATCTTAATGAGACTCTGTCACAAGTGAAAAGAGCTAAAATGTTCTCTAACATTCACTTAACTCATGTCTGCGAGTTCTGAAGTAAAAACAAGTGATGGAAGGGCTCAAAACCCTGAAAACAGTACCACTACCACAAAACTGTAATGATAATGAAACATTAAACTGTAACACTGTTCAAATACGTGATAATGTTTGTTGATTCAGTGTGATGTTAAGAAAACTGGAAATGATGCATATTATTAATAAGGAGTACATCTAAGTAGAATCTATTTCAACACAACTTGACTTCAAATGATTGAACTTAAAAATGACTAGTTTAATCGGAGTTTATGCTTGCTTGACAAATACAGGACTTTTAAACAGCTACTTATCATAAATTAAAAAAAAAAAAAAAAGCAACTGTCTGTGTTGTTAAGTTTAATCGCCTTGAAATTAGTTTTGGTGCTGTGAAATCATTGATCAATATGAAAATGTTGATTTCAGCAGTTAAGAAAGCAGCACTAATTTTAATATTTATTTTAATCAAACTGACTATGTTTCCATAGAAACAAGCCTTAGTGTTTTCATTATAGTTTCAGGAGGTGATGTGTGACTTTCTCTCCGCTCCCCTGCTCAGTGTATATGAGAAATCTGCCTCCAAGCAACAGCATAAAACCAAACATATCCCTTATACGACTCCTACATGCCAAAAATGAAATCTAAACACAGATTTAACATCAACTGTTCTCCTGCTTATTATTTGCATCATGGCACACTGAGAATTACTGTAAGCGCAGTGCTGCGACCTGCATAGAGATTGTTAAAGGTTATGAATTCTGCTGTAATCGTGACAACAGAGGTGATGTGCCTGCACTGAGCCTGTGTCTGCTCTCTCAGAGATTATTATCTGCAAATAATGCTGTACATGCTTTCTCCCCATCTCCCTGTTGCCTGTTCTCACATCAGACTCCACTGTTGAGCATGATGCTGCTGCTGCTCAAGTCAGAGAGCATCATCAATCAAAACCTTTCATCAGCCATTTGTTCTACATTCAGATTGTCAGAGCGTGCACCTAAAAAGTACTTTTTAAATACTTTAGTGGTTCTGCATGAAAGAATATATGCGAGGAACCTGCTAATGAGCTGCCTAGGAAGAGGAGCAACCGTCTGAAAGTGGAAAATAGTCAGCGCTGATAGATTATAAAAGCATGAGAGAGATGAGCCAATCTGACAATTTAACGTTAATTAGTTTCAACTGGATTTGCAATTACTGTCATCTTAGAGGACCACTTTATATCCTGTGGCTGCTCAGTTAAAGCAGCCTTATTTTTTTTTTCCACTGAACCTTTTTGAAGCCTTCAGAATTACATGAATTACAGCACCATGTTTTGGATCAGGACATTCGGTGGCTTCACCTGCAACCAGACTCCTATTAAATAATACCCGCTGAACAATCACTGGTATTTACTCATACTGTATGTGTCCTATTTGATTGATTGATTGATTGATTGATTGATTGATTGATACTTTATTAATCCCAAGCTGGGAAACTGAAATATCACATCCATATACCACATAACATATCATCAATTAGTCCACAATTATTACAAGTTGAACGTAATAATGGCACACGTCAGAATTATACATACAGCACATACACATTTGATTGTGTATGTACCCTAAAATTTTGAACAGTCCGTCATCCAAATAGAGGCATAATGGATATGCGGCATCGCAGTGTAGGCCGCGGCGCCGGCTTTTTTTTTTTTTTTTTTTTTTTTTTTTTGATTGACTGTGATTGACTTTTTACTGTGGGTTTTCCTGTAAGTGGGGACATATTTTACAAATCTGACATAAAGTTCTATTGAAAAACAACTGAAACTATTTCGAAAAATGAATACTGACATTAAAAGAAATCAAGTGGAAATCAAGCAGAAATTTAATATAAAATATTAATTAAATTAAATTGTACAGTTAACTGAATATATGAATTGTTGATGTCTGTACCTTTTTTGTGTTTTGTGAGAGATATTCAGGTGCAACATGCAACTTCACCAGTAGATGCTGCTAAATCTTACACCCTGTACCTTCAAGCCATTGTAATAATTGTTTTATTTTTCTTATGGGTAGTATATTCAAGTCCTCCTACGTAATAAATGCTGGACCTTTAAGTAAAGTAATTTACTATAAATATCTAAAGTCTATGCACACAGGCTCAGTCTGTACAGAAGCAAAAATTGGGGAAAAAACAGGGTTTTAAATGAGTCCACACAAATATCTCGTTACAACAATCAGGACTAATAAAAACAGTCACTGTTTTTTTATTTTACAGTTATTAGAAAAATTCTTCTCACAAATCATTTAAATAATCAACACAAATGTTAAATATGACATATCCTTTGTTCAGGCCGAGCAGTGTCATGTTTTGTTTTGAAATGGCCCTCAAACGCCGTCATTTCTCTTCAAACAAAAGTCCTGTGTGTGTGTGTGTGTGTGTGTGTGTGTGTGTGTGTGAAGCTTCTCTGTCATGCTGAATTTGCAGTGTAGAACACCTTAGATCAATTAGGTCTCCAGAATTAGTCCCAGTGGGAACTGGAATAGGGATGAAATCCATGATATTGAAATGAACATTGCCCACACTGCACACCCAGCGAGGTGTTTTCATTTAGATTCCATTCTTTATTCCGGCTGTTGTGAGAACAGATGAGTGGGAAACTGTCTGGAGCTGCTTCCTCGTGCCTCCCGCTCCTTTGAGACAAGTCTTCAATGATTTGTACGTGAGCCAGTGTGGGTGGGGTGCTAACACTCACCTCACAGTAGGAACACACCGGTTATCCCGAGGGCCTGCCTAAATTGGCTACCACATAGTATCTTTATAACCCGTAGAATGCTTCACACTTCACTTCCTCACCTCATCATAGGAGGGTTAGTATTTGACTATTTTAATCAGCAGATTAGTTAAAGCAGCGCGTATGGCCCCGCAGGTGCATCTTAAGATCAGTCTGATTGCTCTGGTGAAGCAAGCACTGTTAAGATGCACAGTGGAGCCATTTTGAAAGCCGCCAGCACGGATGAGTCATAGCAACACAACACGTGACACTAACGATCAGATTATTTTTCAAACTGCTTTCAGTTTTGCAGGTTTTTGAGTTTCCTGTTTATCATATTTAATACATTTCTGGTGGAAACAGGTAAGAAAGGGGAGGGTGTTGTAGGTGCTGTATGTGTAACTCAACAGCAACAGCTCTTTCCTTTCGGGAAGCCAGGGATCATGAGCAATATGCACTGCTCATCCATGTTCACGCTCAGTGAGTGGGACTTCACAGCCAGATCTGGTGAAGTAATAGGTGTTGTTTTGCATGAAAACCAATTAACCTATCAGGCTCAGACCCCAACGCAATTAATTACCCCATGTGGTTGCTGCTGCTGCTGCTGCTGCTGCTCAGCTTAAGTAGATTTTGATTGTCTTAATTACAAAAATAGACTGAAGAATAGAACAGTTCAGCATGTTGACATGAGCTCCGTTCTACTCGACGGCTGATTTGCCAAAAGTGAGGTTTCCTTTTCGAGTTGTTGACTAGTAACAGACGCCCACAGAGGTACATGGAGCCAGCTGGGAGTTGTACGTGGAGCCCTCAGCAACAAAGGCAATTATAGCAAGCTTTTTCAAACTAATGGATATGGCCAGAGATTCAGCCTCTCCTTCCCTCAATCATAACTCTGACTCCTATGAACTAAGCTAAATAAAAGCTGCCAGGCCCTGACAACTAAAAGAAGCAGCGACTTTAATAATAAGCAACATGTGATCACAGTGCTTGCAAACCCTCTACATGGATTGTGAAGGAGGTAAAAAGAAAAGAGCAACTATAACAGGTCTGCTTTTGTCTTAATACTGGACATGGCCATTTAAAGGTCCAGTGTGTAAGCATTTTAAAATGGTGAGACAGCAGATGGTAAAAAAAAATGAGAATCAGGGAACTATGTTAGAATGTTGTTCTTCATTTGCAGACTAAGCTTCCACATCCCTGCTAGAAAAACCAGCATAGACCAGCATGATGCAGGACCAGCATAGACCAGCATGGACCAGCATAGACCAGCATAGACCAGCATAAATGCCATGCTGGTCTGGGATGAAAATGTGGAAAACACACTCTGGCTGGTTTGTCCATTTGAATTAGTGCAGAAAAATGGCAGCCTCCATTTATTTCAAAGCAGTTCTGAACTTATACAAACATACCTATGGGTAGTATATTCAACTTTTGCCAATAAGTACTCAAATTAATGTTACACACTGGACCTTTAAGTAAAGTAATTTAAATATTGAAAGTAATTGCACACAGGCTCTACATGTACAGAAACAAAAATAGTAGAAAAGGCCTAGGGTTTCAAATGAATCCACCCTGTCCACACAAATATCCCGCTCTAAATTGGATGAAATATTTCTTTTATGACTTACTTTCATCAGAGCCCATGTTCTCCTGCGTGCTTTTGATGTAGTCATCCTGGAAAAGAAATATATTTGCATTAATACATTTAATTATTCATGTTAGGCAACAGCAGACGGCAGAGAAAGTGAGCTTGCTCACATCCCTAATGATCCTCCATTCATTAAGAGGATATTTCAGAAAAAGCATAAATAATGGAGGAAAAAGAACACACACAGGACAAGTTTAACAGAAACTCAGCTACTCTCCACAAGTCACAGCTTAAATGTTTTAGCAGTTCCAAATGACAGCAAGTGGACTGAATGCAAATGATCAAAAACCTTTTAAAGCACCATTTATATGCAGTACAGTTTACTAAGTAGTGACTATATACTGTATCTATACTGCATTTGGATTCATTTACATATCTTCATTTCAGTCTTAAGGTTAAAAAAGTAATACAGAGAAATGTGACTATGCAGTCACATGAGTCAAAGGTTATTCTTTGTTATTTTCAATATTTCCCATCCATTACCTTCACTATATAATTAGCTCTTTTGCTATTTACACTCGGTTATAAAATATTCAATGACTTTAGGCAGTGAATGGATTAAGCCATACATTATGTAATTGATCCAATCAAATCCTGCACTTCCTTATGCTTCCCTTATACTAATGTGTCGTTCATTTTTATTTGCTACCATAATACTATTTATTTCCCTTCTGTGGCAAGTAAAATAAAATGCTAGAGACACATGATAGAGCAATACAAATGTTCCACTTCTATTCTTATTCTGGATCTAGTCAGCCAGTTGAATTAAGAAAAATCCTTATGCCTTTGGACATCTAGAGTCATACAGTTAAAAAAAAGTCCCGAAACATGTACGATGTTTCCAAGTTGAAAAACTGGCTTGTCAGATGTGACCAAAAGAAACACTTTTTTGGTGCATCACTCTTATCAAACACTTTGAAGCTCTTTCTCTGACATATGGTAAAAACAAAATTATTAGGTTCCTTTTTATCACCACTGTGGTTGTTGTTGTAAATGCACCTTCGAACATGAAGTAAACCACCACAGTAAGACACAGAAACCTTTATAGTCGCTCACAAAAGAACTATCGTAGCTTCCATACAGTTGCAGGGGGAATATTTAAAACTTCATTGTCCCCCTGCTGTATCCATTTTGACCCATTTCTCTCTATCAGGACCAAGAGGATCAACTATAAAGCTGTTACTATTCGGCACAAGTCCCAGAGAGCAACCCGAGGATCAGGCTTGTTCAGTTTAGCTTGGTCTTATTCTGCTCAGGGGTAATAAAGACTAAGCTCTCGAGTCAAACTGAAGTGGAGTTGTAAGGATTGTTTGTATTTACACTTGTTTTTTTTCTCAATTTAATTGATATTCAAGTGTCTACAAGGAAAAACACGCACCACATTCTTTTATTATTATGATTGATGCTTTTACTTATTTTCTAGCCGGCACCTAATTCAGTTCATACGTTATAGTGTCTGTCTTACAGATGACACGGAATTGGATTGTATTTTTTTTCTTCTTCAGGCGAGATGAGCTCTTAGACATCAGGCAGGTGACACCTACACCCCGAAGGGGACGTCAAAAGAAAAGACAGACATTGCCCCGTAAACAACAAAAGAGACACAAACCTCGACTTCCTGTGGCAAAGATGAGCAGCAGCGGGGGGAGAAAGAAGAGAAAAAACATTGTTAGAGAATAAGAAACACAAAGTTTCCGTTCAGCATGCAAACAGTGATTTGGTTTATTGCAGCAGTGATGCACACTGATTGCAAATACATGCCTTAGTCTGGCTCCTCTCAGGGGACGGCGTAAGACATTTGCAGAGCATTAGGAGCACCTATTAACTGAGGATGATCAGCTACCATTTATATGAAATGGCAGGGGTTCCAATCATTGAAGGCTCTTTCTCTGTCTGTGTTTGCAAGCAGATGCCAAACACCAGCCTCCCACCAGCTCATAATCTGTGGATAACCCATGACATTCTGCATCAGGCTTGGAAAAGGAGCAGGCGAATTGTTGGAATCTTTTAAGTCAACAGACAGATGTGATTTTCATGTTTATTTTATCGGTGCAGCAGCAGACATATAGCAGACATTTACTAAGCGTAGCATTGACAACACAGACAGATATAGCTCCCGTAAAATACAACCTTGAGTTAAAGGGGGGAATGACTACTTTCCTTTCATTCCATTTCACTGTCTTGGCTTCGGACCAAGGGCATTACACATCAATACCCACCACAGTCAGCGACTCCCTGTGCACACCATCATTCAACGCTCCGGTGTGTTTGAGAGAAATATAGCACTGCATGGTTTATTTCAGCAACTTAACCCAGTAAATAAACCTAATTCTTTTACACACACACATGCACACGCAGCCATACCCGTCTACTTAATAGTGCTGTGACGAAACTTAATATATCACCATAAACTATTCACAGGCCAAACAAGTCAAAAAAATAAAATAAAATGGAGGCTTTAAAAGGCTGATGCAAACCAGGAGAAAGTGAAAACCGTCAGTTAGCTTCATATGATGGGCAAATACCACTGGACATTTGCACTGAGCCTCTTTAGATTTGTCTTATGATATGGGTACCAACAGACTTCCTCACATAAGCTAAAGCAAGTTGCCATGGTTACTGTCTTCTTTGTTGTCGCCCAGTCTTGTGCTATAGGGAGGATATGCATTTTAATCTGTACAGAATCAAACTGAAAGTCTGCACATACCAACACAAAGACGGGTGAATGAAAAAATTCACGCGGACCCTCGTGGACCTCTGCACATACAGACTGGCGAAAGTATGACCTGGCTCTGAAGGACGTCAAACTAATTGCCAAACAGTTAAATTATGCACAGCCTGTTTTTTGTAATATTTAGTATCATAAAATCCCAACAAGGATTCCCCATCATCAAAGTTATGATTCTTAGCGTGTCACATGCCAGCTGGAACGATTACTGAAATAATTATTCGCTGTGCTTCTGCAATTACTCAGCTCACAGTGCTGCAGGGACCGAAGGAAGCCCCTGCAGCATGTCCTAAAGGCTGGAGTGCTTATCTTCTCCCGGCAGCAATGTGACAGCAAGGACACTAGGCTGAGGCTGCATTTAGTCCTTCACCAAGGTTGAGAACTAATGCTGTCCCGCTGAATCCCAGCCAGGCTTCACAGCAAGCCCAGACAAGAGGGGAGGCGGGGAGGGAGGAGGGGAAAGATCATGGAGCGAAGGGGTATGATATTCATAGTGGAGGTCCCCTGAGTTATGTGATTCATATCACACGGCACCTCTTCTGCCATTTGTCAACAAGGCTGTAATGCAGCCGGTGTAAAACAGAGCCGAGAGGCTAATGGAGCTTGACTATCCAGATGCTGTGACTGCTCCTCCTGGGCTGCTCGCTGGTATTAGGCTGACAGCATTTGGCCACAAGCCCGACTACGCTCCTCGGAGTTAACGTCTATCTCACCTCAACCAAACCCAGTCTGCCTGTGACATAAATACCAGCGATAACCCTGAAACACTCAACCCCAATGTCACTTACACACCCGTCCCGAGGGACACCAGAGTGTTCATACACATCCCAGCTGTGCACGCGAGTCAGACTTTTGACTCGTGTATCATTTCACTGTTTCACTTTCACGTCTACTGTAATGTGTAGTAAGAAAATATAGACAGTAATGCTCTACTGTCGTTACACACAACTGAAAAGATATGAAAAACATTAAAAAATGAACACCAGGGAAGGCAAGGTGGCCTTGTGATGTGAGCATCCGTATTAACATTAACTGGACAAAAATGTAAGAAATCATAACATTTTCCAATCTATTAATATGGTATTTATGCTATGACTGGCATTCTAAATGTTGAATTAATAAATTAAACGTGTTGTGACAACATCTTAAGACTTAGAGGAAGCGCTGTCACATCTGTCCATGCGGCTTAGTTCATGCTTTAAGAGTTTCAACATGTATCTGATGCTCGTACCGAGTCAAGTTTATATCATGTTTGTCATTTTAAAGTAAGTCAGAAAAGTTTGTTTCAGAAACCCTATAGCTTTAAAGGTACAATGTGTAAGAATTAGTGACATCTAATGTTAAGACAGCAGACTGTAAAATGAAGAAGGCTCCTCAAGATAGGGAACTATGGTGGCCTTAACATACCATCAAGGATGTCAAAATGTGACGACACACTCTCGTTAGTTTTGTCCAGTGGAGCTGCTGCAGAAAGCAAGACCCTTGCCCCAATAACATATAAAAGATTTATTCTAAGGCAACGAAAAAAGAAGGAAACATTGGATTCATGATAGTATCAGCAGATACACAGCTTTGTGAAATTTGCAACCTGTAATGTTTACACGTGTTTAGCCATAGCCCCAGTGCTCGAGGTCAAGTGCACTTCATCCTTGGCAACTCTGCTGCAGAATACAAATGTAGTAATCTAGAATCGCTAAACCCAAGCAGAAATGTAAAATGAGGAGCTTGCATGCTCTGGGCGTTTCAAAGCAGGAGCTGCTGGAGCTTAACCTCACCTCAGCTCAGTGGAGGAAAAAAGCTCCCCGAGTAAGTGACATGTCACAGTGAAAATCTGCATCTCCTCACCCCGCTGCAACGATCCATCACATACACACAGCACATTCGCTCCATCACTGTAGCTCGTCTGTGCCTGTAATGTGACAGGGTGCGGTGCGGTCTGGGAGCTAAAGGACACACGGACACACACACACAGACACACACACCTTCAGTCTCTGTCTGCGCTGCTTGAAACGCATCAAACATCAAGTGATGTAAAAGACAACACAAAAGTGTAACAGTGCAACACATACACATAATGAGCTCCTTTCAAATAATATGAAGCTCTAACCTGCCAATTTGCTGCTGTTTCTTTCTGTTCCTGTTTGGTTTTTAAACTATATTTGTTTAATTAACTTCATATCTGGTCCCTTGATTACACACCTGCCCCAATCAGTCTCACATGTGTCTCATCATATGTCCTATTTACGTATGTACTGTCTGGGATTTGGCCCCTGGTTGGTGTAAAACAACAAGGGTTTGCGACCCAGTCGGAACAAGGGCCTCTCTGCATGGAGTTTGCATGTTCTCCCCCGGGGTTTTCTCTGGGTTCTCCGCTTTCCTTCACATGTCCACGTGCACTGGACACTCTAAATTGCCCATAGGTGTAAATGTAAGAGTGAATGGCCTGCGATGGTGTGCCCCACCATTTGCCCTATATCAGCTGGGATTAGGGACCAACACCTGCTGCAACCGTTATGTAGAGGATAATCTGGGATTTCCTCTGCCACATTGTCTTGGTGTCCAGCACTTTTGAGCCTAAACCTGCATCTATGTGTATTAATTTTGAGTCCTTTCTCTGTGACCACTGTAACACAACCAGCAGCTAGACAGCAAAACACACAACACTGGACATAGCCAGCCTGAGTCTGTTCCAAAGTAAATTATCCATGTACAGAAGTAAAAAAAAAAAAAAAAAAAAGTAGCTTGAGAGGAAGACGTAGATGGATTTTGTGATCAGACTGTATCATAAAATGATACAGTTTATTTGCAAGACCAAGAAAAACATGAATAAAAGTGTGTTTCCAGTGTATTCATTTGCAAAGCAGCCATCTTGACATGTCATAATAGGAAAATTGCAGGTGTAAATTATCAAATTAATAATTCTCCATTTAGTTCCATTTCACTTTGTCAGTTTCAGGGTGCATGCTGGTTCACTGTCACACTGTCCTGACGTACATTAACTGAACAGAGCCTCTGTTAATGTCATCAGTATAATTTTGCCCACTTGATAGACATTTAGTTGAGGCCATTACAATAACATGTACTCATGAGTTGTTCAGAATAGATGGTCTATTTTTCTTCAATTCTTTGTTCAAGGAGAATTCATTAATCTGTAATTTTCTGCGTAGAAATACCTCATAGATTTTAATTTCAGTTTGGACGTAACTGCTGATTTTTTCCTCCTCCTCCAAACTTCTCCAAAGCTCCTCTTCCATGTTGCATCTACTGTATGTGATCAAGGATCAAATGCACATTTTGCCACATTGTGGCAAAGTTGGCTCACAATTCTTTAACGCTTGAATTAATCATGCATATGCATTCAGTCAGGAACACTCTTGTCATCATGAAACCATTTATTGCTCTGCTCTTTGCACGGGGCCAGACAGGGAGCACAATGCATGAAAGCCCTGTACATGAGTGAGCCCAATCAAGACACTGAAAACCATTTTAAACTTCTGAGCATGTTAGACTCTGATCTAGAAAAATGGAAGCTGGGGTGTAGGTGCAGCAGCAGTGTGAAGGCAGCATTGGTGTAGCATGAAATGAGAACGGGTGGATGAAACTAACTCAAGGCACAACACTATCAGATCAGATAGCCATAATTATAACAAATTTATATTCTCAGAGAGGATGTCTCTTTACATCAATTATCTGTCTAGAGATTTCTAGACAGATTTATAAAGAGACACAACAGACTGATGTGGCCTGAGTTCACACAGACACTTTAGGAGACAAAATCCTCTTGATTACGGCAATAATGGTGCGCTTCATCCTCAACAACACTCCTTATTGATATTCTGAAGATTATATTTGCAGTAGACATGACTTACACAGCAGGATATGAGTTAGAGGTTAAATGATGATCTAGACATTTTATATTTCCTCCAGCTGTCACTTAATCAGCCTGATGAAGGCATTTACTCAAGCAGTGACTGAATAAACACACACTGATGGATGGATTGGTGATCTGGGTCATGTCTGCAATAAACCGACACCTGGGAGAGGCTTTCCTCAGCTAAGAGCACTGCTCTAGTCTGGTCTGCCTGTGAGACTGGCAGGACATTGCCAACTCATCACTCCTGTGGTTGTCATTTGCACAGTTATGTGCTTCGCCGGATTGATGTGGCGGAATTAGCGACTTTAAATCGCGATAAAAAGGCACAGAGGCAGATGCTGCCGTGAATCTACATTCCACTCTCTGTTTCTCTGTAGTTACCAGGGAGCAACAGGAGTGCGTCTCACCGTTGCTGGGCCATTATGGCTCCCCAGTTCTCACACTAGGGCCTGAATGGAAAAGGTAATGTCTTTTTTTGTACCCCGCTGCCTTTGAGAACAACAACAAAATAGCAGACACTAATGGCGCAGACCCACCACAGATTGAACCACTCAGGAATGCATTAGAGTGTTCCAAAATGACAGCATCTTTTGGCCTGAGCCTGTTGGCTTTTGACGGCCAAAGCACTGCATCTCCACTTTAGCGTAAGGCAAGAATCACCAAAAACAATGAGGAATATATTTGCACATTTTCTTTTAGACCTCTCTCATATTGTACAAGCAGCGTATGTGTGTAAAGACACAATTCCTCAGTTTGCTCTGACCCAACTGTAACAGGTCTGAGATTTCTGCACCATCTATGCTCTAAAAAAGACATGAACAGCTATGATTGCATTGCTGACTGTTGATGGTGATTAAAAGCCACGTATATGACAAGACTCCAAAGATAAAATAAGAAACCCACGGACAAAAATGGGGGTGTCTCGCCATTGCAGCAAAACACCAGAGCACTGTGGAATTAAGTGGCAGCCCCAACAACACAGAGCTGGATCAAATTGATCATCTGATCTCAGCAGCCTGCAGGCAAGGCACGCATGTTGTTTCACAAGGTAAGACGCCTGCCTGCAATGCAGTACAGTACGGCCCACAATCTGCAGCCACCTCTGACCACAGAAGGGCACGTCTCTTCCTGAGCCACAGAGTAGCCGACTGACAAGCGTGCATCCATCTGAAACATTTGCATTGCAAAAATGAAATGCAGAAATAATGAGGGTGAGTGGAGAGTTTAGGTCTTGCTATACGAAGTGGCAATGTCATCTTCTGTCAAATCAGAGGCAATTTCTTTTATAGTTGAAATAAAAGAGGCTGTTTTTTTTTTTCAAATAGTCTAAAACATTAAAAACTTAACGTTGAGAAACATTCTTTTCTTTCGCTGGAAGCTGCTGCCCTCGGCTACACATGGGCTACATTTCAGTGAGTTGCATCACAGATATTAACCTTTTTTTTCATTTCCCCAGGACTCTTCAGCCGTGGTCTTTAGATCCCAGATGAAGTGGCTCATGAAACAGTAGTAGCCAGGCTCACTTTCTGGGGACAGACACCATGGCTGAATCAAGGCGCTTGCATGCTCGGAGAGATGCAGTAATTGGAGAGGAGGACGACGCAGAAAAATGGATTGTGTTGGAGCCCGCTGCTGAGCCAAGCAGAAATCTGCAACGCCAGAGTCTGAGCAGCACGTTACACACACACACACACACACGCAACCATTTGCAAAACAAAGAAGCAGAAAGAGAGGTGGCAAGCCTGCAGGTTGAGCTCTTCATATATTCCTCGGGGAACTCTCAGCCTCCTATACTGTGCTGAGCCATGCTGCTTCTGCATATAATGTTAGCAGGCAAAAAAAAAGACATGCTGAGGTGTTTTGGCTCCACAGAAACAAAAATATTTGATCCCAATTTTCTACTTTTCACTTAATGATGCAGCTGATCTTTTTCAGCAGAAAAAAAAAGACTTGGATCTGATTTATTGCTGGCATGCTGATCTAAAGCAAGAAACCTAAACAAATTTTGAATGTGATAGGAAAATAAATTAAACTCCTATACATACAAAATGATTTGTTTTCCTGGAGAATAAAACGAGCCTAGCAGGATTTTGCTACTGAAAATACGAACAAGAAGTTATAGAGATGTAGTTGATTTGGAAAATTTGAGGTTGAACAGAGATTCTGAGGAGCAGTTTCAGACCTTTGACAATTTAATATAATCTCAGGAAAGTGTAAAAACTGAAAGATATACCAAAACATCGTATAGAGCTTAATATATAAGTATTATGTATTTTTGATCTCTCTTATCCTGCCATTAAGGCATTTTTTAGGAAAGGATTATTGTCATTATACAGCCAAAATTGCGCAATGATTTTGTTCACCTAATTATTTACCTTTTCTTAATTACAAAGTAGCAGTCAACATCTAGAATTAGTACACATGATGAGATACACAGTCTTTCTTTCACTGATTTGATGCCAGTGTTAGTGTAGATGAAAAAGCTTAGAAAAGTATTTCTTTTAAACCAATTCCTTTCTCACTCTTCATTAAATTCAAACAGGTTATATAGTTATGGTACTATGATAATGAGCAAGACCTCTCTTGTTTTCAGTGAATATCATAATTATTATGGATTGTTTTCATCAGTCGACTTACAATAATACGCTTGGCTGCATCCAGGTCATCCATGCTTGGAGGGGATTTTTGGGGTGGGACACTTTCACAACAGCAGGAAAATTCAGGTGAGAGGTGGAACTGTAGTCAAGTGAGCAAGAGGCCAGACAATTTCCCACTCACGGTGAAGATTTTTCTGCAGTGTTCTTTTATTGTGAAATATTGGCAATCCATGGCTTCAAACTTTAGAGTCCTGGCATTGATGTCCATTTTCAAAGGTAAACCCTATGTAAAACATTAGAGCAGCTCCATAAAACAGATGACATCATTTCAAGGTGACAAATGAAACAGTGCCATACCTTTCATACAAACAGTGTTGGAAACATCTTGACTAACATTAATACCCCACATTACCACGTTAGCCTTAACATTGTTCGATATGTTTATGCAGAAATGTTACATGTTAGACAGCATCTTCCTGTGTCTAAAATGTTAATTTACGTATTAAGCAACAAACTTGTGTGTGTTGTGATGGCATTTGTTGACAGTAAAAACTTACTCGTACTCAATAACGCCAATAATTCTTTTTCCTTCAGCCTGACAGATCTGCTCATTATATTTCTGTTTATTGCACTAAAAAGTCAAGCGAAACCATGTGTGCACTAACAATAACACTTCACCAGCGTCTGTCTCTGCTATGATGATTATTATTATGTTTGTTTGTTTGTTTTTTTCATTTCCAAATGATTAAGTGCTCCTCCTGTTGTTCTAATTAATTTAGCTAATGACAAGTGCAGTGAAGCTGCAAAACTATTTTAAAACTATAAGACACAACGGTTTAAAAAGCAGCTGCATGGTATGGAGAAGATTATGATGATAACCCTCATATTTGAAATGCCGCAGGGAGCAGGATGAGAGAGCTCACAGGAGTAGCTAAGTTAAATATGCTAGCTGGCTGATTACATTTAATTCCCCCGTGTGCAATGGCAATGAGAATAAATTGGGTTGTTGTGACTGCTGATAATACTAATCTCCAGCAATGGCAGCAGGATATTACAGTGAAACAGAGAGCCACATTGAGATGTCATGTTATGGCTTTAGGAAGGACTACATCACACATAAATGAGATTCTGTCGGGTTCTTTCGGCTGAAATTTTTAAAAATAATCATTAGGCCTTAAGCTCTGCACCCCATCTCTGCTATTCCAGTTGCATTATTAAGGTCATTTCAATATGAGTTTCCAATGTGTATCTCTTATCCTGCCAACTCAACAAATTAACAGTGACTATTAGGGATGGGACTCACGCGATACATGGTCCACGATACCAATAATATCACAGTACAATGATTCTGTAATAAGCAATACGGTGCAAGACAAACACATAGCAATACATCACGAAATCTGTTTAACTGAAGAAAAAACAAATGTCAGTGAAAAGTTAAAAGTGCAGGACTCCTCTGTTTATTCATGATATAGAGGGGAAAAAAGTGCATAAAGTCTATGTAATGAATGTGGATGGTCATCTCTTAATGGAGCTTTCTACGCAATTATCCCGCTGTAAACTCTCTCTTCTTCGGCCAGGTGACTTCCACCCAAGCTTTATTCATTCATTTGAGCAGCGCCACTGAGAGGAGACATGATGTAGCAACGCCCAGCCAGTGAAACCGGCAGGGAATGTTTACTTTAGAGCGCCTTCATTTGTTAATTACCAATTATTGCATTGCACGAGGAAGGACGACTAAAAATCACCAAATTGGTACTTTGACCCACCCCTAGTATTTCTCTCTCACAGCATGTACACACACAGGATTGCAGCATTTGAATTTTTGAATTTGAGTTTGAATTTGAATGTCTTTATTGTCATTGTACAAGTACAACGAAATTTCTTCCACACCATACAAACATCAACCAATTAGTCAACAATTATTACTGGCTGAACGTAATAATGGTACACGTCAAAACTATACAGACAGCACATAGACATTTGATTGTATATGTACCCTAAACTTTAAACAGCCCGTCATCCAAATAGAGGTGTGTGGCTTCACAGAAGGCCCACGCCGCCGGGCCTGTTTGCCGGGCCAGCATCCAATACAAGTGGCATATCCTGATAACTATCATATTCCCACTGGTCAAAAGGTTTTTAATTGGCTTCAGCTCTGATCAGAATAAATAGGAATCACATGTCAAATATAGAAAGTGGATGTAGAGTAGTTTTCTGGTTTGCCAGAGGATGCCAAAGCGGCAGTACAAATACATTTAATAGCCACCAGGGGGGGTTAATTTGCTGCATTTGCATTTTGAGTAGAAATGTATGGGGAAAATGAACCTATTTCTCAAATGCTTTATAGCAGTAGGAAATATTTATTTTTATTTATTTATTTAAATATTTTACTGACAAGGTAAGGATCTCAAATGCTAGTTTCAGGTCTTCTTCAAAAGTGCGAGGGCACCTTTTTATGTTCCCCTTTAGAGGAAAGTGGACAATAAAGCAAAGCATGAGGGAGGGACAGTGTGATTAAAAGCTGGTATCATCCATTTTGCAAGTGAGATCTGTGAACCTTAGTTAGTACAACCTAATCTAACTGAATATCAAGGATTCAAAATGGGAGGTTCAGTGGGACAGGCCTGATCTAGGTGGACACGTCAATTTCACCTTTGTCCGCTTCATTTTTTTAAGCTGATTTCTGAATTTCTTCACTTGCTGTTGAGTTTGAATGAGAGACTGAAGTAAAAGGCACATAATGACATTTCCTCCTCCGACTGGCTTTGTCTCCAGGATGTTAGTGACATCACAGATCAACCACTGGCAACGGGAATGGTGTTAACTGCCTCTTTTTTCCCCCCAGGGTACATCTGGGTTCACCATCTAATAATAGTGTGAAAGCAGCTTTACTCGGACCATGATCTACAGAGAGGAGACTCAGCTCTACCTGCTCCTCCACATGCAGCTCTGGGACAAATGAAGCCAAAGACGAATGTCAATCCATCGTGTCCTACGTTAACATCAAACAGACACAGAAAGCAGTAAAGCAGGCTAAGTCTCCCCAGGCAAGAGCATGTCCTCCAAGTTCCTGTGGCTCCCTGGCCTGATTGCACAGTTACTTGCCCTGCTATTTCAACAGTGACTGATTTGTCGCCTAGAGCAAAGAACTTGTGCACCTTGCATCATCGCACCCACTGTTACCGAACATAAACGAGATATAACGGCGTTTGCTCTGCCTATGTGTTGTCGTTCTTGTTGTTGCAGCGTGTTCCTTTCACTTTAATGGTATCCACAAACACACATCTATTCAAAAACACCAAAGGCAAACACAAAATGGTAAGGACAGCAATTTTCTGCAGGCTTATTATATTACCACCAGGCTAACACTCTACATCCACAAATACTTTTCTAGCACTTTCCCCTGGCTTTAATCATTTCCACTCACATAACACATTTCTGGCAAGAGACTTCAGCATGTTCCATGAGTTTGTAACAATAAAGGTCATTGTAGTTGAATGAGTGCACAACTGTCAATAAATAGAGGTAGATTTCTTTGTTGTACAGTCGCTAAGATTTTATTTCTCCATCCTGAGCCCTAGTCTATTTTTATGAATCTCAATTTTAACATGAATGAGCAGAGCCTCTTTAGACAAGCACTTGTATCAATTTTAATTTCATTTTAATTTCTTGAATTTCTTCCAGCATGCTATCACCCGGGCCCAAGAGATGGTAATATCACTCAGCAGTGTCAATGGACTGAAATGTCAATGGACTAACCTTCGTAGATAGATAGTATAGAACTGGGTAAAAATGTAAGTCTAGCAGGTGGAAATTTGAGTTTGTGCAAAAAGTATGCCTGCAAAACAATGACATGACAACCTTGTGTATATCAACCTTAGCTATATGTTGTGTTAAGTGCTAATTCATTTATTTTATTTCATTTACTATCATGTTACAACATTTAAATGCCTTAGCTTAAAAACAACCACACTTGCAGGAGCCCTCTATAAGTTTCCATTATGGCTGAACAATACATCTAAACAGTATCATCAAGAGGAGTATTATATCAAAATGACTGCTTGAGCTGCAATAAATATCTTTGTGCAAATTTGATATGGCCAAGAACTTACCATAGAGCCAGATAAATGTTTTAAGGGGCATTAATGTGCTTTTTTTCCAATAAAACCATGCTGTTGGAATGGAAATAATGCATTTCATTCGATTTTCAGTCTGCATATCTACACGGTGTCTAAGGTTTGTGTTACCAACAAACCCAGATCAGAAAGACAGTAACACTGTATATTACTGTACTTTTTTTAATGTAATACAAGTCATGTCCTCATCACTATACCCCCTCCATATTATTGCATGTTTCCTTGATATTGTGCAGCCCTAAATTCTGTTATCAACTCCTAGATCTTCAATAGAGTCTTTGGGCGTGTCATTATGCCAAATATGAGTGGAGACAGACACACAAGCAGAGTGGCAGCATTTATTGCTCTGCCTGCAGCTACTGTATAAGCATGGAGGAGCTTCAGCAGCGCAGAGAGACAACTCTCAGGCAGATGCCACTATAAATAATGCATGAAGAAAAAAAGCTCGAAGAAGAAGTAGAACCTTGGAAGAGTTAATTATTCAGCTCAACATTTCAACAACTCACATTGCTGTTGGTGAGTGCTAAGATATTGGTGAGGCACTGTAGGTGCAGCCATGCTGCATTGTGATTGATTATGCATTAATCTCCATGTCTTTCATGTCCTACCACCACAAGTAGTTTTTCGTTGTACTCAGCCGCGGTGGAAAAAGCAAAAAAAAAAAGATTTTGTACAGTTGGACAATTTGTTGGTTATAAAACATCTGCTGTTTACGGCATTTGTCTCCTTTTCACAGAATTTTCTTCCTTTTTTAGCCCCACAAGAACATAAATTGGTGTCTGGTTTTTCCACAGTAATTACAACACAAAACAAAACCTCTCCGTTCAATTACATACACTGGCCTGGGGAAACCAGTAGGATTCCCTTTGTGTCCTGTAAGTCACATCTGACCATATACAGCAAATCGCTCGTGAGCAGTATAATGTACCTGATTCCCAGTGGGAAAGTGTTTAAGCAAGGCTGTGTCTTTTTTCACCACTTCTGACCTTTGACATCATTAGTGTGCAACAAGCAGATCTCCGCAGGTGGCTGACACGATAGGTTCACATTCTCACGCATCACTTATAGCTCATTTAAGGAATGGTTTCTCCCATCTAAACTTTCAACCCCAGCACTGTCATTCTCTTTTAAGTGGAAAAAAAATGCATCATTTTTGTATTCTGTTTTTAGCATAAATCCTGTGGGAGGCAAATAAATGACTGAGGCTCCTGACAGGAGGAAAAACAGCCACAGCTGGTGCAGTGACTTTGTTCCCCTACAGAAAAACAGAGTGAATCCTACATTTGTGTTTATCTTAACGCAGAGCTGATGTAAAATCAGTGACCGAGCTATCACCGTTTTCTCTGCAACAGCAACAATTCAACATTCATGCTTGGATTTGTCATCAGGTGACTTATTGGAACATTCAGCTTGCGTTACGTGCTGTTCAAATGTTTGTGTGTTGCCAGATATAGTGCTTATATGCCACTATATTCATTCTACTGCATCCCAGTATGTTTGTAAATCTGAATTCTTTCTACCCTTTTTTTTCTTGGACGTTAAAAGTTTTCTGCCAAAAGATCCAATGAAATGGTTACAATGTCGTGTCAGCGATTGAATGGACTGGTTTGAATTTAGTTCTCTCTCAGGATAATACCTTTTAAAGATCATGTATCTTATATTCTAGCATCATCAGGTCAAAAAAACTTGTTCTTTTCCACTGTTTATCAAATTCTTGCAAAACCAGGGATCTTTCTAGTAGCTTCAGGGTTTTTTTTGTTTGTTTTGTATTATTTAACAAATGTTAAAACACAGTTTTGTTAAAACAAGATTTCAACCTTCAAATAATGTCTACAAGATTATTTCAATGCTACATCAACTCATAACAGGGTGAATGTCACCTCTGTCAAAGCCTGAGCAGGCCTGCATCGCCTGCACTGCACACTATGAAGCTTCTGGTTTTGGGTCTGTGCCACAAATAGAACAACAACATTTAACTTTATGGCATACAACCATTTTAAAATAAGTTGGCAGCAAAGATTATTCTGTGGATTGTTTAACTGCTAATGAAAGGTCAGAAAAAAACAAACAGAAAAATGTCTGTCACATGCAATCAAATGTTTTGTTTTGTTCAGCCAACAGCCAAAATCCTCAGTCACATTCAATAAATGTCTTTTCAATTAGGTTTGAAAAGTCTTTTAAAAAATATGTCAATTATAATTCCTACTAAAGCTGAATCAGCATAATCAATAAATTCACGCATTTACAAATAAACATTTATTTTCTTGACACATCATTTCATAATTATTTAGGGTGTATGTTTACACTGAAGCACTTGGATTACATTGTTATCTGATTATTGCATTTATTACTCTCCTAAATCAAATCTTAATAAGCCAAGGAGCCAAGGAGCTGTTTACCTGGAAGGAAAAAAAAGAAAGGAAAAAAGACGTAGCAATTTTCCCTCATTAAAAATGGAGCTGGCAGCAGAGAGCAGGTGCAGACCTTCAACAGTGCTCTGTGGTTGGCTGAGAGGCTGCACAGCTCGATAATGAGTTCCCTCTTTGCCGTGCACAGAGAGAGAGAGAGAGAGGCGGAAATCAGGCCGGGAATGAACAGCTCAGTATTGTTCACGAGTGGTGACACGAGCTCCAACGGAGTGAGTCCACCTGAACACACCAGAATGCTAAGTGGGAGAAATTCACGGACGGAAAAAAAGGTGAAATTATACGATTTTTATGCTGCTTTGTGAGGGTGAATTCTGTTAAGGAGAATCCACTTTGTCATATCTGATGTCCTCACATTTGCACAACTGCTTGAACATAAATGCCAGCCATGACTGAGCTTGTGAAACTCCCTGCAACCTGCTGTGGATTATCCTGACTTCCTGCCTCAGAAGCTGTTGGTTTCATTGTTCCTTCTTCCTCTCAGTATTTCTCCTCATTATGTCTCCATGGTGGATAATCCTGTTTACACTAGACCAATGTAAACACCGGTCAGATCAATCAAATCATCGTCACTGTGTTTAAATAGCTCATGGTGATTTTTTTTTTCCCCCCTCCTGCTCTACTTCATTTTGATGAAATATGAATATTTCTGCTTGCAATATCAGACGGTAAATCTGCCTGACTTGTATGACAGAGTTTTCCTATCTGAGCAGAAATAAGCAAAACTGGTTCTGTGTCTCCTCATTTCTGCAGTTCAACTCAATTCCCAAAGTGTCAGATAAGGGATGAAAGCAATGAAAGTTATGGCCTTCCTTAATAATGACTGGCAAAATTTAAACCATCACGGAATGAATGTCCTTGCAAACAAACAGCCTCAGACACAAATGTGGAAAAACTGAACTTAGTTTGGGGTCAAACTTACTAACTTATTTATTTTCTTTTCCTATGTCCCAGCTGTCTGATGCCCAATGCCGTGACATGCTGCTGTGTGTTATTTGTGTATGTGAGAATGGATGATTGTGTATAGGAAGCTACAAATGAATTGCCCTTCTGGGAAGTTTTCTGAATCTGAATTTAAAAAAAAAAAAATCAGACTGATATTAGACAAAGTGTAGTGTAGAGTCTAAATACAGTATGTACACACACACACACACTGGATATAAAAAGTATCCTCCCCCAGCTCTGACTGCTTCCTCCTTTAATGGTTTTATGAATTTAAATCACGGCAGATTAATAAAACTTTAATGAGACTGACCAACAGATTTGTTTTGGCTTTGACATTTAAGAGACTTTCTCTAATGCTCTGTTTCAGAGAGGCCTAATTAAACCACAGGGATTCAAGTTTGTAAGACAAGAAAACAAGAAAAAGTCAGGTGGTCGCTGTGAAATAATGGTGTGTCAGTGAGACTATAAATAACAAGTTATCTACAATTGAATCTTTGATTCAGGTATTGATTAAATCGTCGGAACAGTCGTTCTTCTCTGTTTAATACAATTTTACACTGAATATTTGAATTTAGACAAATAGCGCAATTAGATTTGTCACTGTTTCACTGTGTTTTATTGAGCATAATAAAAAGATTTTTCTATAATAAAAGTCTAAACTCTGTCGTGCAACCTTGTAGAACATTTACAATAATCCCCATAATTAAGTCAAAATGCCCTCTCACATTTGGATGTGTCAAAATTAGATTCATTGTGTAGAAGTCTAATCTAACAGTGTACCTAAGCCATATTAAACTAATCTTCTCAGGACAGTGGGGGTCCAGCTAGAGCCAGTCTCTCTTGACATTGAGCAAAAGGGCATCATTCATCTGTAGACTGTATAGAAAATGGAGGTAAAATGGAGATGATCTTCCAGCTGTAGAACAAACCACACATTTGAAGCCTCATCCACTCATATGTGCCGCGTTTTTCTTTATTTTCCTCTAAATTGGAACATAACTATTATAGAGGACCTAAAACTAGCAATTGAGACCACAAATTCCTCTCCATCAACTTTTTGGTACGCCCCACAAAACTCTATAAATGCCACAAAAACAAACCAGGATAAAAACCTTCTTTCCATGAGGCACCAGTTCTAACCACTGATCCACCACATTCCTTCAGTGGGGGTAGGGGGGTGGGGGTCAACATTCCCAAATATATGCTGCTGAAGGCTCCATGCAATCCGACAAGTGGTGCAAACCATTCCAACATCACAGATGTGTTCAAATTTGCATGAAAGCACTTGTTTGCACTTGAATTACAAATCCCCTCACAGGGGAATCTGTTCCCGCAGGGGGACGGGGACTGTGGGACACATTCCCACATGCACACAAACGTGGTCCAAGGTAAGGCAGCTAGTGTTTGGTCCACACTGATAAGACTATGTCGTTTTGAGTTGATATTTCTCAGCTATAAGATCAAACGACCGTCTGCTTGTCAAAGCAGAGGCTTGGATCTGAGCCGTGCTTATCGACTCCTCGTCTGAAATGTCTGCCGTCCAGATTCATGCCACGTCTCCTGGTTTAAAAAAAAAAAAAAAAAACCAAGAGGACGAACCATCGCCGTGTCCACACCCAGCGTTACAACCCACGACATCACTTACTCGATGTGACCCATTTGCTCACATGCAACCTAGGTTAGTTCAGTTTAAGGTGCTGATGTGAGAGAGTGGAAAAGCAGTGGGTGGGTGATTCAAAATCTCTCATCCTATTTACATAAAACAGAGTGAATCAACTGTTCAGCTTAACAATGGCATCAATGGCAGGCTCCAAAATGACCATAAAAATAAATCACTCCCTCTCTTAAACAGTTCAAACAACTTAATAACCTTCATGAAGTGAGAAGGATTTATTGCAGGAGCCATTGCATTAAAATGCACTGGATTTAGCTGAGTAATAAATTGGCACATGCTTCCTTTCTTGTGTTAACCCACTAGTTATTCAGGTAATAATTAAATAAAGATACAGCACTAGACTTTTGTACTATGTTGGGTTTGTGTGATATGGCAATATAGTCAATATGAATTAGATATTATGCATCAGTATTTGCACAATACAGGTCCGTGTGTGAATACAGTGAATACAGTATTTCATGCTATGTTCATATTACCAGGCTGCATGAAGTGACTCATATCTGATTTTTTTTTTCCTTTACACTGATGTAACATGTTTTCTGGGATTTGTGAATACATCAGATTAGATTTGTTTCAATATGTGGGTTCGAGATCAGATGTGATCTGTTTGCATGCACTGTGCTTTGACGTCGCTGACCTGCACCACGGCACCGCAAAATCCAACATGGGAGGAGAGGGTTGCCCTCTAGAGCTGAATCTCATCCACTTAATCACTGAGAAAGCTTCTGATCCTGACCTGCCTCCCACTTTAAATGTCATAATTTCTGTTGTTGTTGATGACGCATGCCAAAACGTATCGCCGTGTGACGTCTCAGGGGAAAGTCACACGCTCATGAAAGTCACATGCGAGGCACCTGTATTTTATAAATTGAATCTGATCTGTAAAGAATCAGAATTGAATCCGATTTTAACAGCGTGGCTGGTAATGTGAACGTAGCCTTGAGGAAAAAGACATTTAAGATGTTTTGACTGATGTAATTGGTTTTCAAGACTGAAAATAAAAATAGAATAGTCAGTATAAATTAGGCTGTCCTTAAAAAACATAAAAAGTGTGATGTTGTGTTTTGAAGGAGCAAAGTTGATGGCAGAGGAAGAGGATGGACAAAACGGTTGCAAACTTTCCCTTGACTCTTACTACACTTGATTTTATTTTCTATTTTCCCCTAGATAATTTTATTTATTGATGGACCTGAAGAAAATTTTAACAAATTACACAATAACAGTTTTTTTTTTTTTTAAAAAAACAGTTACTAATTACAATCACTTTTATTCAATCGCATGTCCTTAGCTTCTTGTACAATTCTCTGAGAGCAATTAAGTGTACAAAGGATTTTATTAGGGAAAAGGGCAGCATTAGTATTCAGTATCAGCCTATTATGAGCTGAATAAGATGGAGAAATTAAATTCCATTCGGTTGAGATTTAACATAACTGTCCTTGTTGCCGTATCCAGCTGAAACACAAAATATGAACAGATATGTTTAAATGCTCTTCACATTAGCTTATAGAAAACCACATACACTACACATACAGTAATGACCTGTCAACACAAGATCCCTGTCAGTTCCCACCAATGTCAAGTAAAAGGTCAAAGATCAGCAGTGCCACTTGGTATGTTGCTGGCCCAGGGGACAGAAAAATGTCTCGTCCTGTCAGATCTGGATCAGTGAAAAACAGTTCTGAATTCTGTTTACACAGGGGAGGCTATTCCTGTAATGTCCATATTTATATCAGGCCACGGCAGGCAATGGTGCAAATTAATGAGCAGAACTGCTTTATGGCTGTGTGGGGTTTACAAGGTATTGCTTAACCTTGATTTATAAGGCAATTAATTCAGTGGATCAACTGCAACTGCAATCGCCGCCTTACCAGCCAGTCAAATCGTAGGGTTTATGAATGTCCCACTTCATCTTTGACTTTTTTGGACATAGACTGTCATCATTCCACCATGATATTCAATTCAACATTGGTGTTAAATAACATAAAATCTTTTTTTTTGATGTCACAGCGACCTTGACCTTATAGGTCCAAAAAATGTGATCCGTTCATTTTTGGGTCTATGCGAGTTTTTGTGGCAAAATTTGAAGCTGGTTGGAACAGACTCTCAGAAAACAGTGTAACTCCAAACACAGCTCACGCACACAATTTCAGTTCATATATTCTCTAGAAATTGTTTCATAATACAGTTTCCTGAAAATGTTCTGCATAATAATACATTATATGGTTAAGCTTTTTTTATCCATAGCACTTACTTCACATCACTTAGATTATTGCTGGGTAATGTCATACAATGTCTAGACCTAATCGACTTATTACTGCAACTAACACTTTCATTTTTTTTGTGATCAATTTGGATGTGTTTACACAGTTTTAAAATAGATAGCTCTTCACAGTTTGTCAGAAAATAACCCTGACCAACTGTCTTAGACCAATACATACTGTATATTATTGACTATGTCTAACTTCCACCCTCATAAAAGCAGCAAAGACAGACAACTATTATCATTTTTGATACATTTATTTTCCTATCAGGTGTAAATACTGCCCATCTATATGAATCAAGAATAAGTCTGTACAACAGATCCACAGAGGAATGATTTTTTGTGACTTGGTATTTGTGATTTGGAGGTTTAAAAGCTCTGCAAACCAACTGTGAACCTTGAATCTTATGAGCAGATCAATGAGTATTGATCAGTGAACACAGACACAGTTCAGAACGTCACAGTTAAGAAGGAGCTTGGAAATGGCTTTTTGAGACTCGGGCTACTGTCATCAATTTGTTGTATTTTATTCACCATATGGAAAGTCTATTCATAAAAGTGTCATTTTAACCTGATCAATTGTGCCTCGTGTGGAATCATCGAGAAGTCTCATCAAAAATGTAGAATTTATTAACATTCTATATGCATTTACTCATATATGACACCTTTACCTTTTTTTAAAAAAAATAAAATAAAAACAAAATTAAAAAAAAAGAATTTGTGATGCACAACGTGATGGTAGTGCAAGCAACAGCGCTTGCTTCAGTCACTGTGCGCAAAATCACCTGGGAAAACACAACAAACGCGCAGCCTGGACAGCATCTCATCACACACACACACACACACACACACACCAGAGGGGGACAAGAGACAAGAGACAGACGAAGATACGAAGACACTACTTCACTCACGTCTCTGAAGCGATTCCAGTGCTTGGGCTTGCGACTGTACTGGGAGATGGTCGACAGCCACTGCTCATCTTCCATGAAATTCCCGGCTTTTCCCGCTTCGCTGTCACTTTTCACGTCCACCTGGAGCGAGAAACCCATCAGCAGGGACAGGGACAGGGACAGGGACAGGGACATGGACATGGACAGGGACAGGCAAGCGACCATGATGCTCGGGGAGTTTTTATGTATCCTCCTCTTCCTTCTCCTGATGCTGCTGCTGCTGCTGCTGCTGACTGTTCTCTGACCAAGGATCCACACACAAGACTGATGCTGCTGCTGCTGCTGCTGCTGCTTCACCAGAGCAAATGGAGAGAGAGAGAGAGAGAGAGACAGAGAGAGAGAGAGAGAGAAAGAGAGAGAGAGATTTGTTTCCTCTCTTGGACCTTCTCAGGACCAGTACCTCATGTAGACCAAGAACTTTCAAAGATTTGAGTTCTTGTTATGTTGGGAATTTGGTTAAGGTATTAACACTGTGCAAACCTGCTGTTCTATATGTTGTGGGAACCTAACTCGGTTAACACAGTCACATTATGGGGACAAAAAATTAAGTCCCCATAATGTAAATTACTACATTTTAAAGTTGATCTGAGGTTAGGAGTAGGTTAAGGTTTATGTTAGTGCACTAGTAGTTATGGTTAAGGTTAGAGTAAGTCTGCAGGAAATTAAAGTAAGTCAATGCAATGTCCTCTGTGTGTGGACTTGTACGTACTATGTGTCTTTGTGAGGACCAAAACATTTTGGGAAAGTGGGGACATTTTAGCAGGTCCTCACCTTAAAGGGCTCTTTTTTTTAGGGTTAAAGCTCCAGTGCAGAACTTCTATCGCCCCCTTGAGGAATTCTGAGTAATTACCAAATCACTGCCCAGCATACATAATGATACATAATGAATGTCTGGTCCATGCCATAATGTACTTTTGTCAAAAAGCCAATAATACACTCTCTCTCTCTCTCTCTCTCTCTCACACACACACACACACATACAATCACACAGTTAGGATTGGAATTGGGTTTTGGTTTAGAATTAAATTTAGGTTAGTGTTAGGTATGTAATTTAAGCATTCTGTCCTCACAAGTATAGAGAGTCAAGTGTACTCTCTCTCTCTCTCTTGCTCTGACATCACACTGTAAATGAATCATACAAGTGGAACAGATGCACTGATGACCAATCAGACTTTATTCACCACATTAAAGCACTCCTGGCAAAAAGTCCAGTGTTTGTTACCATGCCAGCAAGATTCGCTTGTTCCAGCTATAACAGAATTAGACAGTAAAATTAGTTACTTAATTAATTAAGGGTCAGGGTTAGGTGGTGGCCCACACCGGGCTCCCCTGCAGACTGCTGTAGGCACAGTGAAGGACTGTGAAGTGGCCTTGAGATAAATGAGTTGCGGTTAAGCCCCAAACTGGATCGATTATATATCTTGTAAGTAGCAGTAAAGAGAGAGAATGTCTAAAAGTGGCTTACTTTCACCTCAGATCTGATCCAAAACAACAAACTGAGGACTCCTGCTCACCCTTCCCTCTCCCAAGAGCATTAGGTAACGAATTATGGTGGCCTTTACTTATCAAAAAGGATGTAAACACTGTTTCACAGCTCCCTTGCACCTTTCATAAGCTACATGATAATAATTCAACCAGGTTTTCTGCACATCAACACAAAGTGCTTTCCAAGGTCAAAAATTATTAAATTGAACTACAAGATTTAAGTCAGACTGTGGTGAACTCGATCACCTGCAGACACTGGAACAGTTAAAGGTCTCATACTGGCAGACCTGGGTGTCTATAGTGTCTATAGTGTCTATCACTATAGACACTGTATATTGAGCTCCTCTGCCCTAACAGATCACATACCACATATAATGTAAAATGAAATCATCAAATCCAAAGGTCAAGTTTTATGTCACCTTTTTTTTAGTGGAGATCTCATGGCATTTAAAAGACAGACAATCCAAGTATAAAGACAAGTGATGCTGAAAGGCGGATCAGTTCACTTACAAACTCAGCTGCGCCACATTTTCAGTGTACAATAATGTATTAGAAATAATTTGTGAAATTATTTCTAATACAAAGAACAACAGCACGGTATGTCAGTAATGTCTATAGACAAAAAAAAATCAATTTCCTCTTCCACTCTTAAAAATAAGGTCAGGTTTATTTACGTTACACATTCAACAACAACCCCTGTTACCCAAAGTGATTTACATGCTTAAGTAAAGTTTAAAAAAGAAACAACAAAACAAGACAGATTAAATAAATAAAAAGCAACAATGTGACTTATATAAGACCAAATACAAGCACCTTTTTGTACGTCAGCACTACATCCAATGAAAAAACTCTTTGGTCTGGCGCATTGTCACATGTACCTGTACATCATCAGAACATATTTGATATGCTGAAAAACTTGGAACAGTCTTTTGTTGTTTGAACAACTCGTCTGCATTTAATGATGTTGCTATGATGGATTTGGGGATTTAAAAATGACATCTTTTGGCTTTTTTCCTCACCAGACTCTTTTTCATGTCTGCCCCGTGTTATTCCTGTTTCCCCTTCAACTCTCCATGCCCTCTGCTGCCTCGCTATAGGCCATAAAGATGAAACTAATCCAGAGCTCGGTGCTGTGCTGTTTCATTTGGGTTTAGGGCTCCCAATATTGGTCACGGCCGAGTAGACGGGAGTAGGATCACATTCCTGTGATGCTGCTTAGCTGGCTAAACTACAGTAACTCTGACGCCAGCGATAAAATAGTTGATGCGGCACAGGCACGCAGAGATCCAGCTTCTGGAAGAAAGGGCGGTCGGCCAGCTGTGCTCATCAAGAGTACACAGGGATGTGTTAATCAAGGGGTCATCATCGGTCATGTCAGGGAAAAGGGATGAATGTGCTGCAGGACTAATGGCCACGCAGCTGCAATGGGTCACTCAGAAGCCTTTAGAAGCTGTGCTCTGCTTTGCGTCATTAGCTTTAAAGGATTGTTTCAGTGAAGCGTCTCCCTGGACCTGGCATAGGAGGTTCACCTGAGGGAATCCCACATGTGCCCGAACAACAGCAGCAAACGGAAAACATGTTGATGAGAGGCCTTCGGTTGTTCATTTACAACATCCAGAGGCCAGATCTCCCTTTCCCCCCCAAAAATACACAATACTACACCATAATGTCAAAGTGATTTCCCTAATCTGCCATTCGGGTAGAAACACTGGAGACAGAAGTGAGTCCACTGACCTGTTGTAAGTGAACTGACAACCAACAGATTTTTTTTGACGCTACAAATGAAACCTTTGGCTTAAAAAACACATTATGTAATTCAATGTCACTATGGGACAACGAAAACAACAACAAAAGACTTAGGTTGATGATGTCGTGAAGTGAGCACGGCATCATGGGAATTGTCTTGTTGTCGTGTTTGGCTTCCCTGCGCATTCGGCAGCAGAATGCACAGAATGGAGAGCTTCGGCAGCAGAATGTGCGGCAATTAGTCATCTATTAGTGACAAATACACACAATAAGATGGCAAAAAAAGCAACAACACACTGGCTCACAAGTAGTATTAAATATTTCCTTCCTCATGTTTCATAAGGGGTTTACCCTGAATGTTATAGCAGAGACAGGTAAAGGCAGATAAAAATGAAATGATCCATTACACTGAATACAAATATGGATATCGATAGATTCAAAGGGTTTTAGAAATATTTTGGCTAATAATATATAATACAATACTCAACAAAACAACATTAGTCTTGCTGTTATTTTAATGCAGAAATGTTACATACAATATGAACTGGTTTGAACTAAACCGGTTTCTTTACTCATTCGCTCATCTTCTTCCGCTTTATCCTCCACACGAGGGTTACGGGTAACTGGAGCCAATCCCAGATGACACAGGTTGAAATGCCAGGCCATTGCAGGGCCAACATACAGAGACAAACAACCATTCACTCTCAAATTTGCCCTTGCGATTTAAAGAGTTCATTTAATCTCTGCATGTGTTTGGACTGTGGGAGGAAACCGGAGTAACCAGAGAAAACTCGTGCGCAAACACAAACCAGGTCTTTTTGCTGCAAGGCTACAGTGCAAGCCACTACTCCCCCATGTGACCACCAATGTCTTATTTTGAAATTATGAAGCCATTCTGAAGCTTTTTTCCAGTTAGCTAGTTGTATGGGGTCTTACTGAGGGGTTTTCTACCCTGGAGTCGATGCAGCCAACCATAGATTTTTAAAGGAGCTCTCAAAGTTTCCATTATAGTAGAGTGATGCTATCAAACATTTTTACCAATTTTCATTCTCTGTTTGAACATTCTGCAAAATGACCTGGAGCCTCCAAGCGAGGGAATCATACATATGCATTGCTTTAATGCTGTTGGAGGCTAGTCTGTTGTAGTCTACTGCAAAATAAGGGTTGCTTATGTTGCATTTCTCAACTTCTACTGCACACAACAAGAGCAAACGAGGCAACGGAGCGACAGTGCAGTTTGGCAACGCTTGATGCCACTCTATTACAAGTGGATGAGAAGAAAAACAGATTAGTATTAACAGCAAGTTATTATCAAAAAGATGGTGCTTTATCGATTAAATGGAATTCCCAGAGATCAATTCCCTCTGTCTTCATAACAGCTCCTCTAAACTACCTTAGATATTTTATACTTTGTTCACAGAAAATCCCTCCACAAACAGATCTTCCCTTCAAACCCCTCAGTGACTGTAGTATTTGCGCCTCGGAGTCTTGATGAACAACTTCAAAGAGCAACAAGTCACATGTGAACGTCTCAGCGTGCCTCGTTAGTATTCAGCGATAGTTCCCATGCTCTCATGAGGCTCCAACAACCCTTCAGAGGCTGCGTGTTGTGTTGTTGAATGCAAAATTAAAAATCGTTTCTTTTTGATTACAAATGACGGAAAAGCACATTTTAAAGAAACTACCAGGATACCAGAGACGGCTTCAAACGTATTCCAATAACATCATGTTGTGCATAATTAGTATACAACTGTTGTGTTGCCAGGTCATGAAGGTCGTGATGGCTAAGAAACAGTACAGGTAAACACACTATAGGAAGAAAGACATTGCACACCAATTCTTGTTTTCCCTTTCAAGTTTCTTGTTTCATGGACCCTGATACTTAACCGTGATAACATGCTGCCATTTCAGTGTGCAGCAACTGAGCTCCGTTTGAATGTTTGAGACAGATGAAAAATAACCTCAGAACACTCAGCTGTTTTTCCTTTATGCATTCAGCCAGACATCGTGTTTGAGGGATTTTCTCTAAATAAGTCACCACATCACATACCCATCATTTTCAAGACACCAAAGCCAGTTTCAGTAAATAAGTTGTGTCTTATACAAGACAGATTATGCATTGACTTACAAAAACATCCACACTTAAAATGTGTACTTAATTCTTATATTAAATGACTCTAGGTAAGTGAAAGCCTTATTCTTGGTCGACTTTTACTCCAGCAGCCAGAAACAGGCATTAGATCTGTTTTTAATCACTGAGCAGAATCAATGATATAGGACTTGCTTCAAAGGTTTGGAAGCAGTGAGGTAATCCTGATTCATGAGACAAATTAGTGGCTGTAAGTGGGCTTTAATGCTTGAGTTGACTTTCTTCTCCTTTTTATTGCGTGTGTGTGTGTGTATATATTGTCACATCTGATGACTCATTCAAGAATAATCTTAAAGTTGAATTTGAACACAAACATCAGTTTTACGGAAGAGTGAATTTAATTGTAAAGTGATTAACTGTTGTCATCACTCTCTCTTTCTGGGCAGGAGTTGATAAAAACGTACCTTTCCTGTTCACTGAGCATAATCAGTTTACATGAAAGCAGCTTAGCACGGGAAGCTTCGTTTCAATTACAACAGAGAGGACTGCAGCATTTTTTTTATGCTGGCTTTAAATATTTGCTTTGTACTATACTAAACACAAAAAACATCCCTCTTATAAGAGGCACAACATAAGGCTCACTGCTTATCAAGGCTTTACATATACACTCACATGATATAACAGTGTCACCTCAGGAACTCACTGTACAATTAACAATTCATTGCAACAGTCCAAGGGGGGATGCTTTACACATGTATTTATTCCCATCTTATTTACACAGAATGTACAAGTGTACCATCAGCTGCGACCCCCAAGAACACAACAACAAAAAAAAGTCATTTCAACAAAAGGCACTTCCTGATAAGTTCATCCATGTTTCCCACAGTGCTTCACTGTCAGCTGAAAGTCTCTTCATTAGCCAATCTGCTCCACCATCATGTACATGGATGACCTGCAACATCAATCACAATGAATAGTTTTAAGTGTTCTGCAGTGGCAAATAATATATTGAAAACCAAAATGAGAAAACCATAAACCATAAAACCATATTGAAAACCAAAATGAGATTGCAAGGCTCTATTTGAAACAATCACATTTTATGGCACGGTCATGTAGACCAAACAAACACCCTCATCAATGATCAGTGAAAATCATAGGATATTGTACGTGACCTTGTAATGACAATAAAGACAACCTAAATTGTTTTAGAATACTTTGCAGTGTTTTCAAGTCTTCCCTGTCTCAGAGCCTCTGAAACCAAACACATTTTGAGTCCACGAATCACTCTATTTCTTTCTTTTTGGCCACTATTATAATTAATGATTAGTCCCTGTTTGCTTTTTAAAGAACTAACTAAAAGACAGCGATGATGTTTCAAACTCACTCATTGCTTTGACCATCCAAACTTTTACATACTGTATATTTGGCACTGCCACTGTGAAGTGTGCATGAAAGATAAAAAGCACATTGCTGGATATAATTTAGTTGGAGAGAGATAATAATCTCGTTTGAATGTGTATAGACTTGATTCAGTAGGATTCATAATGGGTCACACAGCTATTAAAAGTGCAGTGTTAAATAAGAGCGATTTTGCAGCAGGTTTCCAGCACTAAAGCAATTGTTTTCCTCTGCGGGCAGCTGTGAAAAAGAACACAGCACCTTTGAAAATGATGTTAACACAAAAGGCAGATAATGGCTGATATTCTAAACTGTTGACATGCTCCGTCTCATTAGATGATGTATTTTTAGCCTGTGTTGTGACGCTTATGTCATCTACGTTAAGTGACACGCCCCCGTCAGTTTGAAGACGGCACTTTGGGTTCTGTGACACTGTAATGGTCAGTTTTCAGTGTTTTATAAAGGAAATAAAAGATCAAAACAAAGTAAAAGAGATGAATGGATAATGAACGTTTGTTGTAGCCCCGTGTCACTGCGTGAGTGTACATAAGGTAAACAGCAGCTCTGAATGACTCCCTGCTGCTCAAACACACTGGGCTTTGTGCCTCTCCTCCCTGTGTGAAAGCCTCCAGCAATAAACAGGTGTGAACAGCTGCAGGCGGCCTCCAGACTCCACACTCTGAATGATAAAGAGCTGCTGCACTGATCACCTGCCTCTTCGCTGGAGACACACAGTACACATTTCAGAATATTTAGCCTTGTCTGTCCATCAGGGCCATTCATGCCCATTAATGAAAGAGCGATGAGTATGAAATTCAAATGGCAGTGACACTCAACCGGAGGGTCACAGCCAACACAAGAGAAGGGTAGGCACGCTGTCATACTTGATACTTAATATCTAATTTCAAAGATTTGTCAGGAATATCTGGCAGAATCATTTATAAAAATGCTGTATTATCTTCTCATTAATATTTAGAATTTTAAATTAAAACTCGGGGCGGTTTTAAGCAAAGGAAAACACAACACAGAGGCCTGAATTTACACCCAGATCAAGGTAGCACCAAGCACCACGTGTCTATTCTTGTTTCAGACCATTACACTTATAATTTACCTGTCTTTATCTTTAGACCAGTGTTTCCCAAACTTTTTGCATGGGACCCAAGAAAAGAGCAAGGTTGTGCATAATGCTACTAATTAACAGCCATATCTGTAACACCTATCAATATCATTTTGCATTGGTAAACAAATCATTTCCAGAAGATGTTTGGTAAATTATTTAAAATACCATCTTGTGCATTTTATTAAAACATACTTAGATAAATCTGTACCATCCGTGGGTCCAGACCCAGTCTTTGCTTTAGCCAATGTGCTTCAATTAAAATAAAAATAATCAAAATGTTGAGACTGCACGAGTAAAACCTAATTCAAACAGCCTTTGCATAACATAGCACGGCTGCAAGTTACTAAAAATGATTTAAACTGTTATTATTGAACTCTGTATGTGCTTTAAAAAATAAATCACACCTTTAAACAAGGAAAAATTTTTTAAAGCAGTTTAAAGTTTAGTTTAAAGCAGTTTTTCCCAGCTCAGCGACTTACAGAAAAGATTAAAACTGCAATGCAAATTTGTTTGAGAAATACTGCAATTGTGATTTGACTGGTGATATAATTTAACTTAAGCTTCAGTTCAAAATTCATTGTGTAATGGATTTAAAATGTGATGGAACTTTAACAAATGAAACCAGTAAAACTGATATAGTGCAATGCACGGACAAGGACTTGAAGAGAACAGTGACTATTACAGCTTCTGTAAATGGCATTAATTAAACAATTCAAAATTCATATAAATAATGAAATAGCAGCTTCTGCACTTTGTTGATTGTGTTGTTTCAAGATGAGATTTCAATTTAAGAAAAAAAATAATTGTTCAGGCCTTTTGTAAATGCTTGCTTTAGAGAATCTGCCTTTGAAACATAGTACCTGACCAATATGACTCAACAGTGCATGTGAAAAAGCTCATGGGGTTCATGAAATATTTAAAATACTGATTTACAATACAGCTCCTGTCTTTTAGGGACACACAGGGGACACAGGTCTGTGTGGTAACACTAACAGCCTTGCAGAACGACTTTTTTTTATTCATAATAATTACACGAATGCAAGGTTGAAACACATAAACAAGTCAAGAACTGAAGTAAAACAACCAGTTGTTGGTTCCAGCTTCTCAACTGTGAGATTTGTGCTGCTTTTCTTGTTTTTTTTATTTTATTTTATTATTATTATTATTATTTCAGAGACATTATTTAAAAATGTTACCTTGGCAACTAAGAAACTATAGCAATCCACTTAAAGTCTACAATTTCATCATGAGGATAAACATAATGGGATTTGTGTGCCTAATCACACATTTAATGAACACTGCAAGCTAAATATTTATTAAATTATATTTTTGTCCCTAAATACTGTAATTAAATATCCTACTACTGTCCAGTGCATTATAAAACACATTTAAATTCTGTATAGTGCTTATAAATACTAAATGTTATTATAAATACTAATTATTTTTTAGAAGACTACTAAAAAAAATCATTTTATTCCAGCCCTACTAAAAAATGTTCCTGATCTATACAACAAATCATACATAAGGCAATTTAAATAAACATATGGTGAAAGAACATCTTGTGCAAATGTATCTAATGACAAAACTAAACCTGTCTTGTGTGGCTGGGTCTGTCTAAAGAAGACATATGTCCCATCACACATGTTTTCAGTGCAATCATTAGGGAGGACATCTGTCCATTGTGTCCTTGATCATGTGTCTGCTGAAAAGAAACAAGGCTGCACACAGCAGCAGTGAATTTCATTAACTTCTCCCTCTCTCTCTGTTCTTGACCAACAGCAAAGGTGATTGCAAGAAGCTTCACTGTATCAGTTACCTGAGAGTGACATTCAGCTGGATGTGTACTCCTGACCCACTAACAAGCATGTTCCCAGGAGACAGTGGAGTGGGTAATTAGTTCTATTATTCTGGGTCTGAACAGATACATCTTATGGCCAGACAGTTCAACAGTCAATGCATGGATGGCTCCACTGGCTGCTATCCAATGACAAAATTTGCATGTCCCTGTTTTAATGGTGTCTGTTGACACAGCTCCAGGAGTGCAAGGGATGGAAAAAATAAATCATACCACTGCTGAAACGGGAGGGTGGACAGCACAGGATGGCAGAGCTGACAAATAAAATGCACCCTCAGTTTCCATCAGTGTAACTTCTGGCTGCTCTGCAATCGCTATGCTGCATGTCAAAGAGAGAGCATCAGCAGATGAGGGGACAAATTAAAAAAAAAAACTCTGAGGGCAAAAGCAAGTAGCCAAACTCTATTTTCAGTGTCTGCAGTAAGTGACACACAGAACAGACAGCTGTGGAACAAGGGTGTGGTTCGTGTGGGAAGGGCAATGTTGCTGGTATAATAAATCATGTCAGTGACACATTAACACATTCATGAGGCAGAGAGATGAAAGCAAATGGATAAAATGTATCATGACCTCTACTGCGTCTATGAAAAGATCAGCATTTCCACAGTCACTTAATCTTCCTGGACTTATCTTTGAAAGCATTTTATGATTAGTCTGTTATTTAAAAATAAGAACACCCCCCCCCCCCGTTTAGAACCCCCCCCCCCCCCGTTTATTCAAGTAAATAAGCATTTAGATTGTTTATACTTAGCTGGTGAAAAAGTAAGCCTGAAATCGTTAGTGTCTATAATTTCCCTTCCAATGTAGGAGAACCTCTGGTAGCCTTCAGTTAGCATCAAAATGCAAAAGGTGTTTGGTTTGCCCATTATCATTTGATCCAGCCAATTGTTTGGATACTTTAGTAGATCACAAATTGAAGTCCTCAGAGCGAAGTATATTTGGATGGGTGCTTCATCTTTTAAACTGAATAAGCTTTTGTCTGAAATTTCAATCATTTCAAATCTGGTCATTTTATTTTTGCCTCATAAACTGTCCAACACTGCCTCCTAGTGGACAACACCGGGCATTATTTATTTTCTTACCTGAACACTTTAGTGGCTCATGAGAAGTTGATGCTCCCTGCAGAGGAGTAGTAGCCTGTACAATCCGTTGAGTATCTCTGGGACAGTTGAACGGTGTTCAGCTCAAACTCTCCAAAACCATAAGCACCAAATTTCTGTCATGAAAACACAGCAAACATTATCAAATAATGACTTTAAAACATTGCTAATACGTATAAAGCTGTTCTGTTCATTTGAGCAACTTTGGTTTTCACTTAAAATGTGTCTTCCTAATATCATCACACACATGCTGCCCATGTGTCTAAAACCTGGAAAAGGCTTATAAGTTTAATATTATTAGTAATTATTGTTTTAATGTGTGCTTACTACTCTCTATATCTCTATATGATAGTGTCTTGTGAGCCTGTTTGGGTGAGGCATATTTTCAATGTACGACACAGTAACAATAATAAAAAAATAATAATGTATGTAATATAATGTTTCATTTCTTGACACAACTGCAGCATTTTATGAGTTGACATGTGTTTCCCATAACAAATGCTCGCTCTCATGCCTGTCGCACACCAACCTTAATTTTGACAAACAACACATTGATGACGCCTGTTGACAGATGTCCTCTCCTCGGTGGAGCCAACGATGTGGGAGTTTTAGGCAGATGCACATTACACTCATACCATACCACAATGAATCAGTGTCACACTGTTACAGAGTAGATTTGAGGGAATATTCACAAACCATAATTGTTGCTTTGAAATCCGGGTGACCATGACTACCTTCTAACAGTTTATGTACAGTAATTAACTCCTTAATTTCAATTAGTTGATATGCATTAAAGTGCACCTAACATGTGAACATGATCTTCAGTTCGAGGCCTAAAATCAAAGCATTTTTTTGCAATATTCTATAAGTCAGTCAGCCAAAATAAACAACTATGTTATTTTTTCTAAATATTTTATTTTTTATTTGTATTTGCACTAGACCCTCTTTTGAGTCTTTAATAAAGTCTGAATTGAAAAGACTGGGTGTTCAAGACACCTCACCTCAGGCAGTAATGTATACCTGTGCATGTTTGTAATTTAGTGAAAGTACAGGCAGGACTAAATGTCCTCTAACCTTTAAAATGTTCCTGGCATCAAAAGCCTCCCTTTCGCTCACAGTGTGTCTTCCTGGACTGCTCGTGTCTTCAGCTGGGAAAGAAAACACCAGAGTGTAAAAGATATACATTATAAAAAATAAAGATATGTTATCTCCTGATCAATAAAGTAGTTTATTTGCTGACACAACTCTTTAGTTGTAGTTATGCAAAGAGAGATCAAGGTCAGTTAGTTTATGACAGAAGCTTGTGAAAAGGTAAACAAGGTCAGCTGTGACATTGCCCCCTCTCTTGTTTCATGTTGTTGGTCTGTTTAGTACAAATTTGAGAAGTGGATCTGGACTTAATCCATGGTCAAACTGAATGAAGCCATTGTCACAGCACTGGGAAAACACGCAACCTGGTGCATGTAAACAGAGCTGTGGCCAAACACAGAGCAAGCTGCCTAATGCTGCCTCCCTGCAGGAATTTGTTGCCATGATTGTTGAACATTCAGCTTTGTCGTCACAGCAGATTCAGTACGTGCCAAAACACAACATGAGGACATTGGCTAATAGGTTCAGGGCAGGGGCGGCCAATATGATCATCATTACAGACGCAAAAGCTGTTTGTGTTTCTGCTGGTTGGCATGTGTATAGGATATTTTTTACCTGTGGAGTCCTTTCTGAACAGTGTGTTCATCACAGTGCCATGCAACTTCACTCTGTCCCACTCTCTGACCATGAGCCCTACTGACACAAAGTACTCCACCAGCCGGTCTGCAATCACCTGCAACCTAAAATAAATATTAAGTCAGCATTAAAAATGGGACCAAAAACCTTGTTTTTGATTTTAAATTATTTCTGTGTTTAAAGTATTTCTTCAAAGGATTTATCTCTGATGTACTTACTTGTCCGATCCATCTTTCATATTGACTTTAGCATATAAGACATCCACCATGGCTGGGTCATCATTCATGTACTCTATACCAGTCACCTCCAAGGGCAGAGGTTTGCCCTCTGCGATGTCCCTGAATAAAAAGCACACTCATGTTTACAGATGAGCATTGTGCCTGTTTACACCTTGTTTCTACAGTTTGACCTGCAGCTCTTGGGTATAGTTATAGAAAACTGTAAATTGTGGTTTTAATTTTCTTATGAACAGAAAACAGAACTTTTTCACACATCTGAGGTGAAAATTTCAAAGGAATTACTGTATTAAACTGCAAGTAAACTGTGTTTATGTACCTCATGCATTACATTTACATTGATATTATTATAATTATAGACTTTATCAAAGTGATTATGTGATATATATACCCTATACAGTACATTACAATTAATTTCAACAAAAAAGTCAACCAGCTTCACAAAAAAGTGCCTCTATTTCCAGTGTGGATGTAAGGCCTACTTTCTTATTACGGCATACACATTGAACCTCTGTAAATACATTTATATCATCTGTAATATTGGATTATGCTGTGTTTAAGCAGAAGAGCGGACACATTTTAGCCTTGTCTGAAAATTAAGTGTAACCTTATCTGATCCTAATAATCGGATCCATCCAAATCACAATGTAATGTATCTTCTCATATGTACAATGATAGGGTTTATTCAATCCCACATGATAAGGGTGGTGGTAATATTATTATCTGACCGTTGGTCAGAAATATAACTAAACTAAAAAAGAACATATATAATATTATGTCTCTTACAAAATTCCCAAATCCCCCAGTCTGTGAACAGTACTCAGTCGAGATTCACAAATGTATGGTTTAACTTAAAAAAAGGCTGAATAATTTCCTAAAGCTGGACACAGTAGTTTTTGAGCAAACATTATTAAAATGATGTTTATCAGTGACTATTTAAAATGAAAAATGTTAGTGCTTTTGCTGAGGAATTACAGCAGCAGGAGGTTTTCTGTGACATTGCTAACCATGAAAAATGTTTTCTTTCAATAAAAGCTGTTTTAGTTAAATTAAGTTACTCTTCAATTTCAGTCTTAGTAGATATAATGACTTTGTCTGGGCCCCCACCTGATAAAGGTCTGACACTCTTGGAGTTGCTCACATGCTTTTCTCACTTCCATCTCATTAAGCAAAGACAAGGTGCCAATTGTCAGGTGAAGCTTTGCAGGGTTCTGAAAGATGCTCTCCTCTACGCCATGATCCTACCCAATGATTAACAACAATTAGTAAAAAAAAAAGAACTTATTATAATTAATGACACTTGTTACTTAGCCATCACTGCCCCTCATTTTCATTAATTACATATACAACTGCCTGTAAGGTACCTCACAACTACTGTATAATATGCTTTTCATACAAAAGGATTAATCATGAAATAAAGCTAAAAAGTATATATATATACAATAACATATACCTGTGAACACTGCTGCAGCACCTCATCTTTAAATTTCAGGAATCCCTTTTGAATTTTGGGATCATTCAGAGGAAATGACAGGAAGTGGGTGAAAGGCTGCTTTCTCCGGAAACTTTCAACAAGGACCTCAACTCGTGTGACTGCAGATGAGACTGCAGCTTTGTTGGAGCCTGTGATAACTGTCAGAAGTTAACAGCATTTAATGAACAGTCTTTTCATTAAATGCATGCTTTCTAATCTAAATTCACAGTGGTTAGATTAATGCTGACCAATTTGTCCTTCCACTCCCTGTTTGGGGATGTTGATTGATGTCTTCGTGTCCATCTCTAAGCGTCTACGTGTCTCTCCCTTTTTCCCAATAATATACCTGTGGAAGCAAACAAGAAAACACTCATTTTCGTGCTGCATAGAAACAAAACCAAGGAAAATACAGAACCATCACAGCATCTTGTGCATTTTGTATATAACTTACTTGTAAAGAACACTTGGGACATCAATAGCACAACGATATCCTTTATCAGTCTCTTTGATGATGTGGATGTCACAGGTTTCCTCTTCTGCAAGCTCTTCACTCTCTGGTGAATCAATAATATGTTATTGTTATCCCTTTATTGTGGCTACAACCTAAAAGTATTATAAATATTACACGTTTAATGCAACTACTTCAGTCTCATTCAATAATACTGCAATAGGTCATCAACCATGCAGGTATCAGTTTATTTTAGTTAAAAACTGTATTAAGAGAAATGTGGATTAATTTTATTGCGATTTGGAGGATGCTCTATTATTTTAATTATCAATCATTGAGTTTATTATCTTCCCAGTTAATCCATTAGTTGTGGATTATCTGGGATCTTACAATTCTGATCTTACAATTCTTTCTTTTTCAAAACAAGATATTTGTATACTTTCAGACAGCATCCTCCAAAAAAATCATAATAATAAAGTCAATTCGTTACAAAAAATTACTCATTTGAACATAAACTGGATATCATATGCTTTATTATTATTTATTACTGTTGTAGTAAAACGCATTAGTTTTAGTTGTAACACTGTAATTCAAGCTTATAACACTAACCTGGTGGTCCCATATAGGAGAAATCATCTTCTTCCTCATAATGTTCCTCCTTTATCGTATTTTTGCGATATATTCTTCCATTTATGTTTATGAGAGGCGGGCGTAAAACATCCATGATGACAACTTGACGACGTCGGGTAAAGCTCAGCGAAATAAACAGTTATACACTAGATAGCTCCCTGTTAATTTAGCTTGCTAAATTGGTAGCTTCTGCTTCTTCTTCTTCTTCTTCTTCTTTAAGATATTGGTGGGTGGCAGTTGCATTTCCGCCCCCTGTGGGTTTTAGTAGTGTACTACTTGTATTCGACTTCAGTCATGTGCTACGTAAAAGTCTGGTTTCTTTCACCACGTTTCCCCACAATATCATATACAATATTCATTCATTCATCTTCTACCGCTTTACCCTCCACACGAGGCTAATATACAATATATGAATTTCTAATTCATTATGTGACATTTAACGGCGCTGAAATAAAGCCTGCAGTTGGCAGTGTTGCAACAAAGAGGAGGCAAGCTGTCGTAAAACTCCAGAGAAGAAGAATCGATTCAATCGTAAAATACTGCATTTGTCGTAAATTACGTATAGGTGTCTTCAGAACACAAGTATCCCAGGAAGCAACGACGCGGATTTAAAAATTAGCACGTGTTTGCTTGGGCGTCGAAAGTTGGGTCGTGTTGTTAATAAACAGGTAAGTTATTTCAGAGCTGTGTCTTATGACACTTTTCGCACGGTTACTGACTTTATCTGTGTAAGCAGGACAGCTTGTTTTGCTAGCCGTCATGAAGTTGCAGCAGTCAGTTGTAGCAAAAATTGCTAACATCAACTCTAATGTTAGCGAATTTTTAACGTTCTCTCTTTGAAATGCTTCACTGTGTTATTCTCACGCAGCGACTTGCAATATCTCAAGTTTTAGTGGTTATTTTGGACAGAAATTCTGCGTTATTTCGCCTCAATCTTCAGAGTTGTATTTGTTGCATTTGTGTATCTCCAGTGCTGAATTGTAAACATTAGCACTTTACTATCATCCAATGTCACTGACATCTGTTTTTATACTTTATACTGTATAAGAGTGTGTGTGTGTGTGTGTGTGTGTGTGTGTGTGTGTGTGTGTGTGTGTGTATTGTATAGGTGTATGTACATATGTATGTGTATGTACCTTTTATGTATTTTTTTGTCAGCGCTCTTGACCCTAATGTTTTTGTTTCACTGAGTGTATTCTTATTTTTTCCTTTGTAACAACCTGCCAAGGGACTGAAGGCAGAATATTAGCCTCTGGCTATAACATAGCATATTTACATTTTAATGTTTATTAATATGCATTGGCCCTTTCTTTAAATAAATTAATATTAAAAAATGTTTCTTGTCTGTTGACATGCAATTTATCATTGTTAGAGTCTGTCTGAACAGCAATTTGTCATTTTAAGAACCTTAAGCTTTCCATCAAAAGTGGCACATATTTATCCTCAATATAAAATGTTTTGTAACTTGCATAATTGGACAAACCGATAACTGCTTTCTGTCAGATTTGTATTTGTTGCAGCTCTGCTTTGTGGAAAATATTGTAACTTGAACAGGCTAGTTGACCACCACAGGGCAAATAAATGAAGAGTTTTTCCTAAAAATCTATCTGCATTTCTTTTGTTTTGTCAATATTAATATTTGAAAAAGGTATTTAAGAAAGTTGCTTAAATATCTATGTTTTGAAAAATGTGTATAACAATGTGTTCCGGCTTCAATTATCCTAAACAAATCTTGCCCTTTTCTTAATGTGACTTTGACACTCCTGCATTAGAGTTTGTACACTGGTTGAGTTAAGGTTATCTGCCTTGCTGAGGATTTTGTCTGTGGTTTCTAAAGGTTTCTGAAGACCATGGCGGCATCCTCTTCATCCTCTTCTGCGGGAGGTGTGAGCGGCAGCTCGGTGACTGGCTCTGGATTCAGTGCTTCAGAGCTCATCCCACCGAGGAAGGTCCTGTACACATATCCTAAGGGTGCAGGTGAAATGATGGAAGGTAAGAGAATTAAAACTGGGCTTACACCTTTCGCTAAGCCATGAATAAACACCCTCAATGTGAATGCTGAAGAGAATACAGTCCTTTTGAATTTGTTAACATTTGAGTTAAAAATTAACTCAAATGTAAAATCTTAGTAAAACCAAAGTTGAATGTTTTCTGCGGCAAAAGATGGATGTCTGTCTTTCATTGTTGCCTTGTTCATGATAACAAATTCCATACTTCCATCACTGTTCTCTTCAATACATGGTTGCATGCACCTACTATATCCATTTTAGACCTTCTAAACTAGTGGTTCACGACCCTGGTCCTTGGGGAACTCTGCCCTGCATGTTTTAGATGTTACCCTGGCACAAAACACCTGATCCAAATGGTCAGCTCGTCATCAAGCTCTGCAAAAGCCTGATAACGACCCATTGATTTGAATCAGGTGTGTTGGAGCAGGGCAACATCTAAAACATGCAGGACAGTTTTCCTCGAAGATCAGGGTTGGGAAACACTTTTCTAAACTACTTCAAATCTCCATCTGCTGTGTAACCACAGTTCAGTTGCAGTCACCCTATCATTGTGGCAGAACTGTGACCTGGATGAACAGCAAACTGCCCTTAGAGTAAAAACCTTCATATTCCCTTTTGAAATTGTAAAACTTTTATTATCATTATCATGGTTTTTATGACTCCTATAAGTTTGTTACTTGTGTTTAAATACTGTTTGCCCAATATGTCTGTTTTCTACATCTGCTCTGATGAAGGCTATGGCCCAAAATGTGTAAGCCGTTTTTTGTTATGTGTGCCAAAATTTTTTTGCTTTAACATGAGAACACACTACATTTTTTTCAATTTTGTTTTAATTTTTCCACAGGTTATTGTGCAGATCTTTATTTTGGAAAAACAAATATTTAGTTGTCATTTAGTTTAGTGTTATCTTTCTGATAAACCCCTATTAAGTGAAGAATAAATACAGTAAAATTAATATTTTTTTTACACATACAGAGAGCACACATGACCTAATAAGTGAGCCCTGGACACTTTGTATCCCTCATGCATTTTCATCATCATCATGAACAGTTACATCCATGGGTACTTTTATACTTTAATACAATGTTTAACAATTTAGATTTTCCGTTTGAGTAAATGCACATCAGTTTGTTTTGTTGCTGTCTGTTCCCTTGTTGAAATGTGTTTTTTTTTTTTTTGCCTTAATCTTTTAATGATTCCATTGTATGATCTTAACTCTAACCTTCATGGGGTCATAATGGAAAACTAATACATCTTGATGGAAAAACAGTTTTACTGAAGGCTGCACAATAATTCACTCAAAATATATTTCATGATATATTTTCTTCAATATCAATATAGCATATGTACTATGTATGTATGTATGTATGTATGTATGTATGTATGTATATATCTTTCGTCCAGGATAAATCAAAGGTAAATTAAATTCTTTAGTCATCTGACTATTTTTGTTATGATAATTATCAGTATTGACTGTTTTAGGTCCTATCAGTCCTAACTTTCATTAAGTAAAAATGTGAGGACTTACTCAATGTGATATACTGTACACATCTCTGTTTCTCTATTGAAGTTGTTACCAGATCTAGGTTTTTGTCCAGCAGGCTGGGCTTTTTATATTATGATCTATTATTATAAATATAAATAGATTTGCTTTACATGGATTGGTATCTTTGGAAAAAAATGTTCAAGTTACCTCTTGTTGTGATGGCGAGTAAGAGGCAGAAACTGGGACCATAAGGTGTTCACATTTAAGAATACCTAATCAATTAATATTTAAAAAGAAAATCCTCTGATTACTTCTCAAACTCTTATTCTCATATTGAATAATTGCTAAATACGGTTAAGTCTGTGTCTTTAAAAACATGTATTTGGAACATTCATTGAAGTCTAATTTCTGTTTTCGTCAAAGCCCATTATAATCCTGTGTTACTAGTCCACCCTCATCCCTAATTCATTGGCCTTCACAGAGAGCATTTGTTTATGGGAGCGAAAGTCCATCTGCCTCCACACTCCTCTGTTTCTGGTGTAGCCCTAACTACTCTAATTAACGTGATTAGTTTGGCAGGAGAGCACTGCAAGTTTAAAAACAACCAGCAATGTAATCAGGACTGCTGCGATGCTATGGGTCTCACACTGCTCCTCTTTGTTTTCTTGTTTCTGTGTCATTAATATTAATTTATTTCAAATCTCTGAATTGTCCTTTTTTAAATAGGGTTCCAATTACACATTATTTAACCTTAATTGTTATTGACTAAGGCTTCAGTTAGTAAAGATTTTTACAGAAATCATCATACATTTCATTTGTCTTTTTTAGATGGCTCAGACAGATTTTTATGCGAGTCCGTATTCAGCTACCAAGTGGCCTCCACATTGAAACAGGTTAAACATGGTAAGCCAAAAACTGCATGTTCATTTTACATGATTTCATAAAGAAATAAGAAAAAACTCTACTGATTCACTGTTTTTATCCCCTCCAGATCAACAAGTGTCTCGAATGGAAAAACTTGCAAGTTTAGTGGAGGAGCTGGAAGCAGACGAGTGGCGTTACAAACCGATTGAACAGCTATTGGGATTTACACCGTCCTAAGTAAAGAGATCAGCCAAATATCAGAAAAAGGGCATGCAATTTGTTCAGTTAAGTTAATAAATCATATTCCCTCATATGGTTTTATTGTTCATCTGTGGTGTGAAATGTTCTCTACACATATTAAATGTGAGATGTAATTTTTTTTGATCTCCTTCCTTCTTGTATAAACATTGTTTACTTTTTATATTTGACTCGGCATAGAAGGATAAACACAAATCTTTGAATCATGTGATCCAAACTTAACAAGTCAAAGTTTTGTATTAAAATGTTAATACATTTTCATCAGGTGTGAGCTAATTAAGCACCGCCAGGCCACTGTCTTGTAGCCTCAGGCAAAAAAAACTAATATCTGTGGTCATGTAATAGATCCTTTAAAGAGAGAAGTTATTTGTCACTATTGCTGCACCGTAACTCACATCTCTGAAAACCTGGTGTCTGTTCAGTCTCTCCTCCTCTCTGTTGAATCTCTGGAGAAAACAAACAAACAAACAGCCTTGTGAATAAAGTCATGTTTTGATATTTCATGTGCCTGTTTCTTTTCTACAATTCAATTTCTATTATGTTGTTGATGTTCATATGTAGCCTGTTGCTGAAGATTTTTTTTTTGTTATTCAAATAAGCTGAAGCCTGAAACTAACTGATGTTATTGTTTCTGTGTCACGTCCCTGTGCTGTGTACAGCGAGCAAACGTGCAGATCTTGGTGTTTTGCTCAGTGAGACAGAGAGAGAGTGTGTGTTTTCTAACAAGTGGTTGGTGGGAGTGTACAGAACGTCCTGTTCAGTGCAAATGTCTCAGGACGGCACTGGACATTAAAAGACACGCCTCCAGCTGGAGCAGCTTAAATGTCCTTGCACAGAGTCTACAACACAACAGCTCATTTTACAACATACTTTATATGAGCTGTAGAAGCTTGTAACCATAATCCCTCTGTATGTTAAACTAAAGGTGGGGTCTTTTATTTTTCCTCTCCAAAACTTGGTGTCAATGATTTCTTAACATCCTCCCTAGAACATAATGTGCCTGCACATGTTTATGTCTTTCATTTCCTCCCCAACATAAAGAACAGTCCATCCCACTCACGTGTCGGTATGTAGCACATATCTGGCTGCTGTCCAAAAATGTTTTCCCTGAGCAAACATTGAGTGTGTTGCAAGTATAGTATGGTCCTGCCACACGGACCCACACAGCAGTAGCTCCTGTTTTGCACAACACATTTTTCACCTGATTGCTTGTGTTTGTCTGGTTTATCACGTCTATTTTATGTTTTGTAGCTGTAAGCTTGTGTTTTTATCTCATTTTCAGGACAATTTTCGTGCAAAACATTTTTCTTCCACTTGGCTCGTGTTTCTAAACAACTTAACTATAACATAGTTGCTGCATATTTTACAGTTTTCTAGCAATTAGCTTGATTTCTTTCTCATTAATCCAAAGAATATATGTACATTTTTTGCTTTCTTCCTATTTGTATTTTGCACATTTAGCAGTCTTCTTGCTGTTGTGTGTTTATCTGGTTTATCATGCATATTTAATACATTTTGTAGCTTCCTGGCTACAATGTCCCCCTTTTTACATTTTCTTTCTATTAGCTTCCATTTCTTTTTCATTAATCAAAACACTGTTGTACATTTCTTACTTTCTTCCTATTTGTATTTCTGTCAACATAGATGCACATGTTGCAGTCTTCTTGCCATTTACGTGTGTTTCAGCCTGGTTTGACATGTCAATTTTATATGTTTTGTAGCTTTCTAGCTATAAGCTTGCATATCTTTCTCATTAATCAAAATAATATTACACTTTTGTTGCTTTCTTCCTATCTACAGTATATTTCTAAACATGGATGCACATTTTTCAGCTCTCTTGCTTTTTACTTGTAAGTTGTCTGGTTTATCATGACAGTGTGACACATTTTCAGCTATCTATGTGTCTAATCTGGCTTGCCTTTACATAGTTGCACATTTCCCTGCCTTCTTGCTATTTGCTCGTGCCTTTGGCTGGTAAATCATGACAGTGTGTTGAAAAATGAAATTTCTTTGTTAGTACGTGGACATATTTGAGAAGACAACAGCCCCAGTTTTGGTGCATTCTTTTTCCTCCACATGTTTCCATTGTTATTTTCTTTGCAGATAAAATACATGTGAAGCCATCACCGGTCTTAATGGATTTAAAATAACTTTTATTAGCATTTTTCCAGCATTGTGTTATGCGTCCGATTGTGTGTTCTTTTCATCTTTGTGTGGGAGATGAAAAATATGATGTAATGGTTGGGCAAAACAAGTGACGTAATGTGCACTGCAACACTCAACCTGCAGAGACTTGAGCTCCTGCATGGATTTTTACTCAGAACTGTGTATCGAAGGTGTGGTGCACATATGCACCATATTATTTTTTTATTCCTGAGTGAGATGTGAAACATAAGAAGGGTGTATATGATGCTTGCATGTCCAGGCTAGTCTCTTCTAGTCTGTACATTTCCATAAGACTGGGATCTGCTGTTCATCCCCACCATCCCCCGCTGCCCCTCCCCCTGTTTTGTTCCTCTCTGCTGGCATGTTACCAGGCAGATACAGGTCAGATGGCGTGCCTCCCTTTTTGATTGGCCGCGTGGGGAGGCGGGGGGCGTGGATTAGCAGCACAGTATATAAGCTTTGTTGCAGGACAGATTTCACAGCTTGCCAGCTGATTGAACGCTGCGGAAGGTCTTCGGCCGTTGAAGTTTGCTTTCGACTTGTTTTGCAGACAATAACCACCGAAATAAACAAGTGAATGTGAACAAAGGACTTGTCCAGCGCTTTTTCACAATAAGCTGTAAGTACACTCTCTCAATTGCTACTAGTTTTGCATACTCTTTTAGATAATTTCAACTACAGCTTCAATCAAAGCTATTGTTACCTCAAACTTGTGTATCTTAATAATTCCTTAACTGTTTTTAGAATACAAATGTTTTTTGTTCATGTTTACAAACAGCTGCTGTTGATAATCTAAAGTTAAAGTGCGAATCATAGAATAAATTCATACATCAGCCGTACATACAATGCAGTATCCTATTTTTGATATCCTTTTGCTATCCACATAAAGTGCCCATATTGTATGTACTCTGGTTACACGTTTTAAATATTATTTATTATTATTTTTTCTAATTATTATTTATTTTTTCTATTATGTCTAATAGTTTACTTTGTGTTTTTAATGCAATTATTTATACCAAGTTCTATAAATGCAAAATTTTAAGACTTAAATGACACTTTTATCTTATCTTTTGGCCCTTGTTTCCACAGAAACATTCAACCACAGAACTGCAAAGAGGACGAACATGCCTGCTCTCTCTGCACCCACTGATGTTGGTGGCTCCCCCCCATCTCCACTGGAGAGGAGCCACAGGAGGCTGTCCTGGGGCAAACTGGTGCAGCGGATCACCGATTTTAGCACATCTACCAACAACAGCATTGATTTGGAGGACAGCAACAGCAGCAGCGGTGATCTCTCAGACTCGGGTAAGCAGCAGCGACATGCCTGACAAGCTTCCTATAAATGCATGATTGAAATGCAGTTTTGACCTGACATTTTTTTTTAACCACAGGGTCAGACATCTCCAGTGACCTGTCTCCCTCCATTGAAGACTTGTTTTATGATCCAATGGAGGAGTTGATCCTGAAAGACGTAGTGGACCTTATAGCAACAAGCTTAAGAGAAGCCAAAGACTCGGACTGTGCCTTGCGGTGCACCAAACTGCTCATCCCAGAGAAGCTTCTGGAGCACATTGGACAGGAGCTCCTTCACCTGGCAGCTAGTGAGCCGTGCGGATTAAGGGGGGCTCTGATTGACCTCTGCGTGGAACAAGAGGCGGTCTGCGAGAGCATGGGGCAGTTTTCTGTGGACCCCTACCTTGTCCCCACCTTTCAGCTGACTCTGGTGTTGAGGCTGGAGTCTGGTGGGCTGTGGCCCAAAATCCAAGGACTTTTTAGCTCAAAGTCTCCCTCCGCTCCAGTCGTGAGACAAGCTATCAAACTAAGCACTGGTTTCCGTGTGATAAAGAAGAAGCTGTATTGTTCTGAAGATCTTCTTATTGAAGAATGTTGAGAAATGCAAGGGACATTTTCTTTAAAAAAAACACCTGTAAATCTTAGGGGCCTCTATCTATACACTATACAGGTGAGGGGCCTCACCTGTGTAACTGTGTGATGCCTTCTGAAGAGTGAGGATGGACTGAGTCAAGAAGTTGTCTGTTGACTGTAGAGTAGTTGAGGTTAATGGTACTTGGAATGGAGGTTGCTCCTTGTTGACATTATTTTTTATCACTTACATTGTGTCACCATCACACAATATACATTTAATAGCATTTTTGCAAATACTAAAATGCATACCTCAGTTTCTGTTGAAACTACATGATGGCAGCTAGTGATATCTTATTCATTGAAGATAGTTGTGCTTTATGTTTTGTTGTTTTGTTTTTTTTTTTTTAATTACATGGCAGGTAACTGTATTTTACCACCAAACCATAAGGGACCGGAGTGAGGGACTGAAGCGAAGGCCTTCCAGTGGTTGCATTGTGCTGTATAATGTGAATGCTCTGGTTGATAATTCACATGTATCTTATATCTGTGTAGACCACTTCTGCTTTCAACTTTATTTATTTGATATTCAAATACTCATAATGTTGCACTGACTTTCTTTTGTACTTTCATGGTCACAAATAAATTATTTTTTTAACAATTCACCCCTCTCTCGCCTCGTCTGGTTTATGTGAAACATTTGGACTTGTGTGTTCAGATTTCCTATGGAAATTTTTCTTTTTCCTTTGGAAAGTTACAGAAATAATGGTAAAGTGTGATTTGTTCCTCTGAAACTACTCACATGCATTGTGAAACAAACTCAGTACTGATTTGTTGACTTAACTACACCAGTATGGAAATATTAATAGCAAGAAATATCATGTTCAGTTGGGAGTTATCATTAACAGACTGCCACATTAGGTAGTCATATCATGTGTAAGAGTCACGCAAAGTGAGGAATTTGCAAAAGATAAAAAGTCAGAACTCAGAAAATAGAACAGCAGCTGCCAAAAGCAGCTGAGCACATAAAATATGCAGTGAGGAAATGTGACGCTGCAGTTGCTACTAACACATGCTGCACGTCTACCAAAATGTGAACGTGCGCAGAGCCACGTTCTCAGTTCCCAGTGTCTGCCCGCAGGGGCCGGCCGGCAGAAGTTTTCACTGTGCCAAATGTGCTGACTGAGCATTTGTCTCCACATTCCATCCCAAAGAAAGGAGTCATGTCCAACACACTTTAATGCATTCCAGATTTATTTCCCCCCAGGAGTAAAAATATGGTGGAAAAAGAGATTGCAAGATCTGTACTGGTTTAAAACATTATAACAAAAAATTAATAACTCAGAAAGTACAACAAATGAAATGTAATGCCCTAAAATTGTAACCTGGCAAAGCCCCACTCTTTTTGGCATTTATTATGAAATGTCATTAAGTTAACACTATATAATTCTAACTTTGATACAATTAAAGGAGGAAAAGAGTAAATTGACATATCCTAATTGATTTCTGTTACCCACACACACATTCTTGTATTCTCTATCCATTTTAAGACTTGCCTTGACTTCCAAACATTTGAACAGCCTACCCAAGGCCCAATCACTAACCATAACCTGTTAATCCCTAAACTTAACCTGACCACAATTCACATTTTAGCCCTAAATTCAACCAGTTCCTCAGAAATGAGGTTCTGCCGTATTAGGACCAGGTTTTGGTCTCCATTAGGACTAGTGGTGCGACAAGGTCAGTGTTTCTTCCAGAAAAGGTCAGAAAGAGGAAACAAACACAAGAACACACAGACACACACACACAAATCTCAGTGTTCACATGTCAACTAAACTTAGACATGAGTGTATGTTGATCAGAGGTTTCACATTATTCCTGCATAGTTTCACAATGTGCATTTAAAGTCAAATGAGCTTCTGATTTGACTGCAGTAAAATGAAAGAGGAAGCATTGGTTGCCTTATGTAACTGAAAGCTACATAACTAAAATTTGCATGAACAATTTCTAACTTTGCTATTTTCTCATTTCATACTGCATTCTCATCAAAACAAAGGTGACTTTTTTCAGTCATGGCTTTCAAAACTGTCAACCCTCTAGAACATGGATGTTTATCTTACCCATACCTTTCCAGGGTGGGACAAGTTATAAGTTGCTTTTTCTTTTCAAAATGTGATATTAACATTTTATTTTAAGTTCATATCCTTAATGTCATAGTTTGAATCAGTTTGTGTGGTCACTTTGATGCAGATCCGTGCTGGTTCATTTGTGATGCATGTGGAGTAATCTTCAGCCTCCAGATCATTAAAGCTCATCTATTTACAGCCAGTAATGTGTTGTTTGAACCTAGAGACAAGAATAAAAGAAGAATATAATGAACTGATGAAAGAAAACATGCACAACAAAATGTCTTTAGAAGTTTTAACTCTGGAGACTTGCTTTTAAATATGAATGCAGCATCAACCATGTAGTGAGGCTGTGATCTCGGACAGCTTGGCACAGCTTGGTGTGCGAGCCCTCTGTGCTCTTTGGTACAGATCGGTGTCTCCAAAATAGCGAGCTCTGTACAACATGCCTTCCTCTGCAGGGAACAACAGAAGTAATTCATAAAAGATAAATGAGGATGTCATAAAAATCACTTTTTAATCATTATCCCAGAGCTGGCAGAAATGGCACAACGACTTTTCTCTGGCAAAACCTACTTTGCTGTTTCTCCTTCCAACAATTGTTACGAAGGTTGGAAATGTAATCGTCCTCCACAGTCCGCTCCAAATTCTTCAGATTCATTCCAGACAAATCTTTGGAGAACTGCTCCCCCACATAATATGGTACCTTCAGGTTCTCAGTCAGCCGCTTCTGTGTGTAACCTGCTGACCTGCATGGAGATAAGACAAAGTGTGCATCATATGACTGACAATGACCAGGGAATGCAGGCTTGGCACTGTCTGCCTTTGTGAACATGACTAGTGGCTGATAATGTCTCACACACAGGCCAGAGATGACAAAAGTGTATCTGAAAGAGGCAGGGAGACACATGGAGCCAGAAACACAAACTGAGATGACAAATAGATGTGAATCAGTCAAGAAACTACAAAAGATCTGGGTCAAGATGCAAAATAACTCTTACTACTTTACTGGGGTTTGTTTATCTAAGGCTATGCAATGAAACAATAATAATTATTGCGATATAATTTTCAATATAAATAAAACTAAAACTAAGCTAAATATATATTGACATGATTATTCATTGTTTCTGCTAAACATGTTCTGAAAAAATGACTGCTGAGTAAAGAGCCCGTCTTACCTGCAATGTTAAATCAAGTGATGATTAGTCATTCATTGCTAAATTAATTGCCAACTATTTTGATAACTGATTAAGCATTTGAGTTGGTTTCATTCAGTAAACTGAATGGCTCCATTCTAAAGCTTGGTAAATCTGCATTTTATGTACAAAACAATAATTGACAGATTGATAAATTGTGAACATAATGATTGATACAACCCTGTTTTTTTTCTGCCCATAAATACTTCAAAACCACAACTTACTGGTTTCAATTCAAGAGTGAAAATCTATATTTTATCGCCATCTCAGTAAACAACAATAATTAGAAGAATGTTATTGTAATAACTTTTCATCTAGCGTCACATGACACCATCACCAAACTCTACGTTCAGGGTTTGCATAAAAGAAGCAATTACTAATCATGGAACAAACCGCGGTTGGATTGTGCTGATTCATATATAGGCTGAAGATAATCTTTTGTCTAATTCCCTTGTGATCTTGCCGATTGGGGGGGGGGGTTGTGTTATTTAACCTCCCTTTTAGGTGGGATTTTAGAGCAGAGTTCACACTCACGGCCTGAAGCTGAGGCTGTAAGCAGGGCTGTTGACCATGATCTGACTGAGGGCAGACACAATAACCAAAATGAGGATGGGCATGACCTGCACGAAGAGAGCAAGGCCTCCCTGCAAAGAAAACATCACACACACACACACACATACTGTTATTTTATGAACATCAGTGAGAAACCAAATGAATACTGCGAGAAGTACAAGCTACTCGATGTCTCCCTCTGCTGTTTAACAGCAGAGTTTCATCATGTGCCTGCCTGCACCTCACAATAGTGACATCACACTTACATCCCGCTGTCGCTCTCTTCTCTCTCGCCTTGGGTGACGCATCCGCCCATTAGTGTACATGTTAGCATTACCTGGATTAATGTAGCACATGTGGTAGCACTTAATGGACAAACCATAAACCACAGTTAAATGTGCTATGAGGCCAAACAAGTGGGGACGTACTTGATGGGTAGCCTCCTCCAAAGAACATGTTGAAGAGGTCTTCAGGTGAAATGTCTGGCTCAAAGTTTCCGTTGCCTGCACTGTGTCTTGCAGGATGTCTCCTGTCTTCTTCACACTGGTCGTACTGTCGTCTTTTATTAGCGTTGCTCAAGACGGCATATGCACTTCCAATAGCTTTTGAAGATATAACAGTAAAAGTCAAACATGGGCTGAAAGACACTTTTTGGAAGCTACATTTGCGGCCTCTAATCAAGGGTCCTGCTTTATGAATAAAGGCGGACATCGGCAGCACATTGCAACAACAGGTTACCTTTAAAAGCGTCTGTAGCACCTGGAGCGTGATTCTTGTCTGGATGGAATTTCAAAGCAAGTTTCCGATATGATCTCTTGAGCTCATCCTCGGGGGCATCTTTCTGCACCCCAAGAATTTCATAGAAGTCCTTACACTGTTTTATCCTGTGGGGGGAAAACAAAAACACATGAATCTCTATGATGGACTCCAACCTTGTACAAGGTTAAAGTGACCTACTCTGACATGAGTCAGTCTGACCTCCTCACAGCATCGAGCTGATCTGCTGTGTAGGGTTTTGTGGTGTCTGAGGGCTTCTCTTCAGGTCTCGTGTCCTCACTGGTGGTGGTCTGACGCTGTCGAGGCCCCGAACTCCCACTGAACTCTGAGTGACTGCCTTGTCTGGGTGTAAATCCATTCTTTGCTATCAGGTCCAGCAGTACTAAAACATTAAAACAAACACAAGTGCTTCAAGAGAGGGGAGGAATTGAAAGATGACTTCTTCTTTTAGATTATGGTCATATTAATCAGGCAGGTCCATTAGTGCATTAAATATTCAAATCTGGGAAGCGGGAATTTAGTATGAAAGCTTGTTTGTAGAGCACTGGATGTTTATCTGTGTCAGTATTTATTTGGATTTTTTGTTTATTTTTTTTAGTTGCCTCACTTTGCTCTCCTTTTTTCCTCTGTGCCTGCATGTGTGTGTGATAGAGAGAGTGCGTTCATCTTTTTCTATGACTAAAAAAGCCTTGAGCTGAAAGTTTAGAACATATTCGATTAATTTCTCTGTCAACTTTTGGGTAATCAGTGATGAAATGGCCAAGGTAACTTATGTCCTTGCCATGAGCATTATGCCTACATCTGTCCCCAAGACTGGTGTGTGTGTGTGTGTGTGTGTGTGTGTGTGTGTGTGTGTGTGTGTGTGTGTGTGTGTGTGTGCGTGTGTGTGTGTGTGTGCACTTGAATTTCTTACCCTTTTTAAGTTATTTTGTGGCATAAACTCTGACCTTGTCAGGACCAGTCATTCCCATGGAGACCAAAAACCTGGTCCTAATGAGACAGAAGCTCATTTCTGAGGAACTGGTTAAGTTTAGGATTATGATTTGAATTGTGGTGAGGTTGAGGTTGGGGTTAGGCATTAACTGGTTATGGTTAAGATTAGGGATTAGGTCTTGATAGGGCTAAACTAGTGTAAATTCATAATCTCTCTAACAGAAAGGTGGCTGACAGCAGCGTGACGTCACACAAACTGAGCAGAGGTGCCGTTCGATTGCTTTTGAAATGACCACGTTCTGTCAAACAGGAGCTGGTCTACGTGCACATGCAGCCAGTGTGAGCGAGCCTCGGCTACAGCGCAGCAGCTCATCCGGGATGCAGGTGATGCTGCAGGTGATGCTGATGCTGCACTCCTACCTCCGCAGCAGGAGCGTCCGCCCGCACGGCCATTTTAACTCACCCTCGGCCTTCTCTGTCGGGAAGAGTCTCTGCGCCTTCTGCAGGAACCGTTGCGCCTTCTCCGGCTGCTCGTTGGTTAACGCCGCAGTTGCGATGTCAATGCAGCGCTCCGCTTCGTCCCTGTTCACCTCCATCACAGCAGCAGCAGCAGCGGTGGCTAACTGGACCAGAAGTAAATACAGGCGCCTGCTGATGCCGTCATGTGGATGCTACAGTGAGTGAGAGCCGGCGACACAAACCCATCCAGTGTGGGAGCGTTTCTGCTGCTGCTGCTGCTGCTGCTGCTGGAGGTTTTGGAGATGGGTTAGCTCTGTTTGCGCCACATGAATCCAGCGTTGGCTTCCTGCGCAGCCTCATTTCTCCACTAGATGGAGACAAACCGCCTGTTTTCAAATGTAGGTCATGGACTGAAGGTGAAGCGTCACATCAGTTTTACTGACGTGGGAAGAGACAACGGGTCACTGGCCACACACGCGTTTGTGGACACACCAAAATAAGTGTGGTTGTCCTTCTGTGGTCACTTTGACTGCCTTTGTGGTAGTCTTTGTCCCCCGAGTGTTGATGTTTTCCTTTTTTTGTGTCTGTTTGAAATTATTTTTTCATCGTTTCTTTGAAAGAAAATATTAACCATAATTCCAAACAGAGGCTCCCATTGACCCTCTATTCTCTTTGGCCTTTGTTCATTTCATTAATATGATATGGTAAAATAATATACATACTGTACGTGTCTATGCATACTCTGCACTCCGTAGTGTGCAAGTCAGTAATCCATCCACTCCTTCATTCACAGTCTTTTTATATGAAATGAAACAAATATACATGTACTGTATGAAAGATTCATGTGACATTTTAGCATAACTATTCAAATCTAGACTATTAAGGAAAAAAAACACTTTACATTTCATAAAATGGCAAACTTGTTACTTTTATTCCAAAGTTATTTGCAGGTGTCCAGACATTAGAGCTCTTTGTTCATTTGTAATCTCTCCCTCTATGTCATACATCAAAGCTTGTAAGTGCTGGTCACAGGCAAAGTCTTTTTTTTTGCCCACTTTTGCTGCACATTACTTGATTCCCTGGGGCATTTTGTGAACAAATTGCATGTTTAACATCTATGACTGGCTGTCAGAGATCCTTTAACACGGTGACCACTTTGACAGATGTTACTGATAACACCATCAATGGCTCTATTCAGTTTATATAATTCTGGACAGCGTGATATAGAACAAGCATACAGCCTGAAACTGAGCAAGTTAAATGGAACTAATTGACACACTCTTCTGCTGCTGTTTCAAGGTTCTCTGCAAACCTTGTTTGTTAAAAGTGGTTATTTGAGTTACTGTTGCAAATTCATGTTGCTTTTTTATCATCTCCAACCAGTTTGGTCATTCTCCTCTGACCTTGGACATCAACAAGGCAATATTTCTGAAATAACAAAGGTTGTAGACTAAGTGTGTAGACTAATAGATACCCATGGGTTCTTAAATGTAGTGGAGTGCACAGACATTTGAAAGGGCTGGGGCGAAAATTAAAAAGGCACCTACTGCACACAGCTCGGAATATCTTTTCCTCTAAAGACACCCTTTTTGGCCCTGTCATGTAGGGGCAGTGGGGGAACTTCATAAGGGCACCCTTTTTGATTGGAAAGGCACCCACAGGAAACAAAGGTTGCAAGGGCATCTTGTAGAGCACTGTATCACTTTTCTTCACTAGGAAGACACTGTTTTAGAAACAATAAATTAAAAAAAATTAAATATTTATTTAGCTTTAGAGGCCCCAAATAATGTTTTTACCACTCTAGAGGGCACTTTTAGTGTGTGGTGTTTTTGTCCATTAGGGCACCATTTGGGCGATGGTCACCCACCCTCACCCCTGTGCACATACTGTAATAGTGTGTTATATAATGCCGTCATCATTTCTAGAAATATAATTTTGGGGTGGGTGGATGAGGTGGACGTGATAGAGCAAGCATCCCTGTATTTCCTCTGTGGGCAGGAGAGCAGCCCCCCACCTCCAAATATACCACGTAATTATCTGGCTTCATCATTAAATGTAACACCTTTTTTTCCCATGTTGTTGTTTCAATCCACGCGTGAATTGAAATATTATTATTATCATTATTATTATTACTATATTGAGTTGAATACATGTCTAGACAGCAGCAGCTGCTCTCTCGGGGAGGTAAATATACATCTGGCAGCAGAATGAATAAAAGGTGAACAGCAGATAAACAAGCAGCCAATCAGAGTGCGAGTTTCAGGCGCAAGCTGCACGCTGATTGGCCAGTCGCACCTCCAGCTCCTGCTTTGATGCGTTCGCTGCAGTCAGAGCTGACGGAGTGACGACCGCTCTCCCTTCTTTTACTTCCACAGGCTTTCTCTTCACAGGTGGAGCACCTTACTCGCCTGCATTGTCTTTGGTGAGCTGCTTTTATCGTGTATGTCTTTTCTACAGCTGTAATATCAGGAACGTGAGGAGTGTGTCGTATCTGAGCTGGAAGTCGGTATCTTTTTTTAACAGCTTCTAAAAGCTAACTGACACGCTAGCAAAAAAAAAAAAAAAAAAAAGATTAACGTATTCACCGCGTGAGGAGGGACGGTGACAGACGTCTCTGTTTTTATGTTTATTATTTAATTAATTTCTTTATTTTGCCGCCCAGAGCATCACCCAGACTACAGCCACACAATGACGGAGGCGGAGGCGTTTGAGAAGAAGCAGCAGCAGGAGCAGCACAAGTCCAGCAACGGCAGTGTTCCGGCTCCTCCGCCGCTGTCTCCCCTGCCTCTTCCTCCCGAGGCCCCCAGAGAAGACGCGTTCGATCACACGTACAGAGAGAAAGAGGGCCCCAAACCTGCCACCATCATCGTGTGGAGAAATGTTGTTCTGATGACTCTGTTGCATTTAGGTGCCGTGTACGGCATCTGCCTCATCCCCTCAGCATCTCCCCTGACCTTGCTTTGGTGTGAGTATGTACCTGTTACAGCATTCATCCTCAGCCCGGGTGTTGATTTTCTTTGAATAAAAGGTTAGATAAATATACTTTACATATATCTGCTTTTCTGAGAGCAGCAGTGTTACATGCATGATAAAAGATGCTTATATATGAGCCTAATCCTCCCACTGTCCTGCATGTCAGTTTACTGTATATGAGGAGTATACAGGTCAGTGACAGCATCGCGAGAGATTTAATGTCACAGCGCAGTGATGCTTGAAACTGAGCACTGTGAAGTGCATGTGATTTGGTCAACATATCCAATTGTGATTGCTCTGAAAGATATTGCGGTTTTATGTGCGTTATGGCTGCACCCTACTGTGAAAACATGCCCTGTGCTATAACATGATGATATGACGTGCAATTATATAATCATAAATAATGAAGTACATGGTGTTAATGAGCTTCTGGGTTTGCTGTTAACATACTGTAGACCCCAGACGGTGCAGACACTGAAGACATTTTAAATTACAGTACAGTAACAATATGTTAAATAGTATGATTATGTTTTTGTAAAGCTTGGAAAGAACAATCAAAAACGTGTTTTGGACATAAAGGGAGGACATTTACCACATTTACATCAATTTTGACTCATTAATGGTAGCCTATTGTAATTCTTATTAACAAGCTAAAACCTGGATATTTGGAAATAACTTTATTACTGTGATATTTCCTTATTATTATTACCAAGGAAATTGCATTATAAATGAGTTGGTATTACTTCCCTATTACAAAATCATTACCATACTATTACCATGTTGTTATACTGTACTGTAATGTAAAGTATTACATCCTCTACTTTCTTCCTACAACAACAATGGAAATGAAAACAATTTTAAATACATTTAAACATGATGAAAAACAAACTGCAATGACTTTCATTTCAGTTGTCGAACCAATTCTCCTCTCATTTTTCCTGCCCACCATACCAACAAGTAGTTAGTGTACCAGGCTGTTGTAGTATGACTGGTGAATTTAAATTAAGTGAAGTGTGCTAGGCTGCCATGGTGGAAGAAAGTGAAAAAAAGGAAAACATTTATCCAAATGCAGAGTCCCACAGAAGTAACATGCAAGCAATAAATGGTCTTGTACATTCGGTTATCATCTAATATGATGAAATTACACCACACACTGAGTGTTATAGCTCCATGTAGTCTGTGTTTTTATGTTAGTTGTTGTGAAACAAGCAGACTGGTGCTGAGCAGATCAGTCACAGGTGGGTTTTAAACACAGAGGTGCTCGTTTTATACATTTATTTGTGTTGTTAAGAGCTTTTCCTTCACATCTGCTGCCTTTAAACCACAGTCGAATGACAAAAACACTAAATTACAAACATATTTGAGTTAAGTATGTGACAGGATTGGAGTAGTAAAACTGACAATGAGGTCTACAAAAATATCTGATACAAAGACATCAGTATGATAAGGTGCTTGTGATGGGAGCAGATCAGCAGCTTGTGGTCAAACTAATTTTTTGATGCATTTTTTTTCTCTACAGCTGCACTATGTTTTTTGATAAGTGCTTTAGGAGTCACTGCAGGAGCTCATCGTCTCTGGAGTCACAGATCCTACAAGGCCTCATTACCACTACGGATTTTCCTTGGTGTTGCCAACTCCATGGCTTTTCAGGTCCTTGAAAATGCAACATTGTACAGTCACACAAGCAAATACCTAATGTTTTAATAATAGTCAAATACACTGTTGTGTCTTCAGTATGTAATCTCCCTCTTAACTTCCTCCCACAGAATGATATCTTCGAATGGGCTCGGGACCACAGGGTTCACCACAAATATTCAGAGACGGACGCGGACCCCCACAATGCTGTCCGAGGCTTCTTCTTTGCTCACATTGGCTGGCTGCTCGTGCGCAAACACCCCGACGTTATCGAGAAAGGATGCAAGCTGGAGCTCGCTGACCTGTTGGCTGACAAAGTTGTGATGTTTCAGAGAAAGTAAGTCGTAACAGTGGTAGCACTGCTTGGGTTTATTCAGTTACACAAATGCAAACAGCAGTAAATTTACTCTTGTCATAATTCATGTAGTGATTTGAGTCAAGATAGTTTGCTTTCTTTAAAAAGTGGATCCCCATATAGAAATTTTGGAAAACACTGGTTTAGAAAGTTGTTTATCAGATATAAATTAGAGCAATGAATTTGACCTACTTTTCTTTTGCCACTGACATTGATGCAGAGTTGTGTCTGCACTGTATTCTGGTTTAAGATTTATTGGCTTCAGTGAAAACTCGTGTGCGGAAAAAAAGAAAAAAAAAACGGTAAACAGTATCTTGGGTTTGTGCTGTCAATGTCAGTGTTTTTGTTGTACTGAGCAAACATTAAATTCCGTTCTCTCTGCTCTCCACCCACCATCTCCTGGACAGGTATTACAAGCCATCAGTGCTGCTCGTGTGCTTTATAATCCCCATGTTTGTGCCTTGGTATCTGTGGGGGGAGTCTCTCTGGGTGGCCTACTTCATCCCGGCCCTGCTGAGGTACACCTTGGTGCTGAACGCCACCTGGCTAGTGAACAGCGCGGCACACATGTGGGGAAACAGGCCCTATGACAAGAACATCAACCCCAGGGAAAACAAGTTCGTCACATTCAGCGCTATAGGTATGAACAACCTCTGAAGTTTAAGGGCTCTGAACTGTAGCAAAAGAAAAGAATTGAAAGAGAAGTTTTAAGCCAGAAAGTGCAGCACAGTCCAATGAATAATGCAGCAGTGATTTCTGATTCATGTACATGTTCATTTTTGGAGAGGACTTCAATCCTCTTGAAGAATATAAGAATATGGTACAAGGATTAATTGTGCAAAATTAAAAGGAAGATGAAGAGTCATGGTAAAATATAAAACTGCACTTACTGACAAAACCCTTTTATGTTTTGCGGGAATTCTCAGAATGAATAAATTAATACATTTATTTCAACAAATTAACGAGAGAAGCACTAGATAGAGTACATATAATGGCATAACAAATAATACAAAGAAACACTGAGCATTTCCAACATGGCAACAAGCTTTCTGATTTTCAGTTTCTTCAGTGGAACAAAAAGCCATCAAACGAGGTCTTTTGCTATGTTTCAGTGAAGAGAACCTTCTATTCATCTTGTTAGAGCTTTGCCAGATAAACAAAAAGAGCAAAGAGTTTCTTTAGTGAATTTTATTCAGCATGAGCTGTGAGGATCACTGCTTACAGTAAAGTGTTTATCATGGCTGTTGTGATATGTTTACTGTGTCATGTTTCATGGAAGTGGTCCTTAATGAATCCGACTGTGTTTTTTTTTTTTTTTTTTGTTTTGTCACAAACTGAAGGTGAAGGATTTCACAACTACCACCACACCTTCCCGTATGACTATTCAACAAGTGAGTTTGGCTGCAAGATGAACCTTACCACTTGCTTCATTGACTTCATGTGCCTGTTGGGTCTGGCCAGGGACTGCAAGCGGGTTCCCCACGAGCTGGTATTGGCCCGAATACAGCGCACTGGAGACGGAAGTCACAGGAGTGGCTAAGATGATCGAGGTGTGGTTAGCTTCAAGACGAGAAACAACAGAAAAGAAGAAGAAGCTTCCCAGTCTTTGACAGCTATACATTTCTCATCCTCAGGATGACAGTCAGCTTCATGAGGGCCTTAACAACATTTTGCTTGTTTTTGTGGTTTTTGTAGCTGTAACTAAACAAATTGTTCAAGGTGGATATTTAAAAAAAAGAAATCAAAAACATTTTGCAGAGCTCTTGGCCTCAAGTTTCTATTCTTCAGTCAGGCCAAGATCTTGCAAATACACTTCAGATTTGAAATAGTTTTACATTTTAAAGGCCGACTTCATTCTCTTTTGTTTTGCCACTTTGGTGTGCGTTTCTTCATGCAAGTTTTATGTAAGTATTACTCAATTATTAATCAAATAGTAGAGAACTAAAAAACAGAGTAACGGTGGCTTAACTGACGGGGTGAGGTGCTGATTGGAGACTGTTGCCTTTTTTGCAGTTTACAGCCTTTTTTTTTTACAGTTCTGATATAAATGAAGTGTTTGAGCGCTGTAAGATCTGTGAACAAAAAAGAGTTTGCTGTTGCTGGATTTTATGAAATATGGCACATGGTGGATAAATAAGGGAACCCAGACCAACCAGTTCACCTAGATGCAGCCTGGTTGTCTCAGAAAACACTTAGAAAAAGGACTTAATGGATATAAGGGACATTTTTACCCTTAGATTAATTTATCACTAAATAAAAACTGCCAATCAACAATAACAGTAAAAAATGAATGTTATTTTACTTTAAAACCAGGCAAAGTTTAATCAACCTTTTGAGCGTATGTGATGATTCTATCACAGCACCCATTGCCAGGAAATGTATGACCATCTCAGAACACTAAATTCATATTGCTTCTTCTTTTAACACCATTATGGAATTGTTTGTTTGCTATTTGTGAATAGCAGAAGTCACGTTGGTCGATGGCACAGCCGCGTGCCATGAGACAGTTCTAATGTTACCCAACAATGTGCCACCCATGCATGACAATATGCTGTAGTCGGTGTTATAGTATGGTTTACTTTTGTCAGTGACTCTAATGGCAGATCTGCGTCTATTTTGTAACATACAGTGGAAGTACATTGCTTTTGGAGCATTGGAGTTGTTGCCGTGGTGATTTCTCGGGGGGGGGTGGGGGGTTTCCCTTTGATGTGATGCAAGGAGAGGTGCATCGATGCTTGTGTTCACTTCTGCTTCAATTATTTTTTTATTTATGTATTTATTTCTTTTTGTTTTTGGTATTGACTAAAAGAAATATTGGTCTAACCTGATCCAGGTTATGCTTTCCAAGATGTGACAGACCGTCAGAAAAAAATAAATCAAATTGAAGCACTTCCCTGTGAGTCAGGATACAACCTAATGCCTTACAACTCACTCATTCCTGATCTTCTGTGTGTCAATTAAGACAAAACAGCCCAAGTTTGACAAAACAATCTGACTGAGGTCTACTGTATGTTTACAGGTGGAAGCACCAGGTAGAACATGCTTATTTTAATAATATATTTAGCACTATGAATGAAAATGGTGCCGATGTTTAATCATAAGGTTTAACTTGTGAAATACGATCCCTAATAGATCAAATTCACTGCATCTCGCAGTGAAAAACTCCAAAGCTGTTGTCATTAGGAATGTTAGAGGATCATCTTAACAGCATCAAACCAAACCTGAAAGAAAATTATCGCAAGCCTTTTAAACAAACTCGCACAGTCCAGAACGTCCAACCTTTTCCCGATGACAAGTCAACGTTTTCCTGAGGAAGATGAGGATCCGGTAGTTGTCCGTGTGAATGATCATTTCAAATCTAAACTGTTCTATTCTGAAATAAAGTTCATGATATTTTCAATACACCTGGTATTCAATTCAAACTGCTGTGGCTCTTTTTCTTTACCCTCCTCATCTTTACTTCCATCTCCATTATTACTCATTAATACATGTTTACAACACAAAAGGCTGCCGACCTCAACAGCTGAGCATGTGTAGCCGAGTAAATCCACGGTGCCTTTTTCAAAATGATTTACTCACCGTATTTCTACCATTTGCACCTTGGTTATAATGACAGTAGAGCTGTATGTGCGGCCTATCAGTGTCAAGCTGTCAAAGCTTTTGACACCAGTGACACATGATCTAGGTTCTGCTGCTGCAAACATGAATCATCACATACCAAATTAACCTGTCTCAGTCTAACCTGTACTAGATTTGAGTTTTAGTACTTTCTTTGCCATTCCCTCTTGCACAAATGCACTGGAGCACACACTCGTGTGTCTGACGGTCACAATATAAAACGTGTGACCGTAATAAACTGTTCATAATATGGCTTTTGAGAGTTACTGTCTTAGACTGCGCCGATGTAAAGTGCACTGTATGTTGGAGAACGCGTTTCTGTACATAAAAACCATGTTGACGGTGATGAACATGTATGTAGAACTTTCCGGCAGTTACTGAGTCGGCTTTCATACCTTTCATCTAGCTTTGAAGTTCATTAAGCAAAGTAAACCCCAGTATATGTATAAGGGGAATGCACAGTTCTCCAAAAAGCACCTGTGACTGATCCTATAGATACATTTGCTAGATTAATCATCAGGACTGGTACGCCCCGTTGGTGAGTGAGCGAAAGCTAGTACCGTTGGAAATTCAATATCACATGAAAAATATCATGAGTTAAACCTAAGCTTCGTGTTTTGTGTTTGTATTACAGGTTCACAACCTGACTCTAAGTCCAACTAACTGTGTATGTGTAATAAACGTGGGAAAAGGACTTGAGTTGTATCCGCCGTACTTGTTCTGATACTGATACTTGTTCTGTTTACTAAGCCCGGGCAAGAGGTTTGGTAAAAATCTGGACAATGTAAATGTGTCTTTCACCTCAGCCTGGCTATCCTCAGTCAGCTGTTTAACAGCTGTTGGGGATTAAACTGTCGTGCAACCTGTTTCTGTTGCTTTTGAGCCTTTTTGGTAAGCGATGTCTTTTAGGACAGCCTGCAGGTTATTTCTGCGCCACTGAGTGTCTGTGGAGGAGAGCTGCATGCCAATAATCCTCTGTTCAGTTGTATTTATCCACTGGAGAGCCTTTCTTTCATTCAGGACACTGGCCTGGTGGAGAGCTGGCCTGCGACTTCGGCCTCTTGCGCTCAGGCCAGCTGTCTTTCATGACCTAACAAAGTAGCACCATTGCTGAGCCTTCTTGGGGGTTGCCGAGGTGTTTGCTGACCAGCGTAGGATGTTGGAGCTGTGCAGAGCCAGGAGCCTGATGCAATTTATTCTTATGTATAATATGACCTCAGTCTGTGTTCCATGGTTATTTACAGGGCCATTGTGTAGCAATTAGTGGCATCTAATGGTGAGACTGCAGAATGCAAAAACAAAGGACTCTTTCTTCGGCGCATCAGTGAACTACGGTGGCCATCGTCTACCATAAAGGATGTAAAAACTTTCAAAGCTGCTTCCACTGTGCCATTCTCCCTGCTATTTAAGTTGTTGTTCTTTTATTGTTTATGCAGCTGTTCTTCATCATCCGTATAGTATGCTTTTGGTTCAGTTGTAAACAGAATGAGGCTAGTAAAGCGAGAAGACTGAAAAAGATGTGCCTGAAAGATGAGAGGAGTGCCCATTTTGGAAGTGAATTACGCTGTCATTCAGCAGTTTGATGGGATAAATGTGTCTTGCAGTGCCCACCTGCCCGCCTGCATCTGTGCTGCCACAAAAAAAACAAAAAAAAAACAAAAAAAAAACGCTCCCTCAGTCAGGTCTGATAGTATTGCTTGCGCCTGTTTTCGGCCAAAAGACCCAAGTGGCAACTGGTCATGACGTCAACCATTAGAATCTGGACCAGGCTGCCACACTAGTGTCCGCTCAGTTGCCGCTTTTCCTCTGAACGGGAGGAAAATGTTTAAATCAAGTGGGAACTCGGCTCATTTCCTGAAAAAAAAGTTCTTTCCCCAACCTGTAGTGTTGCCCCCTGGTGGCTATTTCATATTTTTTAACTTGCAGGTTTGCCTCAGGGAGGAAAGTGGAAGACCAATGGCGTGCACCGACATTTAGAATTTCATGAGGACGTCTATATGGACCTCCAAACATTATTGTTCAAATAATTTATGTCACGGAGATGGATATTTTCGATACTACCCTGAATATCTTTTTCTCTAAGGACAGTCTTTGGGACATTGTCTTGTAGGGACAGTGGGGAACTTCATAACAGCACCCTTTTTGATTTGAGGGGCAACCGTGGGAAATTAACATGCCCTTGCAACTTAATTTCCTGAGTAGGGTTAGGGTTAGATCACTGATAAAACCCATAGTATTTTATTTATTTCAAATCAATTATTTTCTTGTACATACACATGTACAGTTAGTAAGTTGAATTTCGGCCAATAAACCCTCCTGTGTCACAGCAGGACCTCTCTGCTCTCCACAGACCATGTGCTACATTTTTGGCAGGATGATCACTTTATAGCTAGAGCTCCATAAAGCACGTGGCCGGTAACAGACAGTCATTAAGTTGCCACTTTATTGAATACTGAGCCAACTCAGTGCCTCAGTAACTCAGAAGAGGGTGTGTACGTGACTCAGCCTGCTGCTGCTGCTGCTGTGCTGCTGCTGCTGCTGCTGTGCTGCTGCTGCTGCGGTGTGGTGTGGTGTGATGAGTGTGGTGTTGGACTTGTAGGATGTTCGAGTCACCCCAGCATGACATGACCGAGGTTACTGCAGTTCAAAACGTCCCCACACACAGCCTGATCCGGCCCGGGACAAAAAAAAAAAATTCACCCCATGCAACTCACAGCGTCTGATTCCACGCAACCAATCAGCAGCGAGGTCCTGACTTCTGATCGGGCTGGACCAATGAGGAGGCGGGAGGTGACCCACCTGTCCTGCTACAAACCAAAGTGACTAACTCAGCCAAAGGCGTCGGGAAGTGATGGTAATTTAAAGTTGTTGCTTAAGAACCGTCTTTCTCGGTTTCTGATGGGAAACTGCAGACTTCGGTGCATTCACGTGCCCTTGATATAAACGGGAAAAGTGAGCACCACTTCTGTGGTTGTCGCTGCTGAAAACTATTTCAAGTTTGTGTTTAACGTTTCACCGGCGCTATAAAAAAGTACATGACGTGTTTATTTTAAGTAACACACTGAACTCTTTCATAGTGCTGTTGTGGCCAGCTCATATTTTTAATTATGATGCAATCACGTGAAAGCATTGCATCATTAATAATAATAATAATAATAAAACTAAGATTTTAAACTTTAAAATCTTTAGTTTTCTTGTCATGCTTTTTTGGTAAAAACTGTCTAGAACTTAATAATGCAATAATGTGCTTGTTTTTAAAATTATCTTGCACATTTTGCACTGAGTATGAAGAGTCCTGACAAATATTACTGACAAAAATTGTAGTTTTCATTTCACTGGCAAAGTTTCAGCGCTATGTCAAGCATTTTCTTATCAAATGAACTAATTAATAAATAAGAAAATAAATAAAAACAAACACACACAGCATTGTTGGTAACATGAACAATGGCTCTGTTCAATTCATGAGTCAGGGCAGTAAGTAAGCATTGACCCTGAAAGTGAATGGAACTCAGCATTTCAGGTTTCTTTTATTTTGGTTTATTTCATTTAAATATTAATAAATCAAACTTTCAGAAAGTGTCTTGTCAGAGGTTGGTGCTCCAATGACAATATTATCAATATGTCTTAAGAAATAAATCAAAGCTCGGGCCCTTGGAAGAGGAATTTTATTTGAAAAAAAAAAAAGAGATATTGAAATGAGTAAAGTAAGCACGTGGATTGTATAAATATCTGTGCAACCAAAATGAGCACACTGAGGCACTTTACTGCCTTCTGCTGCCATGATACACCAAACTGTCCAGCTTTATGTCCACCTACAAACCTCATAGTATTTACTTTATTTTAACAGTTCATTTCAGTTGTACATCCTAAACTTAACAAGTATGATTCGTTTAAACATCATTCAGAGTTACAAAAGACGAAGCCTGATAGTAAAAGCATCTCAAACAGAAGGAGGTGAGGATGTTAATTCATTTTCCAACATAAAGCATTTTGTTTTTGTTCGCTGTCATGTGAACACAGGAGTGAGTGGAGTGAACATGGAAAACACGTACACAGGAGCAAGTCAGCACTGAAGGGAGTAAAGTCGTTAACAGCCATTCACACAAACTGCCAGGAAACAACACACTAATGGGACTAATTTAATATTCAATGAGAGAAAATTAGAAGAAAAAAAAATCACAGAGTGAAACCGTTCTGCTGTGCTTTGACCTCATGGTACAATAAACTGGACACAATCCGTAACAGCAGGTGAAGAGAACAATCAGTACTTATGTTACAGCATTCTTTTTTTTTTTAATGCTTTTGACGCTTGTTCATTCAATGATACTTGCTGTGTAAAAAGAGAGTATCAGTGTTTTTCCTCCCCACACAAACAGATGGTTCATAACCACAACCCAAATCCAAGTCTCCCTTGTGCCAGATCTTTTGTTTCTGTAGCTGCAGCACTGCATACATTCAAATCCCATAGGTTCTCAACTGCTGTTGATGTGAGACGGAAAATATGCAGAGGTGTGTAAAGCACTATGTTAATCTAAATGTACAAATGTCACCTTGATTCAAATTTCACACCACCTGCTTTGTATTTTACATCCAACTTGGAATTGACACAGAATCACAACTTTCGGCATACAGTCATCTTATTGTGAAATGACCACTGGTACATTTACAACAACAAAAATCCACCGTACTGCCCGAAAGTCCTCCAGGAGGGAACATGTATGGGGTGAAGATCACTATCAGTATTATTATTGGTAGTTAAGAACGTCATCAGGTCAAAAAAATAAATACATATATAACAATATGATAACACTGAAATCTAGTTGCTTGTTTCAGGGAGTTAGACTCCCAGCTTGTTGGCGATGGTCATGACCACTTTGAGGATGGGCATGAAGGCAGAAATCTCGCTGAAGTTGCTGCTGCTGACCACCTGGGTGTGGACCTCCAGGCCGTGCTGGTAGTTCTGGCTCGCCACACAGCGGCTGATCTCATGGAGCCCGTTCAGGATGTTGTGAGAGAGCTGAGAGATCAGCAGGGAGATAATGAATGATCAGATGCCACTTGCAAACTATCAAGCTTTTTAACAGTATGTTTTGTCTGAGTGGCCTTTTAAAAAGTGAGTGTTAAGTGATGCACATAAACGATTTAAAGCTGCAGTGTTTTAGCGTTGGTGGTTTTTTTCTTGTTGATGTCAATATTCTGCCTCTGGTTGATCTTAATGAACAGTAAGGATGTGATATCGCTTCTATGCTTCATCTCTCAGCAATGCTATCAGACCTGACAGAGAGTGTTTATGTGTATACAGTGGAAGCGCAGGGGCGGGTGGGACCAAGAAGCATTTATCTCATCAGAATGCTGAATGATTAGGTTCTTTTCAGCACTAAAACTTTTTCATTGGCACTTGTTTGCAGCTGTCTCACTTCACTAGCACAATGTTGCTGTTGAATCAGTCCATCTTGAATTAAATCACTTCCATGACAAAATGTCTGCCATGAAAAAGGCTCGCTGTACTTAACATTTCATAGCAGGTGAACATAAGATAGATGTGATGCATTATACTAAAAACAGCTGCCTTCCCACCAGGGATGTGTATTCATTAAGAGTTATTTTTTCCACTTCTTTTAACACTCTTGAGTTTGTATTTATTTTTGCTTTTGAGCATTTTGCAAGAAATGCTTACATGAATTTGGTTTGGATCTAGATAACGAATACAAACATACTTCACTTGCTCATTGAATTGCCAACCTTCCTCAGAAACTTCAAGAGCCTAACATTCATTCAAAATAGTAATATTAGACACAATATTTCCCTTTTTTGCAGATTGTTTTATTTTCCCTTAGTATCCTGACAATGACTGTGTGTGTGTGTGTTCTCTTACCGACTGCTCCCTCAGCTTGTCATAAAGATATCCCAGACGTTTGGCTGCGTCATCCAGTTTCCTTTTCGTTTGCTGAAATTGAAATATTTTTTTAATATTTCTTCAAAATGATTACAAATTTAATAGTAAGAAAAAACTAACACTACCACAACCGTGACTGCAAGACTTACAGGGTCTCCTGCTGCAAACTGGCAGCGCTGCACCAAACTGTCAAAGGTGGTTTTAAGGACCATGTGCTCAGCAGGGATTTCTTTCTGCTCCACCCTCTCTGCAGGTAGCTGCTGGAGAAGCTGAGCAAAAAATAAAGGCATGATTACAAGGTGTTTGCTGTGAGAATTCAAAGAGCAGCCCCTTATTACACACACTTACCTGTACGCTGGGTTCCTGAGGGGCTCCGGGTGGAACTTGGGCGTGGTCGTGAGGCTGAGGTGCGTCCCCAGAGAATCCCATCACAGGGGCTGTGATGGGGGCCGGTGGAGTGTAGTTATCTGGCATCTGCATACAAACATTAGTAATACATTATCATTTGGTGAGAGGCAGATTATAATACTTGTTGAAAGTGGACTGTGGTCAGATGCTTAAGGTTGACATTAATTAAAGGTAACTTGGGAACAGAGGAAGGCCACATCGTCATGAGTAGATGTTCATCTGTCGTTAGTTGGCTAGTTATCAACATAACATACTGACTGGAAATCAGGTTAGTTAGAACAAGAGGATATTTCTCTCTGGATTTATTAATACACACAATTCATTTTAAATCATATGTAGTAACTGAATACATTGTTGGTAATTAAACATTGAATAGTGTTTTCAAAACTGATGATAACGTAAATTATTGAAGTGCATTCTAGATGGAATTAATTATTTAATATTTTCCCAACATTACAACACAGAAGACCCTTACTGCATGGACCATGTACCTGGATGCCCAGTGATTCCGAAACAATCAATCTGTTAGTTAGCAGAAGGTACGTGGAAAGACTAGCGAGTCACTCAGACACCAAGGGGTTAATGAAAACATTTTTGTGGATTTGTTGTCACAATAACAAATACTAGGAAAAGGAAAACAAATTACTAAAGTTAACTAAAGTTTTGTTTACTGTGTAATCACATCGATACATGTAGATTCAAACATTAAATTTGAAAAAATATATATTATTCTTATCTTTTATTTTCTAAAGGAAACTACAGGGGCTTGATAATCTTTCAAGTCCATGTGGGATTACCTTCTTCTTCCTGGGTCCACCTCTGACTGCTGGTGGGTCATTCCAGCCTTCCTGAGCTCCTGAATCAGAACACAAGTGAGAATAGGTGAGAAACTAGTAGCATTTTTTTCATTTGTTCATGCTGATGCAGCCAAAGATTGCCCACATTGTTAACACGATCTTTTTGAGCCAGTTTTAGTCAAGAGGGCAAAGCATTTTGAGCGGCGCTGTGACATTAGTCGACTGACTTTAGCAGTTTAGGCAAAGACAAATTAGCAAATACTGCACGGGTGTAAGCAGCATTCTCATCATCAGTCGACAGCAACAATGCTGAAGGGTCATATGCATCTAATATATATATATATAAATGTAAAATGTTTTGTTCTTGCTGAAACATACAGTAGCAACACAAGTGAACAACACTAAACACCAGATGACAAGAAAAAGAGTTCCTATACACATATATAGTGTAATTCAATGCAATATTGTACTGTGTTGTTATTATACATTCAATGTTTGTTTTAATATGCGTTGATTATTTATCCAACCCTGACCCTGTCACCTTCATGGTCACACTGGGATATCAGCCAGGGAAAATATCCTGCAAGTCAAATAAGGAATCACAGCTAAATCCACCATTAGCAACATCCTGTTGATAACTCTATTGCTGTAAATCTCACATTATGGCAATGTCTCTTGATTTAAAAGGTGATCAACATCATGTGTACCTGTAGGAGGAGGAGGAACAGCAGGGGCTCCAGGGCCTCCCTGTGGATACCCTGATCCCAGAGGAGCATAGGGACCTGGTGCCATGGGGGGTGCAGGTCCCTGGTTGCGGGCACCTCCAGGGTACATGGGGACTGGGGCTCCTGGCTGGGAGCTGGGTGGCATGAAGCTTGAAGGTAAGGAGGTAGATGGCATGAAGCCTGTTGGTGGCACCCCGGGGCTGGGCATGGGGGGAAGACCACCAGGAGCTGATGATGGAGGTGGTAGTGAGGGACCTGATAAACTAGCAGCCGGCATAGAAGGACCTGGAGGAGGGAAAGCAGAGGGTCCGCCCAAGGACATAGGATGTGGCTGGAACGGCTGATGAGGAAGGAACCCTGAGAAAAGACACAAAGAAGTAGAATTGCATCAAATAAAAATGTGAAAGAATTTTTAAGTGCAGTACAAACAGGCAAACCTGGAGCTGGAGGATGATGATGTGGAAATGAGGGTCCCATGGCAGGGCGAGCTGCACTGGGCGGCAGTACATGAGAAGAAGGTGGCAAACCAGGACCAGTGTTGGTTGGAGGAGCTTTTGGGGTGAAAACAGATGGTATAGGAGGCTGCGGTTGTGAAGTCACCTGGCCAGGGGGAGCGGGTTGGTACTGGCTCTAAGATCACAAAAGAATAATACGATAAATTAATAACTAAATAATAGTAACAAACATCTTGTGGATCACTATTTTAAAATAGGAGGAAAATCTTGCAGAGTATACAAATATTAAATTTATACCATAACTTGTGCTTTTGGTGCAGGAGCCTGAGCAGCAGGAATAGGCTTGGCTGTCGACGCATCGACTCTGTTGAAGGAATTTGGAGGCTGCTGTCCAATGGCAGCCTCTCCCTGAGCATGAAACAGTCTGTCTCTCAGCATCATGATCCCAGGCTACAGAAAAAAGATACCCAAGCACACAAAATTAACTCATTATGTTACAAATAAAGGAAATCTATGTCGTTAGGGTTCTGCAAGTGAAGCGAGTGAATGTTAGGTCACTTACTTGATCTGAGTTGTCAGGCAGGTAGGTCATAGCAGTGGACAGACTGCCCTCTGCAGCAAGTATGCCTGCATAGCAGGTTAGCTTCTCAGCCAGGATGGGGCTCTGGACTGCCACCTCGCTGTTGCGGAGGCGTTCGATTGACTTGCGCAACATCATTACTTTCTCAACCAGATCCTGCAGAGCACACAGCACATGACATTAATACATTCCTCGCTTTTGATATATAATGAGTTGTTCCATCTGCAGACCACAAAAAAAATTATTTGGCGAATTCTTCTCAAATTGATCCAACTATTTCAATTACTCCATAATAGTTGCTTTTTCATGATGGGGAAAAAACTACAATTTTTTCTTCATTTAACAGAGGTCAGATCCCATTGACAAGCACTTTAGCCTTTTTTTTTAATCTTGTAAAATACTGTACCTTCAACAAATGTATCTAAAACTAAATTTGCTTTATCAGTCAAGCCTTGAACAAACCTCTAAACCAAGAGGGGAGGAGCAGTCTCTATGTAAGGCCCAACACTCCACCAGCTTCTCCACATTACCAGAGCAGATATAACACAGGCAGGCCTGCAGGCAGCGCTTCTCTGTCCCCTCTTTCTCCAGCCGTCCTCCCAGTGTATCTGTCAAGAGTAGAAAGGGTGAAAAGAGAAAAATGTAATTGAGCGGGAAAAACAAGTACTACAGAAAGGGCACAGTAGGGCAGGTTTCAGCGTGTTCGATGTAAGCAACTTACCGCAGAGACGGGCAAAGTCTTCAGGGTGAGCATAGGTTAGGAGAGCAGCAAGAGCCTCCTTCCAGTTGTCCAATTCACAGCTTTGCACTATGTCTCTCCAGTTCTGAGTGACCACTGATGATATAAGCTAGAGTAGAGGAAAAACTACATTAACTTAAAACAAATAAATACATTATTTGAACTGTAAGTTTAACTGAAATATGATCACTAAATCAAATGTAACATAATTAGTATCACCATTGAGATGCTGTTCTTTTGCTTGCTCAGGTATTTTTGCTGAGTTTTCTTGAGCAGCTCTTCTCCCCCACTGATGGACAGGAGGATGGCTTCAGCGTAACGACCATCATTCAGACAAAGATCAACTGCGCCCTCAAAGTTACCAACCAGCAGTGCTTGGCTTATGAGCCCATCAGTATCTACAAAGGTACCAGAATTATTAAGCATTTTAATTTTGGTAATATGCTTAATAATTATCACTTAATAAATCAGAAGACTGTTTTACCACATGATACAGGGATCTGGAAGTTGGAGTTTTCCTTTGGAGTCTGACTGAAGAAGTCTGCTGGTGAAACAGAGCCTGATGTTCTCTCATTACCTACAGCAGCTGATTCATCAGATCTCTGGAGTTGTAATATAACAAGAATATTTCACAGTTTACAGGAGCTGCAAATAAGGATATAAAGACTTAAGAAGTAACTTTTTGTGAGCAGAACTGCTGACCTCAGTGGAAAGCCGCTGCATCTTTTCTGCCAGATCATTGGCATCTACTCCATGTCCGTTGGGTTGAAAATTCTTTCCTAGGCATTTTGAAATCTTACAAACACAAACATTTTTATCGTTAAGGCAAAGGATGATGATGATGATGATGATGATGATGTTTGTCTGGTAAAAACTTTGCAGGAGTAATCACATAGATTACCTTTCTCTCCAATTCATCTTTGCTGAAACCCAAAAGTCTGAGGAATTTAATGCGGGCTTCATCCTCAAAATTAACCTGAAATCACAGAAAGTTAAATTGTAGAAAACCCAACAGCTCAGCACTGACTGACAGACTTAATGTTATGTCTGAATATCAGTATGCATGGTCCCACCAGAAGGAACTTCCATATGTCCTGCTCAGCATCTGACTTGGCGCTCTGAATCTTGGTCTGGCAGTAGTTGTTAAAGGAACCCGCCTGCAGCGCCGCCTGCAGCTCCCTGGAGCGTTGGAGGAACTCAGTCTCCGTGGTAACCTGGCTCACAAACACTTGCCTGGGGACAGGCTGAGGGCTCTGCACTGGAGGCAGCTTGGGATTCTCAAAGGTTATCAGCTTTCCACCAAACTAAGAGATGAAAACAAACAAATAAAAACCAAATCAGGTGTAAAATAAAAAAACTTTACTTTTTCCATTCATATGACAATAATATGTATATTCTGATGCAGCACTTACAGCAAAGGAAGCCCCCACTGGCCTGCGCACCCACTTAGGTGGCTTCTTCAGAGGAGGAACTATGGTGTCCTGTGTTGTAGGCTGAGGGACTTGCAGGGGAGGCAAAACCTGCCCTGTACCAAAGGGATCCATTGTATCAAAAGAAGATGATATCTGTTAAATAAAATGTTAAATACAAACATTGACACGTAAGGTTAGTCAATCACAAGCAAACTATCATTATGTCAAACAACTTAAGGAAAAAAAACATGGTTTTCTTAGCTGCCTGTAATCTACTGGATTTATGGTAAGTCAAAGTAACATATTTAAGTATGTGGAAATTTTAGGGATGAAAAGTTTATTCAGTTAATGGGAAAAATAATAGATCAATTGCAGTCCTTTGTCAGATAATAATCTCAAATTCAGTGTTATGTTCTGTCAGTCTCTGTTAATCCTTTCACATTAGCACCATCTTGTGGACAAATAATGCACTTCACAGGACAAGGACTTTGGTATTACAGTAGATGCAAATAAAGACCAAACAGCCCTTACCTTATCAACTGTGCTTTGCTGCTGAGCCTTCAAGCTCCCTCCCATCACGGAGTACACAGTAATTCTCCCATCAAATGATGCTGTTGAAAGCAGGGCTGGATTCCTGGGGCACCACTGGACATCGAAACACCACTGGTTTGTTGTTGGAAGCTCATAAATGACCTACGGTGAGGTAAAGCAGACATGGCAAGCTGTTGCATCAAGTCACAGTAATGAGGAGGTAATTCAGGGATAACAGAGAAGCTGCCATTAATACCTCTCCAGTATTTGGATTCCAGCACAGGATCCGGTTGTCTTTAGCACTACTCAGCAGGAGCTCAGAGTCCGCTTGGCTCCAGGATATGGACAGTATTCCCCTGTAAGAAAGTTCAAGCAGTGGGTGGCAGGTCACTTTGCAAGATGAACAAACAGCACACAAGAGTATGATACATGTTGAAGCTTTACCTTGTGTGGTTCTCAAAGACTTTAAGGGGTGATGTAGCAAAACGTAGGTCCCACATCTGGATGACTGGCAGTCGGTCATCTTCAGAGGCCAGCACCAACTGAGTGGCCACATCTGGGTGCCACAGCATTCCTGAGCAATGCATCTGTAATCACATTACAAGTGAGACTTAGAATAATAAAAGGGATTTTCTACAGGGTGCAATAGAGTTTAAAGTTGAGCCAAAAAAGATTCTCACAAGGAATACTTCCCTCTACAAGCTGCAGGTGTATTGATTGTAGTATTTTATGTGTTTAAGTGTAAGAACAGAAAATAAAACTGATGTAAACTGTTCAACCATTTAAAAATTTTGGTGTGGCCAAAGAGGTTTCTTAAGACTTGGTAAAGTGAACTTGGTTTGAGGTTTTCAAGCCACCAACCCTGTTGCTGTGATCACTGATCTTGATGATAGGCTCATTCTTCCTCAAGTCCCACACTACTGCTTTCCCACTGGGACTGGCAGAGGCCAGAATGTGCTGAACCTGCCTGTTCCAGGACACAACACTGATGTCTTCAGCAGGCTGAAAGAAGAGACAGAGGCTGTTGCTGTCAAAAACAAACCTGATTCATGAAACAACCACAATCAAGATACAAGGGAAACAAACTTTAATTCTAACTCACAGACAGGAAAACACAAAGTCAACTAAGTTTTACTTAACTTTACAGAACCAGTCATCTCCTGATTATGCACCCACCTGCGTCTTTGCTCCTGGTGTCATTGGACTGCTCAAGTTGTTTAGATCCCAGATGTAGATCTCTGAATCATTTGCCCCTGATGCAAGCAGATTGCTCTGAGAGACGTAAACATTTAGAAACATGAATACAGCTGTAAAAAAATATATTAATTATAATGAAGCCATTGGACTGCAGTAATTTACCTGAAAAGGGTTGAAGTCAAGAGCTCGAACAGGTCCTGTGTGTTTGTTACACTGTCCCACAACTGCCTCTGCTCCAGAGCTCATTATATCCTCAGGGTTATATACAGTTAATGTGCCATTTTCACTGCCAGCAACTAGTCTACCTCCATTACCATCTGCTCCCATTCCAAAGTTTACCCATACAATGCTGTGCAACCTGTGGGATATGAAAGCATTGTGCGTCACTGCCACCAAATTACAGACTCAGTCACAGCTATAGTTGAGGTGAACAGCGGAAGAGGAATTGTGGCTCACAATCTTGTCAACAGTACATCATATTATTCTATTAATAATGTCTGATTACCTATTGGTGGTCGGTAAGGACCCTTTTAGCTGCATGTCCAGAGAGGGGTCAGAAAAATCCATCTCAAAAATCTCCAGAGCAGCTGTGGTGTTGAAAGAGGCATCCAGCTGTTGTGCTGATGTCCCTAAGGCCAGGTAGATGGGGTGGTGCCCTGCAGGACTCCATGCCTGGTGTGCCATCCTCTGGATCTCTTTCAGCCTCATCTTTCTTCTATTTTAAGTTTCAATTCCTGGACAGACAATCAGACTTCACTAAAATTAAAAGCAATACTATCCTTTTCAGAGCCTTTTGTGGATTCACCAGTGAGTTACGTTTATTTTAATTAAGGAGGGTGAATTGTGAAACACAAATACAAAATCAAAGTTGTGCTATGATGTCTTTGGAAAGAAAAGGGGTGTTAGACACAGTGTTAAGAAAAAATCCTAAGCGTTTCATTTAAGCCACTTTCAGATTGGTAAGAAGTTTGTGTTTAATTTCTTTAACTTTACTATCTTTACTGGATGTTACTGACAAAGATTTGAGTAACTTCTCCCATTTTGCAACATGATGATTGTGTCCAAACAAATCAAAGGTGGATTTCTAATCAATACCAGTCATAAAGTCAGTACACACCTTCTCAATGTTTTTCTTTTATTTTTTTCCCTATAGTGTAGATTAATATTGAAAAGTAAATAGTAATAGAAAAATCGGAATATGTTTTAGATTCTTTAAAGGAGACTACAGCATGGCACTCTGTTTCATGCTGTGGTCACCAGAAATAATTCTGCTGCTTTGCCTTCACTCTGTGAACCACCTTACTCCAAACCATCTCCATTGGGTTTAGATCTCATTATTGGCATGTTTGCAGTAATGTGACCATGAAGGCCAAGTTCATGCAGTCTCCTCCAAACAGTTTATGTTGTGGTGTCTGCTACTTTAACTCTGTAAAGAATGAATGTGGACTCTAATCACTAATTTGTGCTTTCTGAGGCTGGTTAACTCTAATGGACGTATCCTCTGCAGCAGAGTTAACTCTGTCTTTCTTTCCTGGGACGATCTTCGTGAGAGCAAATTTCATCATCGCATTTGATGGTTTACATTAATGCATGTCTCTTTATTTAGCTCAGTGGTTCTTGCCATAATATGAATATAAAATAGTAGTCAATTAGAGCTATTCACTGAAAGGAACTATGTAACAGCCCTACCCTGGTATAAGACAACTGATGGTCTCACACATTAAGAAGGCTGGGAATTCAGCACAGCTCTTAATGAGGCACAATTGAAAACTGAGCTATTCCAAATAATCTAAAAACAAAACATTCTGCTTTGTTACAACTAAATTCCATGTATTGTTCAAAATTTGAGGTCCTAATTACCTCAGCATTAGGATACATATAGAAAGAAACAAAAAAAATCCAAAATTAAATACAATAAACATTAAATAAGGGGATGTGTCAAAACACTTCACTGGTACAGTATATGAACGGTCCTTGTTTGTGTAACCCACATTTGAGCAAACTTTGTTTTCTGGTCTTGGGTAGTCTAGTTAGTGATATATACAATATATTATTTATTCTAGCATTCATTAAACGGGAGACTTAACAATGTCTACCAACCTTTCCCCACGTTTATCTTTTTCGGAGAAACGGAGCATAACCTCAGCTACACAAACCAATGCGCACGTCACATTTTCCTACCTTTTAATTTAATGGGCTATAACAGGGAGCCACCCTTTCTGAACGATTAGCTCCGACTATTTCCTAAAAAAGTGTACAGCCTCGACTCACCAAAGCCTTTGACCAAGCACTCAACGATAGCCACTAGATTACTGTTATTTTGTAACCCATGTATCTATATGAATTCAGCGTATTCATTTAATGTATTTATCACTGACAGTATAATTGTCGCCAAGCAACAGTAGCCAGTGAGCTAATCGTTACGGCTACATTTTAGCTAGCCCTATTTTGACGTTGCATACAGCCTGACTGCAGGTATTTATTATAACTAAAATAATTTATGAGGGATTGGTAAATGTGCAGGCACATCCTTGTGTGAGGAAAATGCAATTCAGCCAGCAGGTTTATGTTACATCTTTCTCAGTCTTTAAATTCCAGCCTATGTTGCTTTGAGCTAGCGAGCTACATATCAGCCACCACCCTTCATATCACATTTCTGTTTTAATACTGTGCAACAGGCCAATTTAAACAGAGCAAAATGACAAAGTCAAAGAGGAGATTAAGAGAAAACTCACGTTAACTGTCTAGCACGGCCTGACTGTGCGCATCCACAAGCTGGGAAGCAACTTATGTGCTACCAGATTAGCCACAGGCGAAGTCTGGCCAAAGTGCTTTGCCGTGTTGTCACTGCACTACGGAAGCCGACAATAACTAAACCTCATTCTGAGCAGCCTGAGTTAACCTAGATGTCACAGCTGACCCAATATCGATATTCTCTGTTTGTCTATGAATTATCATAAACTACTGTGCAGAGGTTTATATTGTTTTCACAAATAAAAATAAAACAGACTTTTAACTGTTAACATACGTCTTTATTCTTGACAGAAATATATATACACAGGTAGAATTAAATTTCAATCATTAGATTTCATAGTTTTTGACTTCCTCTGGTTGTTGTTCAGGATCTCCTCCTTTCTCCAAGTATAGGTCATTGAAGGGATACTGTTTTGGAGCCTGCAACACAGACAATATTTTAATTAAAATGTGCTGAAATAGAGGACACAATCAAAAGCATTTGCTACTTCTCAACCAAGTCACAGAAAATAAGTATGATTATTAATAACAAGAACAACAGACAAAGCAGGCCACCTCCTTGTAAAGAAGAGTAACACATTAAAGAAACTACTTTGTGAGCAGTCGTGAGAAATCTGAAATTACAGTTACTGCAAGGTATCTACTGTATCTTCACCAAGGGGGTTATGTTTTCACTCATGCTTTTCTGTTGGTTTGTTTGTCTTCCAGCATGATTTCTTACTAAATAAATAAATAACAGATTTAACAGAAATAACATAAATAATAAGTGAATTAGTTTAAGATAACAAGGAGAATCCAGGAGTTAGCTTAGCTATAAGGCGTGACTGAATTTAAGGGGACTGCTAGGCCTTAGCAGAGGTATGCACTTTCAAGTGCCATTTCAAGTTCAACAATTTGTTGTCTGACAGGCAACCAGTGTGGCAAGTTTAAGACAGATTAAAAACTTATGTCACTTGCCATAAACAAATAAATAATTTCAAGCCCCTGTCTATACTTACAACAGCTTGGTAAGATGGTAATTTCTCTCCAACGTAGAACATAAACAGCATGAACCCAATGAAACCAAACAGTTGTTTGCACATGGAGGACCAGGACACAGGGCTGGGAGATGTATCCACACGGTTCCTGATGTACATGTCAAAATCCCAGTGGATCTAAAATGGAAAAAGACCAGGCGATAACTGATATGTCAAATCTATTTACTTTGTTATAAGGTAAACAGTAATTGCAGGGTGGTGGTGCTTTGGGTGGAGTGTCATGCAGTGCCTGCATGCTTGGACTTAAAAGATTTTAGTTTATGAAATGCCCAATCTCTGACTTATAAATGCTGTATTAAATGTACAATTGATATCAGAATACCATAAGGAAAGATGTAAAAACTTTTAGACCAAGTGTGGAATATTAGAGGCAGATACCAAAATTAATATTTGAGTTAACCCTCAAGCCAATCTTAATTTGACAGGAATCTCTGTTTAATTTGTGACCACAAAATGTTTTAGCATTCATTGCAAAGGCATTTTTTTGGATGAATGAAATATCAGAGGACAGGCAAGAAGAGAAACATAAATTGCAGAATGGCAAGCACATTGCTGTTTTTATTTTTTCTCACCTGTCGCACTCAACAATAATGGACAAAAATGCACTAAAGATCCAGTATAGGGTTAAAGTTAGTAAGTCCACATCAATAATTTCGTTTTTGAATATACTTATGTAGACATTCAAATGTATGTAGATGACAGATCTTGTTCTACATAAAAATGACGTAGTTAGGGTTGGAGAGGAAGTGTAAATGTGTTGGGAGGTAAAGTAGTGCTTGCACTGAATGAATTCTGGATTGACTAAGGATTCTGGTTACTAAGAGCTGAGCGATATTAATTTGATATTCTACCACTTCACTTGAATTGAATTGTGACTACTTTGGTTTGGAACACTGACAGAAATTCGTTTCCATCACTGTTTCCAATTACCAAATAGTTCTAAAACTAAAAGTATTTCCAGCAGCAGGAGGTAAAGTCATCACCATCTTACCGGCTCTCCCCAGTTTCTCCTCAAATCTGGATGGTCCCAATTGTACCAGGGGTCTCTCTCATGCTGAGATCTATCTGGAAGCTTCGGATAGTCACCGTAGCTTAAAAAAGAAAGAGGAATTAATCTACTGCAGCACAAACAGACAACATGTTTACACTACCATTAATTGCAGAGTTTTTGCTCACCCCTCTCCTTTGTCAGGATATGGTTCATAGTCCTGAACCCTCATGTTGTACTTCTTTGCAGCAGCAGCTCTCTCCTCGGGGGTCTTCGGATAAGGGCCAGGCAGACTGTCCTTTGACACACCAGAGGCTTAAAAACAAATAAGTGCATGAGCATGAACCAGAAAAAAATCGATGTTATGAAGAGAAGAAATGAGCAAAGTGGAGTGACAACTTGTTCTGTCCGTCCTCTCTCATTCAGATCGGCTTCTCAGCTAGCAGAAGCTAATATTAACATGTCAAGGTTACGTCCATTTGGAGCCTTTAACTTCACATTCTGACACACGGCTACACAGATATACATTACTGCACGATTAAAAAAAACATGTTACTGACCCGCTCTACATCCCGACAAGAGGGCCGGAACACCAGACCCGTTCCCATTACAGAGGGCCCGGGCCAACCGACGGAAGCCAACCCCAGCCATGTTTATAAGCGGCTGTTGTCTACTCAACTGAATATTACGCATGCGCAAACCACGTAGTCTTCTTCTTTGGTTTATTTGGGGATGCTCAAAACGAACGTATTAGATATATATCGCCTCTTATTGTTCTGGAGTTAGCGGCATCATTTATAATTTGATTAAAAAACAGTATGGAAAAACAAACAGAAGTTCTATTTTTGATGTTGAACCTTTCGTTGTATCTTTTAAAGAAAAGCCACCTGAACCTGCATGTGTTCATCTACTTTCAATTGTCATTTGATTTTCTTTCTTCCCTTCCAATACTTAACCTTTTAAAGCCACATGTTAACAGATTCCCTTTAGTTATAGTATTTACAGGGTAGGGTTAGTGACTCTGCAGTAATTATTGGGTATTGGTCTTAAAAAACAAAACAAAACACATTTCTTCTAAAACGTGTCATTCTGATAACTTTAAAATTTTGCAATTATCTCGACCCTTAATATAATTATTTCAGACTTGGAGGTGCTGATCAACATGGTCAATTTCACACATAAGACATAAATAGGCCTTTCTATAAATAAATTAACAGAGTGTTCTGTAGTATTGCATCAGTCTTGACAGTGATGGAAATAAATAAAAAAAATAATAATTATATAATCAGGATGATTATATAAATGATCCAATTTTGCATTGTGAATTTTTGGAGACAGACAACCACTGGACGCAACTATAAGGTAATCATCAGCTCCAAACATGTACATAATACATTAGTCACAAGTATGAGATTCTATTACTTTGATACTTCAAATACATTTTTGACATGTCCTTTTACTTGTCATGAAGTACTCTAATATGTTATAGTGATACTCTTAATCAGGTGAAGGCTTCAAATATCCAGCTCATTATACAGTCTTACTATAAGTGAAAACAGAAGCAACCATCATTACTTGATTTATTTTTGGATAGTTTTTAATTAATCTCAAGTAGCAGATTGTGAAGGCAGGTGTGCTGTCAACATGAAAACTCCTCCAGTGGCCGAAGGGAACTTTTCTCAGAGAGGATGCACTGAAGCTCGGAGTCCTGTTCCTCTTCCATCAGATCCAGCTCAGGTGCACATGTGCATTTACTGGGGGATCGTCAATCTGTCACTGGTGTTATACAGATGAAAGTCACTCAGAGCAATTTTGCTATGTCCTCCTCCACTCTCTCAATGGGACAGTTAAGTTCATATCTGGGGCAAAAGTGAAAACATTAGAATAACTGTGGAAATAAATTGCTTCTAACTTGAACTGTTTGGTCACTAACTTTACCTTTTGAAGGGCAGGCCATCTGCAGTAATAAGAAACCTCTCAAAATTCCACCGAATGTCATTGACCTTGATTGGAGACCAGTAGAATTTCTTAATGTCTCCAATGACAGGGTTCACGAATGGTAAAGATTCCTGTGACAAACAAAGACAATGGGTGTAACCCCTGCACTTCCGATAACAAAAAAAAAAATATATATAATGTGACTATACATCTCATGTTATATAACACTCACTACCTTTAGGTAGGCAAAAAGAGGCTCTTCATTTAAGCCATTCACCTCAACCTTGCCAAAGACAGGAAACTTGGGCACAAACCCCCCACCAGGTCTCACATACTTCAGTATATTGAGGGTTTCATGATTGACCTCTGAAAAAAATAAGCGTTATTAAGTATTTGTTTCGAAAGATATGGTACTTGTTAAATACAGCTGTGAGCATTTCAACAAAAGTCAGGTCAGTTGTGAAGACCATCCATCATTTAAAGCAGACTGCTAATGCATTTGAATTTGGCTGATTAATCTATGTTTCACTTTACTTTTCTTTAGTGCAGCCATGTCGCTGTTTTCCTAAGGGCCATGAGTTAAGATGATCAGAAAAGATGTAATAATGTGTTCTGCAGCATAAATATATGTACACGTTCTGAATATAGATATCAACTGTGAAATATCAGTCCTCACAGTTGAGGATGGAAATCAGTTTGCTAAAAAAAGACTGCAATGGAATGTAACTGAATTTACTGTTATGTAATGAGTTTGTGTCCTTATCACACATGAAATATTAACCTGAAATGTAAGTAGTAACTGTAATTTTTAAGCAAATGTACTCAAATAGAAGCAAAGTAGCAGAAAATTGAAATATTTGATAAAAGCACAACTACCTCAAAATACAGTACTTAAACTTCAACAATTGACCTAAGTAAAGACTACAGCATTTCCCTTGATACATTGTATCACCACATCTGTAAGTTGTCACATTTCAAAGGTCTGCTTGTACCCACCAGGTGACTGAAGACCAAACTGGTTGCAGGAAAATGCTAAGATAGTGAAGTTGACGTCGCCAAACATTTCCATCAGTGCATTCAGTCGGTGGTACTGAGAGAACAGGACACAAGAGCAAAGGCCTCTATTAGGGATGACACGGGTGACGTGTTACGAGATCGTGTGTAATCAATCAGTGCTGTTGTGGAATATTACCTCCTCTACTGTTGACCCTCAGAAGGTGGCAACGTTGACGATGAGAAGGACCCTACCCCTGTACTCACTGAGCGGAACCATCTGTCCGTCCAGGGTCTCAGCAGAGAAATCATAGACTGATTTATTCGCCATGCTTGTGCTGTAGCTTGTATAGGGGACTGTTGTCAGTCAAGAGTGAGTACTCACTCAGCTATCCTGTTAGCCCGTCTCATTCACTGAATCGTAACTCATGGGTCAGCAGTTGTTCGGCATGACTGACCTCATTGTCCTTCTGGACAGAGATGAGCCGGCAGGATGGTCAAATGTTCAACACTACACTAGGAAGACAGCCTGTTAAAATAGTGGCAGCTTAATTGGTTTTTGGATATTAAATATTTGAAACTAACATGTTGACACCTGTAGCAGATCACCATCATTTTGGCTGCTACATATAACAGCTGTTACTTATATAGTACCCCTGCTACTTAAATACAATATCAATTGTCAATTGACTGGTTGCATCTATTTTTGGCACAGGTGCATAAAAAAAGAAATTCTGCTGCTACCAGTATCCCACCTTGAGGATGTTGCTAAGGCCCAAATCAGCTAAGAGCATCATCATCATCACTATGCTGATTACCTGCCATAGAGAAGCAAGCCTAACCATGGAGAGAGAGTAGTTAGTTTTATTATTCATTATAGATTACAAAGGACACTGACATAATTTAAATAGGCCCTTAATAGGAAAATATTTTGCTTTGCTTCCCCTAGTGGTAGTTTACATGGGTTGTTCTTTCCTGAGATCCTGTTGTAGACTTTTGACTTCCACAGCAGTGTTCCTGATAATGTGAGCAATGGCTCAGTGAGCCGCAGCTATTAATTTAATCTTTTATACACGTGTTTTAATTTACCACAGTGACATGTCTAGATTTCCTCGATGAAAAAGCACCATACCCGGAAAATTACAAATGCTGCGTTCACTTATTCCTCGTAACGTGTAGCTGTTTTTACATTTTATTATTGCTTTGTATTAAATAAACAACAACATTTGACATGCAGATGTTGGATCACTTAAATGTTATTTCACCTGTAGGTGTTTTCTTCCTGTCACACGTTATTTTTCTTTATACATAACACTTTATTGGGTTTTGTACTGCTTGTGATTTTATTGTACATCTTATGCCTTTTTTATATTAAAACGGCGTAAATGTATCTTTTTTGGACCATGGCTATTTTGTGCTAAAATAAAACCCAATTCTAGTCAAATTTAGTACAATTTATAACTATGCGAGATTATCCATGTGCCATTTCCGATTTCAAGCGGATTCTTCTGATAGCACTTGAAGGCAGCATGGGAATTGGGCAATGCTGCGTTCAAACGCCTGTAAGATGTCTAAGGAAAGAACGTCGTTTTGGCATTTCCAGCAATTTATGAGAAACTCGTTGTGATATATCCCATCAGAATGAGTAAAGAAGCTACAATACGAACGTGAGTACGTTTATAAGGGTGTTTTTGATCTAAAAAAGCAGATTGGTTGGCTGCCAACCGGCAGGCTAGCTCCTCGGCTAAAAGCTAGTGAAAACAGCCAAGTGACTGGACAAGGTAGCCGTCCTCTTTATTTATGAAAGCTGATGTCTGTGTTATCAGCTACTACTGTGACAACACTGACACAAGATTCTATATTGTTCCTGTAATATTATCTGGTGGTTCCTTACTTTGTAAAACCTTGACATGTTTATATTTGTTGGCAATCGTTGTGTGCTGTGCCAAAGTTCAGCTGTAAATGCACAGGTTTGCATTTTCTTAGCAGATGCCATTTCTTGGACCTGCCTTGGGAAGATGTACTTATTCCACATATACTGTGTTATCTGCCACTGCAACAGCTGGTCAGCCTGCAGAGGGTGAGCAAGCAGTTTCACAGCCTCATCCAAGTGTTCCTGGCCAACTGCAGGACTTTTGATCTGTCCCCGGTAAGTGGTTTTACATGGCTTTTTTAATAATGTTATGTAAAATGTTTCAGAATATCGTCACAGATCAAAGAAGGAACAGCAAGTCAGTGAAGTCCCAAATCTCCTTAAAAGGAATGACATTGCTTTAACATAATGTCATGGTCATGTTCAACCCTTTGAACATTCCAACCTCAGTCATTTTAATTACTTCATAAAGGTTTGAACAGTGCTTCTTTTACACTAGGATTGAACAGGACCATGTCACTATAATAAATGCATTTTTATGATTTTAAAAAAGGAATGCCTCTGAGTTTTCTCTGGCTTTGGTTCTATCAATGTACACCTCTAATCAACCTAATTAATGTAAGTCCAGGGAGTGCAAACCCAAAGAGGGTAGGACCAAAGCTTACAATTACTTCTAAATAAATGAACTAACATATTTATTTTTTTGTCTGTACTCCAGTAGTCTACTACAATTAAGAATGCACAACATCCTAATGACCTGGAACTCGATATATGGCACAAGTTACATAAATAAGCCAATTATTGATTTATGAATGTTTTCTATAAATGAGCTCCTATTAACAATCATTTGCAGTAATCTTGATTATACAAGAAAAACACATTCCTTCCCAACTGGCTCTCAGTTCAAGTTGAGTTTAAAACCTTTACTTTATCTGCTATTGTATTTTAATTTTCTAATAATTATGATATTCACAGTTTAGTTATATTTGCATTTTCTTTTTTTTTCTCTCTTTTATATATTTATATCTACTTGTTTCTTACATTTGAAGCTTGTTCAGCACTTTGGTCAAGTATGATTGTTTTACTATAAATATATAGCACACATAATGCACTATATGAATGAGACTTGACATGAGTTTATGCTTGCAAAAGTCTGCATTGTAGCCTTGGACCTTTATTCCTGCTAAGACCTGCAGATACAGTATTCTCTTGGGTGATACCATGTTTGCAGTTCTTGATGAAGTCTACTTTCTGCTCTTTGACCTTACAGATTGGACTGTGCATTCCCAAGGAAGCATTTTGTTCCATGTTAAAGGACAGCAAATCTCTCCAGAGCCTGTCACTCCAGAACTGCTCAAACTGGGTGACAGACAAGGAGCTGCTGCCAGTTATTGGCCAGAACCAACATCTGCAGAAAGTGGACATGAGCGGGTGTGTCTGGCTTACCCGCCGCTCCCTGGTGGCCGTGTCCTTGAGCTGCATGCATCTCCAGCACCTTGGCCTGGCACACTGCGAGTGGGTGGACAGCCTGTCCCTGCGCAGCCTGGTTGACCACTGCAGGGGGTTGTTGTCGATTGACCTCACTGCCTGCAGACAGCTCAAGGATGACGCCATCTGCTACCTGGCTAAGAAGTGTTTGAAGTTGAAATCTCTATCTTTGGCAGTCAATGCCAACATCACTGATGAGTCTGTTGAGGCGGTGGCCAAAAACTGCAGGAGCCTGGAGCAGCTGGACCTGACAGGTTGCCTCAGGGTCAGGAACCAGTCCATCAGGTATATACTTACTTTCTAGTATACTTCAACAAACTTTGTATTCCCCTTTTGACATTTATCATCCGATTTGTGCACCCATCCATAATGTTCGCTGCATGCTGTGCTCACAGAACTCTTGCTGAGTACTGCCCGCAGCTACAGTCCCTGAAGGTGAATCATTGCCACAACGTGACGGAGTCGAGCCTCGATCCTCTGCGCAAGCGCAATGTTGTGATAGACGTCGAGCCACCTTTACAGCGAGCTCTGGTTCTTCTTCAGGATGTGCTGGGATTTGCTCCTATTATCAATCTCCAGATATAACCAAAGGGTCATCTACCTGTAGGTAGGTAATATCATCAGTAAGTCTACTGGACGAACCTGTGACATGTTTATGTCCAGTTGTCAAATATTCAGACTGGTTCATTACACAATATGTGTGAATTTTTTCTAATACTTTTTGTTAGAGTGCAGAATGTATTGTAGCAGTCAACATTTGACTTGCCTGCAAGACATCAGTCATTCTTAGACATGGCTGTAAAGATGTGAAGACAGTCCAGGAAGACCTGAATGCAGTGCACTCAATTTTGGGTGAATAAGTAAAATAAAAATGGGGGGAAATGGAACTGAATATATTGACTTGAATAACTAAAGAAAGCCATGAACTTCTGCCTCATGTCCTAAAGATGTCACTGCACTTTTCTTCAATTATTACCTTACTTATGGCAACCAAGGACTTGTCTTTACCTGTGTGTAACTTAACAAATGCATGGACAGATCTTCATCAAACTTTGCAGGAATATTATTTATCAAGGATTAAGTCATTAATCTTTTGTTGGTGATCAGTTAAAGGGAAAATCAAACACAATGACAATTTGTTTTGAAAAACCTTTTTTAGACATAACTGTAAATGATTGCATTCCATTATAATCATTTGTCACAAAGTAGCATCATTCATAGTTCTAAAAGCATTTTTCTTGGAGTAAGTGCATCCTAATGCATGAAAAACACAACCTGATGTTTGTATAGAGTAGATTTTTTTTAAAACATTCATAATCATATGGTAGGAATGATGTCATCATATCACTCTGCATTTTGCATGGGAGTAATGCATTAATTTGTCCTCATATTCTATAAATATGAAATGTCACTGTAAAAAATGTACAGCACATACGCAGGTCGCATATTTCTCTTTTGATGCTCGTCATTCATTCATAGAGCAACCTCTCTAACCAAAGGACAGTAAAGTGTACTACTGTCATGTTACATTAGGTACCTGGTATTGTAAAAACACTCATCTTCTGTTTCATTTAGACACATTTTATTTATTTATTGTTTGCATTTACAGTTTATTTACAGTAGTTATATGACCAGTTCACTGAGGTCCCTGTCATACATTTCTCCCGTAACCAGCTTATTTTTAGCTTATTTTGTCCTCCCGTTTGTTATCTCAAATTCTGAAATTTCTGTCTGCCATCATGACATAGTAAAACTGAATGCAGTTTTGTTTGTAGGGTGATAAATTACTTTTAGAGTAGGAACTGTTATTTAAAACAGTTCCTACTCTAAAACTACCTTTATTGCTACTTATTGGAAACTGGATAAGCAATCTTTTTCTGTATGGGTGAAGCAGTAGCCTTAATTGTTAATAATTATTGTATAGTCCATATTTGAAATGAGTAAAGAAATTTATTGTAATGACTGTTTGTTTGCTTTTGAGCCTTTGACATGACGTTTGTACACCTGTGTTGGAATCCTGTTTCCCTGTAACACATGAGATTTATATAAAAAAAAAAAGTAAAATGCAACACCATCAGAAATGACTGTTATTAGTTTCCTTCTACATAAAGCAGCATGAAAGTGCTGTGATACCAGAGACTGTGTAGTTGAAGTGTTTTTATTGCATGTGGTTGCCTAAATGATCAAGCTGGTGTTGGATACAGTTTTCACAGGGTATGCAAAGTATAATTCTGTTAGACTGTTGTTAGGTCAGTTAAGTAACATTGGTGAAATTTCTTGCTGTTTTCTTAAATATCTAACATTAAAACTCAGAAAAAGTGGACAGACTTTGTAATTACAGTGTACATTAAACTCCCTCTCTCTCTATATATCCTCTGTCATTTAAAAGGATGTCGGCCTCCGTAAACAAATTTCCTCACATCTGAGTGACTGTAAAACAAAGACTTCTGATGTTTTTTGCACCTTCTTGGCTTAATTACTGCTTGGCATTGTGGGTTTATGACAATGCGACACAAGGTGGCAGCAGCGAGTCAGGATTTTCTATTATTTTTTTTGCATCTGATGCTTAAGAAGTTACAATACATTACTTCAAGGGGCTATAGTGCAATCATGTCTTCTATATTGTATAATACTCTGAATACTGTATAAAAAAAGGCAATAATCTTTAAGTTTTAGAGAAGAAGTTGGGTGTTTGACTGGTTAGACAGGTGCAAAAGCCGACATCAGCTTTCATGATGTACCTGATGCGGTGAGTGCACATTAAGAATCTATTTGTTGCAAAGGCTAGGTGTATCCCTCTATACAGTTTCCTCCGGTGGTCTGATAGGCATCCTATATTGTAACTTGTTTCTGTGACAGCACAACAGGTCTATTTTCCACTTGATGGCATGGTTTACCCCATCTGCTGTGTGCGGTCGTCCCACAGGCAGAATTGGCATCAATGGAGAGTTGTGTTTTTGAAGGACAGAGTGCCTTCCTTCTGTTAGTTTATTGTGCTGACTGTCATACAGAAGGAGACAAAGAGAATCTTGGAATTTTCAGTGAATTTCACGAAGACACTCACAGAGGAGCTTAATACAGCATTTGGCTCATATTTAACAATTAACAATTTAACCATTCATTCATTGACTACAATATGAGGGTCATGGAGCCGCTATAGCCAGTCCTAGTTGACACAGGGTGCCCGTCCGTCGCAGGGCCAATACAATACACAAAGACAAACAACCATTCACTCTCACGCCCACACCCATGGTCAATTTAGGGTGTCCATTTGAACTTTTCATGATTTTGGACTGTGGGAGGAAACCGGAGTACCCAGAGAAAACCCATCTGCACATGGGGGGAACATGCAAACTCCATGCAGAATGGCCCTCACTCTGACCCAGGCCTTTTTGCTTCAAGGCAACAGTGCTAGCCACTATTCTGTTGTGAGGCCCGACCACCAAGCTTCCTCTTGCTTAGTTTCCTTTTAAAAATAAATGCTGTAAATGGGATAATCTTTTTGTCCCTGTATTGTAATGCATACAAGGAGGATTAAAACAATTAACTTCTCAGTCTCACCTTCAAATGTAATAATCTGCATGCGAACACCTCAGGGTTCAGTGACTCGCCCTGTCTGTTTCTGTCCAGCAGTCGGTGGGTTAAAAAAAATTCAGACTCCATTCATCATGTATGACTTCAATTAGCATTGATCTGCACAGGGGGGAAAGAAACATTGCTGTGTTATTATATACCATGGAGCAATTTCTGTTCCAAGTGATTGAGTATATGAGGCGGATTTCTCAAACGGAGCAGGCCAAACATATTTTGTCTCCCTGCCAATAATCTGGCACTTGTCTAAATTATTGATCAATTGCAACTGATCATTTTATACCAGAGCACAACAATGTAGTGGTTTTATTTTTTTCCGAAGGCAGTTTAAGCCTGAGGCTGCATGTAATATACTGTACTATTAAAAGAAGGAATACATTTATGTTTAATCTCAGAATCCTCTCTCATAGAGTGACTTACTGTCATCCTTCAAAATGAAACAATTAAGAAAAATGTGACACAACTTAGCACAACATAGCACAGTCAATTCTTTATGTTATGTTTCATGAATAACTATCTTAAACTGGTGTTCATTTTATATAATTCTGTATAATTTTGTAGTGTCTTTTAAAAACCATGCAGACTGACCACATTTTCTTTCTTAAAAATCACTTAAATGGTTTCTCAGTATGGAAAGCAAAAATAGACTAGACACCCCTCCCCTCTTACTGTGGCAGCATGTATATTTTCTTGGTGAAAATCTGAGTGAATTATTTTATTTAATACTTAATTCCAAATTTAATACATTATTAAAATATTGTCAATATTAGTGATTACTTTCCACAAGAAACTGTTCCACCAGCTAATCATCTAAGCTTTAGTCAATGTAAGCCTAATTTGCATTCATTTCACAAAATACAGTGCTTTCTGATTATAAAACAAATATATTACAATAAGTTCTGTTTATTGCACTTATATAAAATATATAAGTGATAGTGTACAAATTTGGCCTTGTGCATGTATAAAGTCTACCTAGTACTTTTAATTGGCCAAGAAACGAATAGTATATCTTGAGAAATTGGTATATTCCAAAACATTCTTTTATATTCATCCTTCAGTATTTTAGAGAGTAGATCCTCCTCAGAATGCTCAGTTCTTCAGATGAGCTCAAAACTGTCTCAGAGATTTTGTTCATTTTCATATTTTTAATTAACAGACTTTTTTTTACTGCTGCTGTCTTCCATCGGTGAATGATTCTTTTCCTCATTTATTTGATGTAGTTTATCTCCTCCAACCATTCATACAGAACTCGTTTGGATCCCGGGACTTAGGGATCCATCTTTTGGCCACCACAGAAGCATAACTAATGACAACATTAAAGTGGCTTTGTGAGCGTGGCCATCAAAATGTCGATCAACCAAGCAAGAAATAATGTTGGATTTTAAAATCATCATGAATAAACATGTGTGTTTAGAATCTTGGGTACTCAGTTTTTAGATGAAGTTGAAAGTGTTGATATATGTGGGACAGTAGTGATGAAAACCTGGATTCCAATGTGAGGAATTAGTAACAAAAATAATAATAATAACAAAAGAACTGATTTGATGAGGTGAAGAGCAGTGGTGTTTTCAGCCTCTGAGTGGAATGAAAGACAACACCACACAAGTCGTCTTCAGGGTGTCATCTAATTAAAGGGACATTTCAAGCTTTCCAGGGACACACAACTGTCAGACCCATTAGCATCGTCCTAATTACTGTGCTTCTTACCCCAGACTGGACAGGAAACACATGGTCCGCTCGCTCTGGCTCCGCTACAGCCAGTTAGTCCACATTTAGTGTATCTCTTCATTAAGACATTTTTTTGTGATTTGCTCTGAATGAATGGAGCCTCACAGCCACTGTGACTCAACTATTCACTGCCTGATGGAAGAATGCATTGTCCCAGTTTTTGGGAGCAATGACCACTCCGTTGTGTTTTTTCATAAATAATTCAAGGTTAATTTACTTGCACAAAAACACAATGTTTCTCCCTTAAAGGGAGAAACATAGTGCAGCTTTACTTTGTACCACAGTGATTGATGCTCTGCTCTGAGCAGACACACTTTCAAACTCCACCTGTTGCAGACATGCAGAATTTAGCCAATTTAATTTAAGTTCAGTGTGCATAAAAACATGTGCATGAACATAGTTTAATAGCAGGGCTTTCCTTGTTTCGGACATTCTGGTAACCACGTTCTACAACATTTTGAACTGGGATTGCTGCTGTACATATTATACGTATGTCCGCTTAAAGGTTGCATCCCTCCACTTTCTCAGACTTAACATCTGCTGTGGTGAAAAAGTAACCCTCCTCCCGTCGAACCCTCACCTCCAGCCACCAATGGCTGAGTCCCTCCCCAGCTCTGAACACCCAGAGGCCACATTTTTGAAGCTACATGTAATTTGTCTGCAATGCAAACAAACTAAATAACCTAATAGAGAAAATAGCGCACATACAGTAAGCATGATGAGGATTTGTCCTGGCAGGAGCATTTTGCCCTCTGTCTGATCCGGCCTGCTATATTGTTAGTAATGTGTTGAACTTGTGTCCTGCAAGCCAACAGAGATCAGAGTTCAGCTCCGTGTTGTAATCATAGATCACATCTTGTTATGCTTAGTGGACACTGAAAGATGCTAAAGGCTCTCCTATAATTTACTCTGTAGGCAGAAAAATTTCTGATTTAAGTCAAAGAAAGACACATCTGACAAAGACAAAGCTTACTCAGTTTACATCATACACATGTAAATGTTCTTGGATGGGGACTTTTTTTCTTTTACAGGGGGGTGCAGCTTTCATTTTTGAGACCACAACATGACTAATATTATTTAAAGAATTTGAAAAATTCCATCCCAAATATCACCCGAGCCTCCTCCGTCTTATTTCCGCTGTGTTGCTTCACTGTCTAGAAACTCTGACATGAAGGAAACTCGCACTATTATTTGACAAATGGAGCACAAACAGCAAAATATGTGTTTAGCACAAGTCTTGCCCCGTAGATTAATGACATTAACGAAGTTTCCATTAGCACAGCGATCAGGGGAGACAGAGGCGTCCATGCGTAAATCCACATGACTGAATCACTGATAAGAGAAAATGAAACACATCTCGGTAGGCCAAGAGGGGCCAGGAAACGCCACTCCAAATTAGCCCGCAGCCCAATTTGTTGTTACTTCATTACCCAACCAGAATCTGCAGGGAAAGGGAGGGAAGTTGTGACCCATCTTCTGCCTCAGAATTCCCACTCTGTCTGTAGTAGGTTTCTGGGAAAAACATACACACAAAACAGTTCTTGATGTGGAAAGGCAGCCAGAGAGTGGATCTCCCAGGTTTCATCTGGTTGTGAAATCCCCATGATTAAAAAAAGCAAGGTCACAATTTTATTTTAAAATAAAATTACTGCTGATTTCCTCTAAATGACCCATTGTTCTAGTGCTTATTCAGCAGTTGTGAGATAACCGTATGTCTTTGCACATCTTATGATACTTTTCAGAGATTAGTGTCACGGTATCAGATCACAGATTAAGATTGAGGAGAGTTTTGTTGGCTGCTTTAGAAAAGTCATTTGTCACTCGCTTTTGAAATAAGAAAAACAAGTGCAGCAGAAAACATTCAAAATAGTTGTAACAACAGTGTTTGTGAAGGTGCTAAAAGGTGTGTCAGTCAAAATCAGTTGGAAAAAAAGAGGTGAACATGCGTCAAAATGTCAGTTGACTTGTATAAAGCTTGGAACAAAGAAGCAGAAATGTTGGGGAAAAACCACACATGCAGACATTTGTCTCTTTTTTTTGTTGCACAGGTGCTTTAGTGTTTGACAGCCAGTCAGCATACACCTAATGACTGAGTACAAACACAGTGAACTCTCTTGTAAGACGACCTCAAATCGTATTGGAGCACCGAGTGTCTCGTGTTCCTGTAGTGCAGCTGGCAGTGTGCACTGTTCAGAGGCAGTGACATTAGTCCTGCTGAGAGCAGGAGATGAAAGCGGTCGGAAGTGTTTGTGTGTGCAGCGAATGAATTGTGATTAAATAAAACATAAGCGAGCTATGAAAAACTTGATAAGTACATAAAACTGAGATTCATTCAGCCTTTTGGGATACAGTGGAATACATTGTGTTAAGGAATTGTATATTGTTTTAAAAGTGTCAATCTTGTCTTTGTAAAGCATTTTAGATTTCACAGCTCACTGAAATAGGTGTTGACTTTGAATAATTTTAGACTTTTTCTACCCAAATGAGTACTGATGCAGCTGTTATTGCCTCTATTACTGCAGTTTTTCTGTGGCTCTGTAACTTTGGGTATAGTACCTTTGCTCATTTTTGATTATAAAAAGAATGTAAGCCTCAAATAAGTATAATTATTTGAGACTATAATACTATTATTTTGTTTACAGTAGTTTGAGGCAATACTAAAATGTGCAGAGATGGTGATGTTGTCAACTAATTATAGGTTAAGTTGTTTAAGACAGTTGTGACGATCCAAAGATTTAATTTGGAATAAAATACAGAAATAATGCTGAATTTCAAAGATATTGACAAATGACAAGAATTTGGATGTTTGAATGAAATTAAAGTGATGTTAAAGTGACACACTCATTAAATGAAGCCTGTACAGTAAACACCACTTTTTGCTGACAGTGGGTTTTCTTAGTTGCAGCTGTCTGCACACACTTTAACACTAGTATTGTTGACACAAGAGGCATTTCCTTGGTGTTTGCGAACATTCTTTAAAGGACAAGCGCATTCTGACGCCAGGAAAACAATGCATTATAGACAAGACAATACGTCACTCACAACAAAATACAATCTCCCTTCTGTCCTTCAAAGTCTCAGATGTACACACTTTGCATTATTTATAAAAAGCATTTATGAACAATTGCATATCACATTTTGAATTCAAGCATGAATTTAAAATTGAGGCAAAAGAGAAAATACTTTGGCTTTTAGCTACAAAACCCTGTAATCTGATTCAACATTTGTTTTTATTCATAGCTGTGAGATGAAGTGATCAATTCTGTTTCTAAATAAAATGAAACACATTATTTACTATATTGTGACCTATTGCTTGGAATTGCTGAGATATGATAGTACAAATTAAAATAGCAAGGATGCTATTTATTTATTATTATTATTTTAACTTACAATTAAGTTACAGTTTTTAACTGAGCAATGTTCCCTTCCTGAACTGAAAGAATACACTCTTAACACATCTGTGTTTACGTGATAGATTTGGTCATATAATTATAATTTCGGCTTCATGTCTGCAACTGTACTTTTGATGTTCTATAAAATGTGACCATGACATGCCCCTAAACAAAGTCCCTTGAAAATATTATGACAGATACTAATAAAAACATAGGTAATTTCAAAAAATGCTTTTGTGATGATTACCTCATAAATGATGCACAAAAAAAAAAAAGAAGCCTGTGGTAAATCAGCGGAGGTTCAGCTGGAGCTGAGGGGCTTTTTCACCTCTTATCTGCTGATGGAACTGGAAGTCTGGGGCGGCCAGTTTCTTATCTTCAATGGCTCACTAATATCCACAGGGGACCAAACACCGCTTGGCACCCTGAAATCCCTTTTCCTACACTGGAGGTCGAAAATCAGCCTGCATGGATCACAGTAGCTTGGGACATGATGCCATATGGCCCCTGCTAATTCTATGTGGACTTCAGGCCTTTTGGATGCCCAGCATCTGAATGAACACAGGTCACTGCGACAACGCGTGAGGTGTCAAAGGAATTTCAGCAGTTTATGTTGACTTTTGCCATTACTAGCATGTCACTGAGGTTCATTAGCATAGACGCAACTGTATGACACAGTCCTTATTAAGTTTCTAATGGATTAGTCTATACAGGATTTATTAGTGCTTTGAATGATTCTTGCATATTTTAATTTTAAATCTAATCAGTAGTTCAAGATCAAGACTTCTTTTTTCAAGAAAGACATTTCCCATCAGACATATGACTGCAGTGAAGGAAGTGCCCATTAAGAAAACCAGCAAGTCTATGACTCATTAAAACATATGCATATGGAAAATAATCTAAATATGGAAAATAATTAAAATTTAATAGGTAAATTGGAAAAGTCTTATTTTTTTAAGCAAAACCTAAATATTTGTACGCTGTCACACAGTTACCCCTTATTTTCTACTTATGAACATCTCATTATGTTGGAGATTAAAATTTTATACTGGAATGTTTAAACATGTTTAAAATATGGCTGCATCTCTGAAACCTGATTGACAGCTCTGTTAAAAAAAAAAAAAAAAAAAAAAAAGTTGAGGGTGCAGTACTGCAACTGGCCAGTGGAGGACATGCTTTCCTCAAACTGGGAAAAGGGAACAAAGTGCTTTATGTATCCTTGACTAGACAGTGTGGACAGTAGCCAGTTTGATACAGATATATATACAGTATATAACCGGATGCACAGTTACGCTTTATAATGAAATGTACATTACAATATGAATGAAAATGTCTTGTGTCAATGTAATTTTTCCAAAAATGTCATTTACAACCAAGTCAAGTAGAAAGAGTGTTGTATTTTTGTGACTGACACGCTTGAACATTAATAAATGCAGTTCTCCAGATAAATAGATTTTGTTTGTTACATTATATGCTGTATTGTGTAAATACATTTTATTTTTCTGTGACTTGGTGATATACTGCACCTGTGGCCCATTAGGGTGCTTTTCCATGATACAGTTCTAGAACTACTCAGTTCGATTCAACTATATTTGTTTCTTTTTGCTTTGCCATTGTGGATGGCACCTGGTACCTGGTGCTTTTTTGGTACCTCCTCTGGAGAAAGTTCTAAGCGAGTTGAGCCGATACTTGTGACGTCAACAGATTGCCGGCCACTGACTGGTCAGAGAGTGTTCTCACCGGAAGACTAATGGGTGCAACATCTGATGTTCCTGTGTTTGGTGGCTGAGTGCAGTGTTTGTGTCGCAAATAAAATGACGTCACAGCACTTTTGTGCAGCCATGGAACTATGAAGTAATGGGGAAAAACAACATACCTGACACCCACACCGAGTAGAGTCGAGTTGAGCCGAGCCGAGTAGTACTAGAACTGTGTATATGGAAGCGCCATAATATGGGGAGTTTAGATGGGGAGAGCTCACCCCAAACTCTGGAATAACCAACCTTTCCCACGCAAGTGTACAACACAGTGACCACCGCACCATATGTTAATGACGTACACTGCGAGACCTCCATCAAACTTCTTTATGAAGCAGATCGAGGACAATTTTCCTGCTGAAAGGTGGTCTCCCTGCCGGCCGCGGCAAGCTGCCAGCTGCATGTCATTTCTATCAAATGTGGCCAGGGTCTGTCAATTAAGAAAACACAGGGCAATCTGTGGCTGCTGAAAGAGATCCCCCTGGCATGCTCCCAGGCTGAGAGACGGCCTTTTGTTCCCAGGCATGTCTCACATACTTTCAGAGCCCAGATAAGCTCAGGCTTCATGAAGCCCTGCTTTATATTTGCCCACTGTAATGTCTCTGTGGGGTCAGGGAATATGGGGGACCACTCTCGGAGAAAAGGTAATATCCCCCCCCCCCCCCACACACACACACATTAGGGGTTCAGGAATAGATGCCACAGGTTAGGTGGTCCCGAGGCCTGGCCAGGGAACTTTTTTTTTTTTTTTTTTTTGCTGAATGATCCCCTCCTCCTGTGTGCTCACTTTTCATCCTTCTCTTTTTCATACTGAGGACATAAACTGCAAAACGAGCTGGCAGCTTTAGCCATTTCCTGAAATTGGATAAACAAGTTCTCTAAATACCTGGACCTACCAGTGTTGGGGAAGGGAATTTGTTTTAGTAGCAGCCGGACCACCCACAGACACGTAAACAGGTACATCAAGGTTGGATGAAATATAAGATGAGTAGAAGGGGGAGGTTTGAGGTCATCAGGTACAGGGGTCAAAAGAGACTGGGTGACTTTGTGACTCGACATCATTGTTGTTTATCATAAGGAAGGAAAATACCAGGCATTCTTTGTGTAAGATATCCTTACCTAAAACACATCTATCTATAAATGCAAGTAACGTCTGTGTATCTGTCTGTCAATCGCATGACTGTTCCAACAGGTCTCAAACTTGGCAGGTGACGTACTGAGGACACCAGTGTGTACAGTGTTCGACATTGACTTTTGAATAAGAAATGCAAGAGGTCAGGTACAGAACTGCACTAGTATTGTACATTTTATGATTATTGTGTGTATTGCCAGTTTTGCCAGTCATAAAGTTAAAATAATTCTTATTGCAACCCAAACTAAACAGCATATCCTTATTCACACTTCAGTCAATCTGAAGTGAGGTAATATTTGCCATTCGTTTTGAATGTGGTTCAATTAGGATATATACACTATATGTAGCATAGAGTAAATGCACATATGAACTTTTAATTTGAGATTTTGTGATTTGGACCAGGCCCCTTAGATCCAAATTACGATGTTCCTAATCTGGGGGTTGGCAATCGAATAAATAACGTAAATTTAATTATCATTTTAAAAGGAAAACCCGTCCCAGTTACGTTATTATGTATGAAATTATCTTGATGCTAATGTTTATCACTTTAATAGGGCTGTTAAGTATATTAAAGCAACACTGGATAACTTTCTTTGGACGTGCTGTCATTGTAGCAAACACATCACAATTATGGCCGATGTTTGATGACTTTTCTGTGCCTGATTCCGGCAGTTTGAGTCTCTGACTGACATTAAGTCACTCGTCATTTTTCATAACTGCTCACCAAACCTGTATAACATCATTTTTGCACCTGACAGAGGTTCAGGTGCACAATGGGAATATACATGCTAACTTAAGAACTCCATACAGCATTGGATGATGTGTTTGACCAAATTTTAACCAACACTGATACTGAGATTGATGTTAAGTGTATTCAGGTTTGAGGATGATGGTATGTGCTGAATTATTAATCTCTACAATTTCTCTACAACTTCTTTTATGTACCATTCACCACCAATGGCCTACAATACTATTGGCAAACGAGATCTATCCACTCAACATCAGAGCCCAGTCTCACTAACACTCTTGTGTCTTCATGAGACAATACATTGTGAGAAGCTGGCAAAATATACATGTCCATAGTTTGAGAATTGATGTACACGTGAAATGTTGATTCATCCACATTTTCATGATAATTTGCATTGCCATCCATAATCCTGTTGCCAATTTCTTCTGGATTTAATCATCGATTACTGAGTCTCTCAGTGTTTTCTGTTCGGCATAGTATGTGCAGTTTTATTACTTAGAGCTCATTGCTGAATTGCTTGCTACTGAATGTTTTTTATCCAGCAGGATACATGTTGCAGAAAGGAATCTCCAGCAGCTCATATGTTCACGTGGCACCAGTGTGGCAGTACTTTGAGTTGTCTCCTTCTTTTAAATATAAAATGGATTATTGTAGCCCTCTTTAATCATTTTCATGTCATTCATATTCAGCAATTTGTCCATGCAGGAGCGAAGTATTTAATGTCCAGCCTGGGTGTGGTTCCATTAAATAGCCTTAAGACCACGCTGAGTGCTCTTGAAAATTAGTTTTTTGCCAACTTCCCTAGGATGCACAGTTTCCCAGCAAGGCACCAAGGCTTTGTCAAGACAGCGCTGGTTTAAGCTCGCAGCTTTTCAAGCCTCCCATTATGCCTGACTCAGTCGGGCAGAAAGCAAAAGAGCCTTTTCTGCAGTCATGTGGGCATCCTGGCATTATACACAGTTGAGTATTAGATATTTGTGAGTCATATAAACAGAAGGGAGGCCACTGAGGCTTCATAAAGGGAAAAAAAACTTTATAATTGGGGAAATGTATAAGTGTCTAAATCCTCCTCCATGGATTTAATTTTTCTGCGTGTTTTGAAAAGCAGGAAACCCTCTCAGCAGAGGTGACAAATCCTCTGACACAGAAATCACTGTAGTACATTTTAGGCTTTCTAATTGAAGTCTTCAGGTGAGGGGTAGTTAACTGCCACCTACTGTGATTCTTTATGTAATATTTCGCATTTACCTTAAACCATCCAATTATGCTTCTTCTTTTTCCACATGACTATTCCAATGAACATGGATTTGGATGTTTTAAGTGATCTACTTCCTTGTTAAAGTATTAAAAAAGAGGAAGGGAAAAAAAACAGATCTACAAACAAACAAAATTTTATCTAGCACCCATCACATCTCATCTCCTGCTTTTTAAATCCCTTTTTAGACATTCAGGTCTATTTAACCTCGTGCACCCTTGTGTTGATTTGTTATGGTTCTCTTTTTCCTCCAGTAGCCTTCCCCAATTATAAACTGTATGGATTTCCCCATGGTGAGTCCCTGTCCTCTCTTGACATCTATAGAGTGTGTGTATGTATCTTAGCTGCTGGGGTGTGCACAGTGTGTAAATCTGGGTCTAGTCGGGTCACTCAGGCATGACCTGGTCTGTGTCTGGCCTTGTCTTCCATATGCCTCCAGCGGTGTTCCCTCCTCAGCTCCAACCAGCAAGCCTCACAAACAAGGATTTGGGACATGCTGACCCCCCTGGCCTGCACCACCCTAAGAGTTTGCTAACATGGCTGAACGTCACTGCCTCTGAGGATGTGTGGATGCAGATTCTTTTTTAACCTTATTGATTACGATTCTGCCTCTGTTTGGTCTTTGTGAACAGACAAACGTCTGTGTTTGCTGCGTCCTTCATCTCAGAATGGGACCTCTAAAGTAATACTGTCAGACCCGATCGAGGGAGCACTTGTGTGCATACAGCGTCAGCACAGGGGCGGGAGTGAGCAAGAGGCATTTTTACTGTCAAACTGCTGAATGACCAGGTTTTTATGAGCAGTAGAATTCACCTCTAAACTCCAACCTGTTGGCAGCCGTCTCATTTTAGTAGCACAATGTTGCTGCTTCCTCCTGTCTTGACAAAACACAAATCACTTCCTGTGTGCAGCATGTAATATGAGTCATATGGAGCTGATAGACTTAATCAGGATTTGACAATGGTTTGAATGTAGCAGGCATGTCTTAATAGTTAAAAGTTACACACATTTTAATTTGAAACATAGTGACTTATTTAAGTAGTTAATGTGCACATTATGATCCTTAATTTTAATATTTTAGCAGTACCTGGGCAGGATTCTATAGTCTATGATTTTATAGGGCTTCCACCATTAAAATACTACATGAAAATGCTATGTAATTTTTATTACTAATTCCTAAAACATAATTGCACCAATGTGCTGTGAGACATTGTGTCAGCATTTATTTGTTGAGTTTTTGGCCAACTATGAAGTTCAGTATTTTCTCTACTTAGAGGTCTGTTTCCTTTTAAAACAACCCCTGAGAGAAATGTGCGCTAAATGCTTCACCGTGTTCTTCAGGAGTCACTAACTAGTTGTCATTTGGTTGAAAATGAGGTTTGAGTGCAAAAGAGAAGAGGCATAAGGCAGCATGGTTACTGTACAGTTAGTAACCAGACTCTGGATTCCCCAGACTCAGACAAAGAATAAGAGAGTTCAGTAAGAGCATTTTGTTGTGAAGCAGAGACGGGGTTGCTCAGATGTTTGCTGCAGCCTTTTATGAGCAGCTGACATCATCTTTTATTGGTCCCGGCCATGGACAGATTTAGAAGCATGAGAATCCTGAAAACCTCTCAATATTGGGCCAGTGACATCATAGATGACCAAAGTCTGGGTTACCAACAACAGCATGTTCAAAATGCTGTTTCTGATTCAGCTGTGTGGTCAGCAGTGCTCTAACAAAATCTGTCCATAAATCTTCCTGAACTACAGGTATTGTCCAGATTTGTACATGTCTGCAAATGTGAATATTAGTGTGGTAGTATTCCAGTGTGGTTATGAGCAGGAAACACTTATTTTTGTTATGATGTCACACCCTTCTATCCAATGAAACACAACAAAACTCCTCCAAGTGAAAATTACTTGTGAATACATAACTTTAGACATGTTAAAATGATCTTATGCGCACAATTAATTCTATTTAAAATGCACAAATGTAATCTTTCCCTTATTGCAAGGGAAAGATTACAGGGAGCTTCTTCAGTTCACAGAACTGAAGAAGTTCTTGGATGAGAGGCGAAACGTCTTCAAGAAATTCAACTAAGTCCAGTTGCCTTTTTTTACTACACTTTTGGATACCATGACCTGGATGACTGAGAATCTTCACAGAAATCTTTCCCATTGTTTTAAGAAAAATGTAATAGCAACATCTATTTCTAGACCAGGCTGTTTCTGGATGTTGCTGGTGCAACATGGGGCAACTCAGGAAGCAACAAGTTTATGTAGCCAAAAAAAGGGCTACAGATGAAGGGGTTGCTGTTGTAACTGGTTTTCCTTTCTAAAGTATTGTATGTATTTCACCTTATTGGTTGGCTGGAAGGGACCAATCTACAAATACCACCACACCATTGCACTTAAGAGAGCAAAGGCCTGTCCCAGTACAACATTTACATGGTGCTGCTGAAATCAGATTATGTATGGGTTCAATTGACTTAATGGATTTGAGGAGACTAGATCCTATTAATGAATAGGCTGCCTTGAGGCGCTGCCCCAACCAACAGCAAGCTAATCTGGCATGCAAATTAAATCCTGCCTCAATATGCCTGCCTGTTTAATGCGATCCATTACACAGTTTCACTTATTTATATATACTATTATAAAAGAATAGGCTTATAAACAAACTGCGGGAGGGGTTTGTTATTTTAAATGGGGCTGCGCTGGCCTGGGGCCAGAAGAGTGAGCTGTGATTTTTGCCATTATTCACTGTCAGTCACTGACAATGGTGCTGCCTGTGTTGTGAAGAATATGGGATTATATGGAACTGTGCTGAGTTTGTCCATATGTGTTTTGTTGCAGGATTCACAATAGATCTTTTGGGGACTTAATGCATAATACACATAATGCACAATGAGGATATGAATTGTGATTTTCTTTTTGGTTATGTTTGAAACATTTTATCTTCTGTGTGTCTTTTCTCACTCCGTATTCCCCACTTTAACTGCCACTTTCATGGACGGATTAGTAGACTGCGTTGTGTACCCTAAATCATAATCTGGCATATGATCATGCTGAAGGCTGTGCAGGATTGAAGAACTCGGCACACATCCATATCCTCAGCAGACTGAGCCTCTTAAGTTCCGCCAGGCTCAACATGCCTGGTTACCTTAGAGCGTGCTTTGTTAGTGTCACTGGGAATAGGGGTCAGGTTGAGGCCAGATTTCACCTGACCCCTGCTGGAATATTGCAGCCAGGTTTACTTACCAGTCAGGGAGAGAGCCTCCAAAGCTGCAGAAAGGAAAGAGGAGGGGCTTGTAAGAATATTGCCAGAATCTAAAGATGCTTGATGAAGTGAATTAACTGCTGTGCTAGTATGATTTGAATCACTCCCCTCCATTGTATTGCATAAACATTGTTGCTTATGTAGCACTAGCCTTAGCAAGGATCATAGTCTGATTTAATCTGGTTCAACCACTCTCTGAGCATACTTCAGCACAACTGGCTTTTTTGAGCAAAATTGAATAAGACGTGAATTGAATATTTTCTGACATGGGTTCCCTGACAAATATAAATAAATAAAACCTTCCCAATGCAGGTATGCTTGAGTGTGTGTGCACCTCATTTCAAGCACAATTAACTTGAAATGGAGTGCTGCAGGATCAATAGTCCCCATTTGATCTGGGGGGTGGGGGTGGGGGTCCTGTCACTCCGTGGAAATGGCACACATATGGTAATACAGCCAGCTTAACAACAACTCAGAGGATTTATAGTTGCTGTTTTCTGGCAAACATGAATAACAAACCATGTTCTACTCTTATCAGCCTTCCCATTCTTTTCCAGCATCAAATATTCCAGAGGAGAGACACCATTTAAAGTTACCGATTGTGGGTAGAGCTAATGAAGGATGATACTCTGGTGAGAGCATCAGTATGAGGTTGTTTGGGATGTTCAGAGTCATGGGAGGTGACTCATGTTGCAGAATCCACTGCCATAGGCGGCCTGGCTACACCAGCTTGCTTCAGAACACAACATAAAAAGATAAATGAACACTGAATGACCCTGACGTAGCCGCGTTCCTTCATCATATAAATAACAAAAAGCAGAGCGAATGAAACAGACTGTGCAGGGGCCAATTCCCCAACGGGTGCTTATATGAATTGCAACTTTCAGGCACTCTCCCTTCTCAGAATGTGGCATTTATTTGCAGGACTCTGTTTCAATTTAAAGGGAATGGCAGCTGAAGGAGGCACAGGGGACGGTGTCTCATCACCGCCACTTACCACTCTTATAGGCCTGCTGCCTGGGAGGAAAACCTCAGCAGGCAGCTCCACTTAAAAAGTGAAGACCTCCACCAGTCAATGTAATGTGCAGAGCTCAGCCTTACATTCTCAGTCCTGTTTGAGTGTGTGGGCATTTGTTCCCTTGCATGTATGTGTTTGCTGCCTAGTCAACAAAAAGAGGTTTGCGGTTTTTGAGAAACAACACATGTTGATTCATTTCATGCTTGACATGTACATTGTATATTTTACATATGTGTATTATTTTTGTATTTGGAATAGAACCAACAAAGAATTAGGTCAGTTTCTAATTAATAGAGAATTGGTAAGATAATTTAAGCCACAAGAAAAACAAATATGAGTTTATTATTGTGGAAAATTATTTTTAACTAAACATATGAAAGGAGTTCCTGCATTTGTTTTTGGGAACCATGCTTATTCGCCTTTCTGACGCAACTCTTGTATGCTGAACTTAAGACTTCCGTTGGTAACAAAGCCACCGTATATTACATCTTATGACCTGCTGTCATTGCTCCTGCATTTATATTTTTTGTATGAAAATAGCCTGTCCTTCACATTTCATCTACTGTGCTGCTAAGTTTATGTATTTCTAAGACAAATATTCTCTATCAAACAAATCATTTGAAGCTCCAATGAAATAGACATTTGAAGAGAGCAAATAAGTGCTAAGACAACGCCAATGTCTTCCCCAACACTTAAGTCTGGATCATTACCTGCATCAGCACCAAATTATGCATTCATAGATATCAGAACTCCACATATGCCAGATGTCTACATATGCATAATGTAATCTAATCTGCTGCAAAATAAAAACTGTTCTTCTTTGGTCCATACTTCACCCTGACACCAAGTTTCAAGAACATTTGTATGGAAGTTTTTGTGTAATCCTGCTTAAGCCTTTTTCCACTGGTCAAAAAACCACACCGGCACCTGCTAATATCTGGCTTTTATCTGAAACAGGAATAGATACAACTGCAGTGGCAGAAGTGGGTGAAGCTGAAAGGTGACTGAGGTGATTTGGTCACTTTATTCATATTACTGAGTCAGCACACAGTGCACCATTATGATGCACACAGTTCAGGCAGTGACCTTATAGCTGAGGACAGACTGAAGTGTAATCAACTTGACTTTTTCAGCGCTCTTCATGATACTTTCTTTAGTTGTGTGTTTCACAACTTGTGTGTTTGTCGTTCCAAGTCAATGAGAGTCACTGAAAAACAGGAAAAATTTACTGACACTGGGATATGAGTCAATCAGGTTTTTTTTTTTTTTTTTTTTACCTGTGTCTAGAAAAACCTGCACATACCTGCACATTTTTTGGGGTGAAAGGACTACAACAGACTAACAAACAAACAAACATGACATCCTTGGTGGAATAGACAGAAGTGAGAGGGATATTTGACTTCAACATTCCTTTAATCGCAACATACAACCTCAAAATGTTCTTGAAAAGATGATTTTCACACAGAGCTGTAAGACAAATGCTTAATGAGAATATCCTATGAGTCCAATATTCTGATGGTAAAACAATATTAATTATCTTGTATTTTCACCATAGGAGTCACCGAGACACTAGACTAACTCAAACAGTGTGACTTCCTGCCCAAGGACGTTCCTTGAACCGCTCTTGAAAAAAAGGCGGCATACGGACATTTCTCGCCCAAAGGGTTAAATGTTGATGAAAAACAAACATGTCCATAAATAGGTGCTTTCCCTGGAAGAGAGACTTTATATGCTACAAGCTCATTTGAAATTCAGCTGAATGTCTCGCACAATGGTTGAACATACAGAGCTGACGATGGGGGGTAAATTAGAGCTTGGAGATGAATTATCAAACAATTAAAAAAAAAAAGGCAGAGCCAAAGGGAAACAGAGCACAGATGATTTTGGCAATGATTAGAAGATGCTCTTTCTGGGTTACGTTTTGTAACCATTTTACTTTCTCTTGTTTTTGTTTATTTGACTACTTCATTGCAGCATGCTTTAAATGACATAAAACCCTTAACATAAAAGGTTAATTTCAAGTTTTTTTTTTCTTAGAGATCTACAAATCAAATATGAAGCCACATGAGCTGAGAGTGGAGCCAGTGAAACGCCATCCCCACCCCCAACTCTCGCTCCACCCTGCTCTGTGTGTTCCAGCCATATTCATTTTGATTTCAATTAAAGATCCTGAGTGTGACTCTCGGAGAGAAATTGCCTGCCTTTAATTAGGTAGTCTAAGTTCATGGAGGCAATTGTTGTTTCCCCAACACTTTCAATTTGATGAGCCAAGGACTCCCATTTTATGGCTATGAATGAATGTGGTTTCATACCCCTCAGGTTCCTTGTCCTGCTAACTATCTTGCAACCAAACGGAGAATATTACTTGTGTGTTTGTCATTAGTCACCAGGGTTATGTTGCCATGGGAGTGTGTGTATGTGTGTGTCCTCTAGCCTTAGTGCAGAATGCAGGAGGGCTCTTCCATCTGTGATGAAGAGGTCAGTAGCTGGCTAGGACCACATGGTGTGGTGCAGGCCGCTGCCCGCTGGTCAATAATCTATTACAGGACATCCCTCCTCCTCCTCTGTGTGACTAATGCACTGCGCAGTGATGGTCTCCCAGAGGTTAATGCTGCTCAGCTGACCCCAGTCCCCTCTGACAAACACTGTCAATGCTTGATTTGGGAAAAGCTCTTCCTCAGTCAAATATCAGGTCAGCCTCTGCTGAAGGTGGCTCATATCGTGAGTCCAGTGATGAGTTGGTGTATTCTTAATTATGTGACTTACGTGAATTACGTACAGTAAGTGCACTTGGGTTTATTATTCAGAGATAAGGGCAGACCTGATCTTAGGAACATTTTTCCTGATATGCAGGGAAAAAGTCATTGTGTTTTACACAATGTGCTCATAGAACAGTGGTTGAGAATGAATTCCTTTGCTCTGTGCTCCTGCACTCACGACTATAGTTGCTTTGAGACATGCACTAAGGTTCCAACCTTCTCCATAGAATTAACAGAGGAGCTGCATGTGCGACTGTCAGCAGAAGTTGGGCCTGACATTCTGCAGTGGTTCTCCTGGTAGTCCCGGGTCTAATCTCCGAATACTGTTTGACTGATGTGAGCTCATGTGCAAAAGAAGAAGGAGAAAATTTAGTGAGTGAATGGTGAGTGTCCTGCCTCCTCAAGCCAGATGCCAACCCTTCTTCTGGATTCTTTAGGCTGCATTCTCCGTATGTGAAACTCAATTCTGTGTGCATTATCCAGAGCTCATGTCTGAAAATGGTATATGAGTGTAAAGTGCTCATGATTGATCTAGATAACATGGATTGTCTGTTCTGGCTTGTCCTCTATCCCAGTCCTCAGGATTCAGTGATTATGAGTAGAATTATTATTTAATGTTAGGCCATTTACATTTGCAGATTATAATACATAAACTGTGTTATGCTTTGTAGACATGCGATAGGTAGTCCCTCACTTTAAACTGATACTTGCTGGACTAATTAAGACAAACTTCATATATTTGTTATGAAATAGTTTGCTGTCAGTTACTGTTTGTGATCCACAGACACCAGATGTGTGGTATCATTCCTGTAGTGCCGTGCCAGGCCTGTGCTGACTGTGATCACAGTCACTTTTCAGATGTATTGTTGAGTCTGAGTCTACTTATCTTCAGTCTGATCATCAGCAAATTTAAACATGATGAGCTGGACTGATGTTGTGTCGGCCACTTCTTGGTTGGCTCCTCTGTGAGGTTTCAGCTGCATTTCTTCAAACTTCAGGGACATGCGAGAAGCCATGGGTCTGGGAAAGCTCATAGTAGCAGGCTACACTTAAAGAAAATGCAATCAATAGATCCACTGCCTCCTGACAGCCCTCTCACCAAAACTCGGTCCCAATTTTGCTGTGTTTTACTCAGAAACTTGTTGTCGCTATCTTTGTCATATTTGTTACACTAATATATATAGACAGCAGCTTTTTTTGGACAACCTTTTTTTTTTTACTAATAGGGTATCTGGATATGAAGAGGTTTTGAATAAATAATATTCAAGTTTCAGAAACAAATTGCTTTTAAAAAGGGATGAGTTGTGTGTATATATGTCAGCTCAACAGCGTCCAATTAGTTGTTTGTCTTTGTGTCAAGTACAACATGAATTGTGCTGAAGCACAGTCTAAGTGAAAATCATCTCACTGTCCTGACTCCAGTGTAACTGTCAGGTATTGTGTTTGTGTTCTCTGCTATGATTGCATCCGTGTTTGGAGTCACCAGGTTGAAGGTGCCTCTGTGGTACTGTGATAATCAGATCTCTTTACGGGCACCTGATTGGTAGAACATCATGTTATTCTGACAACCCTCACTTCCAATCAATTTATGCCACAAATTCTAACTCGTATTCAGTCAAGCATTGCCTGTGGCCTTGTTCTCCCAGTCCCTTTTTTCCCTTTTTCCCTTGTCTGCCTCCTCAGCCTATCTCCTTCTCTTTCAGTTCAATAAGCAGCAGTCAGTAAGACCAAATATTTATCATCGCAAATTTTTTACCTTTTTATAGCAGAAAAAAGGAAAAAGAAAATCACTTTGTTAAAATATAATTAGCATTTAAAGATTTTCGCACTGTAGATATGAGCATCATAAACAAACCGGATTGTAGACTTAAAAGCCTCCTTCAATGTGCAGTATTTGTTGTGAATATAATCCACAACGATGAGGCGATGCCTCTTTATTTCACTGCTCTGTTTTAATAAATCACCAGCTTCCTGCTGCAAGAAGCTGTCATTTGAAATTCTAGCAGCGGGTCTTGTCTCAGTGCAATGAGGACCATGGGCAGGCCTCATGTCTGTGTGTGGAGCAGAAGGAAATTAGCCGCACCTGAATGACAAGGCAAAGGCTCCCACCCCCAGAGGGACTGTGATCTACACACAAACTCCCTTTTAATAGACTTACACCTCATTTGGCCTCTAAAGCTTGTTGAAGGGTCCCAGAGGACGGGGACGGGGAGGGGGGAGGCGGGCCCCTCAGAGGTCAGCCCCGCTGCTCGCTGTAAAGCAGCTGCAGTGAAAGGCAGAGCTTGATTAGATGGCCATTCACACCCAGAAGGGGACTGCCGTGGAGGGACAATGCCACATTTTCCCTTGCAAAACAACAGGGACATTTTGTCTGGCCTGTCGCAAGCAATATCTGTTATCTTGCAGAGGGCTGTTTAAAAAAAAAAAAAAAAAACTCGGAGGAGACGGAATGTCCCAAGGCGATTCGCAGTGTTCAGTTTTGCTGCTGTTAAAACAAGGATCATGTTTTGCCATGGGTTTGGTAAAAACAGATTCTCCATTTTTATTTTTTATAGTAAACACTGTTCTTGTACTTGTTCACTTTAGAATTGTACACTGATACCACTTTCAGTTCTGTAACTTAAACATGACTATAAAAAGTATATAAAAAGTGGACTTTTGAGGAAAATAAGAATATACTGAATATCCACCAGGGGGCGACTTCGCTGGCTGCGAAAAGAACTGTTTGACAGGAAATATGGGGTAAAATCTGCCTACTTCTTACTTGATTTATAATGTCAGTAAACATTTTCTGAGGGGTTAATGATCTGTATCACTAGTTTCAGGTCTTTTAGAGTAGAACATGATGTCAATTTTGTTCCCATTTAAAAGAAAACAAAAGATAAAGCAGAGCACTTATGAGCTGGTATCATCCAGTAGGTGCCTGGTTTCAGATGATGTCTGTGAATTTCCCGTTGCAAAACGTCAGCATGACTCAGGTCAAATGGAAGTTCAAACTCTTATGTTAAGGCAGGAATGGTCGCCTCTTAAGAATTATGATATAACTATGCTCAGTTGATTGCTTGTGGTGAGAGCTGACTTTGCAAAACAAATAACTTAAAGATCAGTCATTAAGACAACATATGGCTCCTTGGTTAACAGTAATAAAATTAGAATTCACTATTTTAGCTTATGCTCCTGATGGAGAATGGTGTTTTTTATTTTAGACACAGGGCATTTCTAAATGTAAATAGGTCTGGTTCTAAGAACATTTCCCAAACTATTACTTATAACTAAGAACTACATTAAACCAGAATCCCATGCAGTAAAGTCAAATCAAATTTGGTATTATGAAACAATGTTTTTCTTATCAGAAATCAAAATAGTTTTTTTTCCGCCCTTAAATGCGAACGTAATTTGAAATCCATTACACAGTCCTAATACCTATCTATTCCTCTTGATGGTGATAGACGATCAAATACAAATTAAAGTGATCCATATTTGAAATGTTGTCATAGTCAGAATAAATATCTTTAACAAGTGATTACTGAAAAAAATACCATATGATTAACTCATTCTACACTTTCACTACATGCTGCTCAATCTCACTGCTTCTCATGCTCTGTTCTTACATTAGCCTGTGACATATTTCGGCAACTGAAGAATCTCACTTTGAACACTTTAATAAAACCGCGTTCCCTGTCTGACCAATGGCTTGTAGCCACAAACTTAATATGGACTCATTTTGCTCATTTGAGCATTAAGAGCTCTGAGCTGCTCGTGATCAGAGAGATAAACCCTGTGACATGGACACAGAGAATAATGAGGTGAGAATTGTTGTTATGGAGAATGGGGCATGCGCTTTTATTTTGACATTCTGATCCTGTCGTAAAAAAGGTCTGAACTTCCAATTAAGAGTGAAGTTTGGGGTGGATTTTATCAAATCAATATAGAGGACATACTTTTTTCCCCATGGATGCTATACTTCCAATGACTTTAAGCAAAAGACTGAACCATTGATAGTTTTGTTGGGCTTCATTCAGTGACATCCAGAAACATTGATGGTTAATTAGTCTTTCTACATAGCTGATGTATCCCAGGTTAATTCTGAAGCATTCCCGTTTCTTCCCGTGGGTCTAGAGTTTGCATTTTAAGTGAGGCACAGACACTCAGCAGCATCTTAACTTCCACAGCTGAAGTGTGGCTAGGGTTAAGTGGTCCCTATGCTCACAGCACCTATCTCAGCACAAACATGACAGCTGGGGACTTGACTGTTGCTATGGAAATCACAAACCCCACCTTCTTCTCCCTGCCTGTCGACCCCCCCCCCCCATGGAAATGCCCCAGACTGCAGGCTGCTCATTTGAGTCCATACAAGTCCTCCTCCTTCTCCCCATTTTAACAAGTCAACTTTTCTGTTGTTCTGCCTTGTTTCAAATGAGGTTTATTGCAAATGGAAAATGGCTCGGGGTTCACTCAGGTGCTTAGCGGCGCTCAGCTCGGCTTTGGAGCTGGAACATTTCCAAGAATGGGCTCCTGTAAACTGGCTAGAGATGAAGACTGATACATTGTTTGCTTCACAGTCAACCTAATCCTCAAATGACCACAACAGAAGCACAACAAAATGCACCCCTATACTGTAAATTAGGATTGTTCCTTTTTATATGTATGTAAAGTCCACGTTAAAACTGAAACGATCTGCTCCAAACGCATCTTGTTGGATTAGTACCCTTTAGAATCCAGCAGAGGGCGCATGTAAGGTTACTATCATATCATATGACAGTGTCAGTTGCAGCAGCGACAGCATCTTGGAGGTGCAAGCCTGCAGCACATGAGGGAAAGTCGTCTCTCTTGCAGTTAGTAAGAAGCCCCACTGCTTTGGTGGAGAGACACGGTTAGCACTGAAGACTCACACCTCTGTTTAAGCCGGCTCTTAAATATCTGTGTGTGCCAGGGACATCTAAAAAAGTAGTAAATAAAAATAGAGCCCTAAGCAATCCCACTCAGGTTTACAGACTTGTGTTTCTGATTTCTGTTCCGGGAGTGTTTATTACATCCATAAGTAGCACTGTTAATAATGTAACCGTTATAAAAATTGTTGTTGAAGTAACAAAAACTAATGTTTGTGGTGAATTAGTGGAGCTGCGTCTTCTTCTTCTAATACATTTCTGATAGACTGTAAAAGTTATGAAGCTAATTGTGTCTATCCATCATAATTAAACAGATTACAAACCTTAATCACAGATTATATGAATTATAACAAGCTGCCAAGTTAGGTCAACCAAAAATGCTTTGTTCCTTCATAGTCATGTGAAAGTTGTAAAGTTAAAATGTAACTTAAACTCTTTACATTAAGTCACTCCCAAGTTATAATCACACCAGGAAATGCAATAGAAGAAACTAAATAAGAAATCCAGTCAAGCTAGGTTTAGGTCAGTCAGCCAATAAATCTATGCAACTCAAAATAAAAATGAAATCAAACAAATGAGGAAACACGTGGTTGGATAAAAGAAGAAAAATATTAATGGGTATAGACAGAAATAGATTATTAAAAGGACAAGAAAGCCACATACAGTATGTAGGCTTTAATTTTCTACACGTTTTCAATGTTTTCTAATTTTAATTCTTTTAAAATAATCCATCTTAACCTTCAACCACAAGTCACTCAGTAGTGAAAGTCATCCTGAAGCTGTCAGTTCAAAGTTTGAACACTCAAACCTGTGGTATCAACAATGTTTATTCCTCAAGAAGCTCCCTGCAAAGAGTATAGCAGATAAATAATTATCTGCTATACTGTATATTTCATCACTCCCACTCTTTTCCTGTCTCGATCAATCCTGAGCCGAGGAGCCTCGCATGCTGCTGTAAAATGACTGGAAGCTGATGGATACGGTCTCTAGCAAAGCATGTGACTTGTCTCCATCAGTGCCTATAGCACCATATTTAATCTAAATGCAGTCTTGGACAACAGGAGGACCCTCACTCAGCTGTGTCGGGTGTTTGCACTTAGATATGTGTTATGTATAAGGGTTTCCCTTACATTTTTTAATTATACAAATGAGTTATGAGACCCATTTCCAAAATCAGTGCACATCACATGTCAGTCATTCAGTCTAACAGTTATCTAAACTGAATGATACAGTTGTACATAGCATGTACAACAAATTTTTTTTTTTTAGTTAAGTGCTACATTTACCTGCCCCTGCTAATAATAAAACAAATACAATTAAATTAATTTATTTTTAATCGCTTTGCCCACTAATGTTTCACTAGGCCTCTCTAAATAGGACACAGCTAAAATGTGAGCCTTCAAATTAAAATTATTCAAATGAAACTGAAAACTGTCTTTTCTTTGTTTTTGAGGTAAATTGAAACTGCCACTTTTCTCCATTTCAATTATTTTTTCAAATCATCCAAAACAAAGAAATCACAATTATCAAATTTTTGTTTTTTCCACTTACCCTAATTGCCATCCCTCCATTTGTCTGAATTTAAAGAACAATAATAATTTGTTACAGGCTGTAAAGTTGTAAAAGTTGTTTCTGCATTGGCAGTGATGATGCAGTTGGGATCTGACCACCCTGTGCCAGCTCTTCTCCACTCGGCGTCTTTCTCCAGGGCAGAGCCTTGGCCTGCTGAGAGCACACATGAGTGGTCCACGCTAAGGCTGAAATCCCGGCAGCCCTAGCCCCCCCTGCTGACATCTCATCCGTCTTGCAGTGTGTTGGCACTGTGGAGGGTAAACTGGGCTGATCTGTGGGACAGGCGGGGAGGGCACAGGAGAGCAGTCTTCCCACTGGAACCCCGGGACCAGCACGCACAGATTAGAGGAAATTTGTTCCACAATATTGTGGCCTCCTGCTTTCCAAGGCTGGGCCCGCACAGAAGGCAGAGGCAGAGATTTGGGCGGTGGCCAAGCCTTTTCGTTGGGCTCCTTGTTCGCACCACATGTGCTGAGCTCGACTCCCCACTGATCCTTCTAGCTTTATAGCCTCCCTGCCTGATGGAACAAATGCTACATCGCAGAAAATAAACTTATCTCATTTGGATGTCAACACATTCCCCCAGGTTATAATGTTGCACCATTTTGAAGAAGGAAGACGGGGTCAATTGTACATTTTCAGCTCAACCAGGGAGTCTTTTGCTGTGAAAATGCCTGTTTCGCCACATGCCTGACAGTGAATTTGGAACCTTATTGACTCCCTTGCTATCTAGTGTTTTTTAGGTTTGGTGCTAAACCTATGTATTTCTCGTGTATATATATATATATATATATATATATATATATATATCACACAATCACACAAACTCACTTCTTTTTGTGGATGTAAAACATAACATTTCTTTTTTTCAACCCCAAATCAGCCAGTGTCCCCCCCCCCTTTTTTGGAGGATGCATGACATGATTGATGACCTTGGTAGATTATCCCCAATACAAAAGTCATCATTGAACAGCAGGGCTGCCATTGTGTGTGGGATGTCTCCCATTGATTTAAGTAGTATATTTTCATGATCTATAAAGAGACCAGCTGGAGAGAAAATTGTTTGCTCTCGAACATTTAGTGTCTATAAGCCATCACACTCATGATTAGAAAATGAACTCCTTTATGTTGTTTTCCTAGAACAATGGCAGTGTTCTTTACCAAAGAAAATTGGTTATAATGAAGAAACAGAAGAAACAAAAAACAGTTAACCCAAATTACAAAGATAAAAAAAAGACTGAGATCAAGAAATCATTCTATTCTGGTGTCTCTTTTGATTTAAATGGCTAGTGAGTACAAAACATTGAGACTGGAATTTGTATCTTGGACTTAGCTGTGAATCTGCTATTTTCTTCTGTGGGATGAGGACGAGTACAAATGTAAATGTACAAATGTACAAAATGACAACTTTTCAAGACAGCCTTGACTTCTTTACTATTTAGCTAAGACCGCACTTTATCCTTAGACTTGGAGCAATTGTTTTAAATTGAAATATGACCCTGAAAAACTACATTACTGTAGTTACCTGGAATAAATGTTTTTTTTTTGCCAAACAGTGAAAAACTGTTCCCACACTATTTGAATGTAAAAAAAGCTTTTAATATAGTTTTTTTAAAAAAATGTTTTAAAATTAAATCCTAGGCCTAACAAGTCTGGCCAAGTTTAAAACCACATTTAAATTGCTCATTTTAATTTTTCTGACATCTCATTGTAATAACTATTGAAGCTGATAATAAAGTTGTTTAAACATTGTGATATCGTTTACCCATATTCTGTTCATCATCAATGAAAATGATATCGCGGAGGTGTAGAGAATCTGAGAAAGTTTGATCCCTGCGCCAACATCTGTTTGAAAAAGATTTAATCGAAGCTCTGAAGAAACATCTCGTCATCATGCTCAAGATCAGCTGTTTGTCCAAGCTGTTGTCAGTGCTCCTTCCTCTGGCCACCTCACTCAGTCCTCACACTTGTTTGCAAATGACACTAAATAGACATCTTCTGCTCATGGAGGACCTATTAAGCACAGATTTGTTTTCATCTCACTGACAAGCCAAAGGAAGAGTGCGTGCTCCACACAAAAGAGCCCCCCAAAAAGATTAGACAATATCGTTATACACATATTAATTCTCTCTGGAGCAGTTGCTGCGCTGTCTTTTGGATAAGAACTGGAGGGTCCTAATTGCTTTATCACCTAGTCGCGTGTTACCCAGCAATCAAGTTGCCTCCATTTAATTCAAGTGCCACAGAATGGGCAGAAAGTGGCCTCCTTCTGGCCCTGGAGCATAATAGACAGTGGAGAGTGAGGATACACCCTCCAAATTGGAAAACACTGGGCCAGAGATTAACAGGAATGGAGACCATTAGCTTGGCAATGAGGAAATCATTTCCCCCGCAGGTATTTTGGAAGGCACAGTCAGACTGTGGCTGAGGTGGCAACTCTGGATGATCTTTCCTTCTTCTTTTTTTTCTTTTTAATTTTAAGCTCACCCTATTGAATATACATGAGCTGAGGGAAATGATTTAATATCAATTTACAGTTTTAATGACAAGGAAACATAATTCTGATTAAAGAATACTAATTTAATTACCACAAAACAAGACATTTTTTTTTTATCTCAAAAGACAATTTATAATTATATCTTCATAAACCCATTTGCAGCCCATTAACTGCTCAGAATATGGTCAACATTTTATACACACATTTTTTTCAACAATTTTATTTTTGCATTACATAATCATGGAGCTTGTTTGGGACTTGGCAATTTTTTTTTCATCCAACATTGTACCTTTTAAATATGTATTAACCCTTCAGCATGTGAAGAAATGTGGGTGTGTAAATGAATGATGCCTTAAAAACATCTGGAATCACCCTTCTACTGACTGGCAGTGGCTGAGTAATCTAATAGTGGGTAACATTTAAATATCTACAAGTCTCTGTTACATTCACACAATTGTAAAATGGGTTTACACAGTGCTGACTATGATTATCTATTAATAATATCTATTCGACTGCTCAAGAAACCTGGTCTTCTCACCCCCCCCCCACCCGCTCCTGCACTTCTGATGTATACACATAAACGCTCCCTTAGCCAGGTCTGATAGTATTGCTTGACAGAACCTGATTTCAGGTGAGGGACATGGCATACAAATCATTTCTAACCACATTTCAGCACAATGGTTAATTCCCAAGACCAAACTAATAACATCATCAACAACAAAAACAATTAGAAGTTACATACAGCAGCTTTAAGGGCCAACTGTGACAGCCCTGAAATTGTATGCCTTTGTATCAATTAAAAGTAGCACTACATAATTATTGCATGACGTCGATTCTATATTTATATATTTCCTGAAGTATGATAAATCACATGATGTGTCATGTTAATTGTCAGATGCATCAAAATTATCCTTCAAATTGTCCTAAATTTCATGCCGTTTATTTTTTGTTGCTGTCAATGTGCAAAGGATTTACCTCCTCAAGTCTGCAGACGGCTGAAGACGTGGCATTCTTACATGGGAAATGAGATATAAACAGAAATACAATAATTAATAACATCATTTAAAAAGTGAATCGTGAATCAAGAATTCATAATAGTTACGCAATGGCAAGTGGAAAATGTGTAAGTTGTGCAGACAGCAGCTTCTTTTGCAGCTTCTTTTAGTAGGCCTGCTTCTTTACTTCTGATCAGTTGTCATTAAGGGGAAACTTAAGGGGGGGCCTCTTAAGGTAACATTTGCGATTAAAATTTCCAATGTAGATCGAAAAACGTTTACATTGTCTTTTAGAAGTTGTTTTAGTAGTTAGCCCTGAGGGATTTCAAAATGGCCTAAAATAAAAAGGCTGTTAAATTTAAGCATTGTGAGGGGACAGAAAATGGGAACTTCTGCAGACACCGACTGTAGAACATCTCTGCATCGGTGGCTGGCAGCTTACCGGAAATAGTCGGACTGGCTTATTGAAAACCAGGAAGAGACCGTGCATAGACTCATCTGCTGTCAATACAGTTTTGATTTTGTTTCCACAATTGTTGAAAAACAGTTGGAAAAAATGTGAACGAAAACAAAAATATGCACAGTATTTGTATAATGATCATGTTTTCACACAAAAAAAGTGAGGATAATTCATGTTTCATCTCGTCGCTGATGTATAGATGTTTCCTGATTATAACAAAGCAGACATCTGCAGACATGAGACTGTTCACTGATCTTGATCAGCAAGGGCTGTTTCACACTTCTCCAGCACCTTAGATGGAAGTGAGTGACAGGTGCGTGAATAAAATCCCTCATTACAAAGAGCTCGCGTATCATTCTCAGATGTGATAACTGATGTATACAGCTTATGTTTGTTTGTTTCCTTTATTTTTTTTCCCCCCTCGTGCAAAGTGTTAATGACACATTTCAAGACAGTTGACAGGTTTTAATATGCAGCTGATTCCGTGTTTCTTTTCCTGCCTGTTCCGACTCCACCAAACTCTTCCACCACTTCCATTCAGGTTAATCAAGAGTAATTTAAAATCCAAAATTCCTGACAGTACATTTTCTGATGGTATTGCCTGTATGTTCTGCATGGCTGTTTGGATCAAAGACTGGTTATCTCTTCTATTGAGCTGTTCTAACCTCTGTCCACTCTCATTATGTGCAGGCAGTGGTGAATTTCCTAAGCAATCAGGACTAACGTGCCCAGGCAGGTATATAGACTATGGCACTTTAACAAGTTAAAATGCAAAGCCAAGTAGAACATTAAATCAGAGTGAATGAGACAGCCGGTATCCAGAGTCATCAAGTTTCTAGAAAAGAGAGGAGCGGCCTAGTGACATGTCAGTCCATGCAGCAGGGAAACAGGTGCTGTGTGTAGTATTAAACTGTACATCAGCACCTTTAATTTTACAGGGCCTTTTTAGTCTTACTTCTCCAATTCCTCTTGCTGCCTCGGGCTGTGTTCATTTTAGCCTTTGTTAGTTTCATATCCGGTGTGTACACCCCTCTAACTGTCGTCAATACATTTCCACTGCTGACAGCAAGACCTCTCACTAATAGGACAATTCTCTTTGTTTACAGCGGAAACAGACACTGTAGGACAACATCTCTTATCTCCCTATACTGTAATGACCCATGCCTCTGCTGTCCACTCGAACACTCAAACCGTTGAAAATAATTTCATCGTATCAAACTTTGAAACAGAATATGGCAGACGTTTAATCTGTTCCAGGTTTTGTGAATTCAATTTATTAAGTACTTTAAGCTGCAGGGCGTAAAATTTGGGGATTTGTTTTTGTTCTTGCCGATGTTATTATTCTGTGTCTGTTTGGTCCTTGTGAACCGAAGCGATGTAACATTATTTGTACGCTGTGTGTAATTATCTAATTATGGCATCATGTCATGCCAATAGGGACGTCACAGCTGACAATGTTTCTTGATGTTTTTAGTCTTTGCTCGGCCTGGCGCAACAAAAAATGAATTGACCGACCATAGAATAGCTTCAGAGACACTAAATAACAACATTAGAGTAGAAAATGCTAACTTTTGTTTATATTTAAGAGCGGTTCTGTGTCAAGATCAGCAGGTGGAGGCGTACAGACACAGTTGTTTATGGTTCTCTTTCTCTCTTGCTGTCTGTGATTGTCACTTCATGATAAAAATAGAATCAGGGCTAAAATCTAGCTGTCAGAAGATGCTGACATCATTCAGCAGGGTCACATCCATTTTGGCCAATAATTTTTGGTGCTCTCAATATTTTCTTGATACAACCATAGAGTTTTAAGAGATGAGGTTAAAAAATACAACCCAGGGTGCTACTTCCTGTCTTGGTTTCAAACTTATTTAGCCCAGAGCTGAAGTGCATCTCCACTATATTGTACTTGACAAACTTTTGTTTTGATTTACTATTAGGCAACATCTCCTTTCAGTTTATGTTTATTGTATATGCAGACCAACTGTTCCAAGCAGAGAAGAATTCTGGGAGTTTCTCTGTTTTGTGTTGCCGTTTTCGGTGGCTTTTTAACCCTTTTTTTAAAAATCCAGATAGCAACACTGAGTGTTTGTAATTAATAGACATGGACCCTTGTAGTGTCTGCAGTTTTAATTAAAGAATCTGCCAGCATTGTGAAACCGGGTTATGCATGGTATTCTCTGTAAACTTTCTTTTTTTTTTGACGAGGTGGGTTGCGAGCTGAGGGTCGATCTGAGAATTTTTGATGCTGAGATGCACCAGCTGTGTTTATAGATTCCTACTGCACCTGCTGGGGTTACAGAGCAAGTGCACTTAGGGATTAAGCAGTGGGGCACAGGGAGAAGTAGAACAAGGAACAACAGATTCATGATAAGGAAGGATGTCAACACCTCCCTGGTGTCTGTACTTAAGCTATTCATTGTTGTTGGTTGCTACGTAGGTTCCAAACTAATCTGTGCTCTTTTTTTTTCCTCCCCCCGCTTTAGCTGTTAATCAAATATGCCCAGCTGAAGAGGAAATGTGCAAAACGGTTCACAGAGGAATGTGTGCCGAGGAGAAGGGGACATTAAGATGGAGATGGGGAAGATAAAAGCTATTGGACATTTAAATTTAGCAGCCATAGACATTTAGGTTTTGCTGGGGTGTGCTAGTTCTTGATTACAATGTTGACATTTTACTTGGAATTAACCTGATTAAAACTGAGCGTAAAAGCCTACAGCTCAGCATTTTTCATGATCACAAGAGATGGATTAAGAAAGAAGGCTTTCAAATTGAATATTCCTCTCCCTGCTCAGCCTGCTAATTGTACCATTTACCACTACTTGAGTCACTGACCGACGCTATTTAGTCAAACTAATGATGATGCACAGTCCAAGCCATCCCACGATAATTAAAATAAGCTCCATCTCTTTCTCTGTATTAGCTTGTTTTTGTTGTTTTATTTGTGTGTGTGTGTGAGTGGACAGGTGCACGCAAAAACACATCGAGCTGCATTTCCTTTAAATAACTTGTCATTTTAGTCAGGAAATGACTTATTTTTCCTCTGAAATCCATTCTCTTGTTATTGATTACACAAAGTAAATGCAGTAAATGATCTTTTTTTGGACAGTCAATCAGGTGAGCCTATATTATCATTTATTATTTTAATAAATATTAAAGTCTAAATGTCTTTATGATGGGATTGGGATGATGGATATTTGATTTCCACTGGTTTTATACTACATAGGTGATTTTTCATGACTCTTATTTGTATTTTTTTTTATTTTGTAATCAAATTTTTTCATTTGTGACTTAAATACATATTTTCTGTCACACCATTAGAGACACTAAATATCCTCAGCAACTGTCAACTATTTATTGAAATGCATAAAACAACCTATAGCGTGTTTGTAAGTCCTCTGGATCAACTGAGACCATCATTAGTATCACATTAACCTTTTAGTAACCTACAACTCATCTGTTACCATAGAGATGGCAGATAACTTTCATAATAGTCATGCAGAGTGCTTCGGTTTATCTCTGTCATAAAATAACTGACACAATACACACATTTTTAAACAATTTCCCCAAAACAAGGCCTTAAACGGACTTGTAGTAAACATGTAAACATTTGAACAATTTTCAAGACTTAGTGGTTGTTAAAAAAGGTTGCTTCATGCCGCCAGGGATGATAAAAAAATATTTTACTGTCATGCTTACCCTCTGCTGGCCTGATTGACTCTGGTATCACCAGTACCTCTAAAATAAAATGCCCATGCGTCCCCCGTAAACACACAGCATTTGTTCTGAGGCAGAGTGGCTCTGCAGAATGGAGCACAGCGGCTGCACTGAGCCTGACTGAGCCAGGGAATAAGTAAATGAATAAATAGGCTGATGTTGAATTTTCCCCCCACTTGCCTCCACTGACACAAATAGGATCTACAGTAATTTATAATGCTGTTAGAGAGGCGGCTCTCTCTCTAACCGAGGTGTCTGTCACCTCTTGTGCAGGAAGCCTCTCAGTAGCAGAGTGGAGGACCTGCAGCACCCTGACATCCTGCTTTGCTATTCCACACACACAACTCAAAGGCTAAGTGACATCAAGCCTCATTATTGTCATCACATGCCACATTTGTAACTGGTTAGCGAGCAAATTGTGATAAAATAGGCTGATGCCCCTTTTGAGCATCTGTGGCTGCACAAGCTGGACTTTCCATAATGTTGTGAACCGCATTTGTGTGTGTGTGTGTGTGTGTGTGTGGGGGGGGGGGGGTTTCTCCTCGAGTTTCTCCTCGTTTTTACACTTGTTATGCAATGTGACATCACAAACTGTGATGTAATGTGTTGTGACATCACTTTGGAATAAGCGAGCCAATGAGCAGGGATGTCTTTTATCAAAAGAAAAAAATATATATTGCACCTGCTAGAAATCTACTTTATACATCAATAGACTGTAAATACAAAATGATGCAGTCTTCCGGTTACAAAACAATCTCCCATTTTGAAATTTGCAATTTGACCAGTGCCATGCCAGCTCCTCTCACATGTGCCATACTTCATTGTTTACTTTCCTTTTAAATGGGACATAATTTACCAAATCGACATGATGTGCTACTGAAGAAGACATGGAATGCCTCAGGAAAATGTTTAATAATGTTATAAATCAATGTTAGAATTAGTTGAGAATTGGGCTGATTTTCCCATTGACTTCCATTCAAATGGAATTCCTTTTGCAACCGATGGAGTCGCCCCCTGGTGGCTAACTGCTGTTTCTCTCATACTTCCTGTGCGTCACTTTTCAAAACAGAAGACCATGTCCCTTTTTATATACAGTGTATGCATATGTCACAAGAAGTTGTGGTGGAAGTGTGTGGTGTCAGCCCCATGTTACCACATTCAGACATATAGTATGCTCTCAGAGGTACAGGTCTTTTTCTTTTTAAACCCATGTGCAGAAATAATGAGGAGGAACATCTCTTGCTTGCATCAACCTCAAATTGGCAAAATGAAAATCTGTCTTCAACAAAGGGAGAGACCCCCATGGTGTCTG